>VZQC01000392.1:189170-223224 GCA_009823505.1 Rhizomys pruinosus
GATCCGCCTGCCTCTGCCTCCCATGTGCTAGGATTAAAGGCATGCACCACCACGCCTGGCTATTTTTTTTTTTTTTTAATGTGGTACTGTCTGCATGTAAGTTTGTGCACCCATGTTGTGCAATGCCACGGAGGTCAGAAGGGGGCGTCAGATGGAACTGGAAGTTAAAAGGAACTGGAGTTAAAGGCAGTTCTTAGCCACCATGTAGGTGCTGGGAATCGAACCCGGTCCTCTGCAAGAGCAGTCAGTGCTCTTAACTGCTGAGCCATCTCTCCAGCCCCAGTTTTCTTTTTCTTTTGCCTCAGTTTTTATTGATCTCCCTGGGACCATTTTTCATTAGGTAAGGCTCTACTGGGAGCCACAAAGGCAGGGTTACCATTGTGGGCAGATTCTAGCACTAACACTTGTGAAGCTTTGGTAAGTTGTTTTGCCTCTGTGGTCCTTGGCTCTCTTGTGCATAAAATGTTAGAAATAAGTTTTGTAATGCTCTCAAGATAATTAACTGAAAAAATGCATGTGAAATATTCAGCCCAGAGCCTGTCACATAATAAGCATCAGTAAATTATAATTACCGTATAGAAAGGCAAATTTGGCACTTTAACAGAGATTAACATTGTGTGAATGTTTGTGTGTTTGTGTATGTATGTATGTATGTATGTATGTATGTATGTATACAGGCCAGGCAAGGATGGTAGTACATGTCTCTGGTTCTAGCTACTAGGGAGACTGAGACAGGAAAACCACTTGAGCACAGAAATTTGGTTTTTTCTTTGTTTGTTTGTTTTTATTTTTTTGAGAAAGGATATCCCTGTAGTCCCAGCTGGCCAGGAGCTTGCTATGTAGACCAGGCCGGCCTTGAAGTCACAGAGATCCGCCTGTCTCTGCCTCCCTGATACTGGGATTAAAGGAATGTGCCAACAGGCCTGGCCCAAGCCCAGAAATTTGAAACCATCCTGGACAACAGAACAAGATTCTATCTGGAATGAATGAAAGAGATAGGATATATATATATATATATCTCCAAATATATATTCAAATATGTAGATATTCTACAAACTTAACAAATGAAAAAAAATCACTGGGCATGATGTCACATGCTTTTAATCCCAGGACTCAGAAGGCAGAGGCAGGTGGATCTCTGTGACTTCAAGGCCAGCCTTGTCGACATAGTGAGTTCCAGGATAGCTGAGGCTACAGGGAGACCCTGTCTCAAAAAGACAAAAACAAGAAAACAAATGGAGAAAGATATGAGTAGAAATCCACATTGAGATGAATCCCAAACTTCTTTTTTTTTTTAATTTTATTTATTTCTGTATGTGTATCAATGTACTGTCTGCATGCAGGTCTGTGCACCCGTGTCGTGCAATGCCGTGGAGGTCAGAAGACGGTCTTGGATTCCCCTGGAACTGGAGTTCTCCTGGAATTGGAGTTTCAGACGGCTCTCGGCCGCCATGTGGGTGCTGGGGATCGAACCCGGGTCCTCTGTAAGAGCGGTCGGCGCTCTTAACCGCTAGGCCATCTCTCCAGCCCCCTCTTTACTGATTTTCATATGTTGAACCATCCCTGAATCTCTGGTATGAACCCAACTTGATCATGATGGATGATCTTTTTGACGTTGGTCTGTATGCAGTTTGCCAGTATTTTGTTGAGAATTTTTGCATCTGAGTTCATTAATGAGATGGGTCTATTATGTCTATAATATATATACACAACTACACAAATACACACATAATATATATTTGTGTTTATATGTATATTTCATATATATGTTCATACATATTCATATACATATGAATATATATGAATATACATATTTTATATACATACCTGAACCTCCTTGAATCCATTTTATGGTGTTCATAGGTACATGTGCCGAGGGCTGAGCATTTGGAATTGGATAAACTATGAAGGAGCTTCTCCCTGGAGAAAAGTGCAGAATCATTATTTTCATCCAAGTTTGTTTCAAAGTAAGTATGTCTAATTAATGTAAATAAGCATAAATTTTTGTACCACACATAAGCAAACTGAAAATACACAATTGTTTTACATATCCTCGGTATTATAAATGTATCACCTTGTCAGTGATTCACATGGCAGCCAAATTTAAATTCTTAACAGCAAATTACACTCAAATGATTCTGCATATTACTTCACAATTTGGAACAGGCAGAAGTAAAACAAGTAAAACATTGTACTTGCAGAAAAGCTGTTAACGACTGTACCAAACACAGTTCCTTAACAGCTTATCACTTGAATTCTGGGCACTCATTCAATGGAGTGAATTGTATTTTAAGAATAAAATAATAACACTTACCATCCCATGACTGCCAAATGGTTATGATTCTGGATGCATTTTACACTCTTTAAATAATAATTATTGCCCACATTTTCCACATGTTAACTTTCATTCCAGGGGAAGAGTTTGATATTTGTGCTCTCTGCTGCTAAGGCTGCAATTCTCTTTGACCACATCCAATCCAGGGGCTAAGGAAAACCTATTTGCAAGACTACCAGATGTCAAGAATAGAGAGGAAGGCTATAAATCCATCTTTGCCTACTTCACCAAAATAGTTTTCTTGTAACTTCTCTACTCAAAATATTCCATTTCCTTGTGTGGACTGTGTGTACACTCCACATGCAGGAACACATGAATGTGGAAGCCAGAGGCTGAGGCTGACTCTCAATTGCTCTCCACCTTATTTTTTAATCTAAAAAATTTTTATTTTGTATGTTAATGAGTGCCTTGCCTACATGTATGTATATGAATTCATGTCTTGGAATCCCCTCAAAGACCAAAAGGGGCATCAATTCCCTGGAACTGGAGTTATGGACAGTTGTTAGCTACCATGTGGGTGCTGGGAACCAGCCCTAGGTACTCTCCAAGAGCAGCCAGTGCTCATAGCCACTGAGCCATTTCTCCAGCCTCCCACAACCTTATATTTCTGCGACAGGATCTTTCATTGAACTTAACCTGGAGTTCACCAAGTCAGGCCACCAAACCTCAGGAATCCTATCTCTGCCTCCCCAGAGCTGGGACTACACATGTGCTTTGCTAAGCCTGGCTTTTATTTACATGCTAGGGATCAAACTCAGGTCTTCATGCTGACATAGCAAGTACTTTGTCAAGTGAGACCTCTCCTGAGCTCCCCAGATCCCAGTTCTTAAAGGCCATAGGTCTGCTGCTGGCACTATTAAATGGATCCAAACCTACTGCTGCACAGAAGATAGTGCAGGCAGTGAGGCCTCTGTGGTGGAGGACCAGGACACAGTGGGATGATATGGAAAGGACCAGAGGCTTACAAACCCCAAATCTGAGCTTCTTCAGTGGTTCTCTGACCCTCAGTCTCATCTGAAAACAAGCTAAAATGCCTGGCAGGATTAGGCTGGAACAGTAATTCTGTATACTGCAAGTTTCACATGTCTAGGAAACAGGTTCCCAGCAAATGTTAGCATTCCCCTCCTGCTCATCTGCAACAGTCTCACAAACAGGGAAAAAGAGAAACTGCCCTTTTATAAGCTAAACAAGAAAGATGAAGCTGAAGAAAATGTTAGTATCACTGACCCTTTAAAAATGTGTATTTCTAGACTCAGAAAAAGATACAGGACATGTATGGCAGAGTGCAGGGACTCGGGTGGGGTGGGGGGCATGGAAAGGGAAGTGAGTCTAGATTCGATTGAGAAATGATGCATGACCTATGGAAAAAGTTTAATAATAAATAAATAATTATATTAAAATGTGTCTTTCTATACGTAAAAACAAAAATCTTTGAAGTTGTGACATAAAGGGCTAAGTGAAAAGGGCATGTGCACTGTTGTACGACAAACAGCAAAGAAAGGCATTAGTTACAAAAAGTTCTTCAAAACCAATAATAAAATGCAAACACCATTAGGGGGGAAACTGAGCAGAGTCCAGGAAAGTGAATTCACTCAGCATTTGACAAATATTTGAATCTTTCTGTATCCCAAACCCTTTCCTCTTCTAGAAACCGAAGACCAGCAATTAACAAAACAGAGGAAATCTCAGCCGCCTAAATTTAACCTTCCAGGATAGAATAATTGCAAGTAAAGAGAAATTGCAGTCAAGGAAATTCAAATTAACACTATGAGCTGCCACATCTTGATAAAGATTCAAAAGGCTGGATAGGAGACCAATTAGCAGGAAGTTTTAGAAATTTTACAGCCTGTATAGTCATCACTCAGAAACCTCTCTTAGGAGTTTGTCCTGAGAAGATGTGGAAAGTTGCTGTGATGAGGATGCATCGCAGACTTAATTTTGATGGTAAAATATTGGAAATAAGGGCTAGGGACATAGCTCAGTCACAGTAAAGTGCTTGCCTTGCAAGCATGACATCTGAGTTCAGTTTTCAAGTAAAAAAAAAAAAAACAAAAAACAAAAAAAACAGGCTTGGTAGCACACAATCAGAATCCCAGCACTAGGGAGGCAAAAACAGGCAGATACCTGGGGTCACTAACCAGCTGTCCTCGCTCACTTTTGCAGCTCCAGGCCAGTCACAGACCTTGCTTCAAAAGACAAGGTGGACAGTGCCTGAGAAACAGCCCCTCTGATCTCCACAGGTAAATACACACATGTGCGGCCACATACACAAATGCGTACATACTAAATAAATTAAAAACTAGAAATATTCCAATACCCACTAATAATATGTTGATTCAATAAACAAAATGTTTAAACAAGGAAATATGGCATAAGCATTTTAAAAACTATAACATTAACAAAATGCTCCACGAGACATTATTTAATTTTAAAAAGCAGGTTTCTAGGGGCTGGGGACATGGCTCAGCAGTTAAGGGCACTGGCTGTTCTTGCAGAGGACCTGGGTTCAATTCCCAGCACCCACATGGCAACTAACAACTGCCAATAACTACAATTCCAAGGGATCTCATGCCCTCTTCTGACCTCTGTGGGCATTGCATGACATGGGTGCACTTACATACATGCAAGCAATACACTCATAAATAAATAAATAAATAAATAAATAAATAAATAAATAAATAATTGGGCATGGTGGCACATGCCTTTAGTCCCAGCATTCAGGAGGCAGTGACAGGTGGATCTCTTTGAGTTCAAGGCCAGGCTAGTCTACATAGAAAGTTCCAGGCGAGCTGGGGCTACAGGAGACCCTGTCTCAAAAAGACCAAAAATAAATAAATAAATAAATTTTTTTTAATTTTTTTATTTATTTTTCTCTATGTGTATGAATGTACTGTCTGCATGCAGGTCTGTGCACCCGTGTCGTGCAATGCCGTGGAGGTCAGAAGAGGGTGTCGGATTCCCCTGGAACTGGAATTCTCCTGGAACTGGAGTTTCAGACGGTTGTCAGCCGCCATGTGGGTGCTGGGGATCGAACCCGGGTCCTCTGCAAAAATAGTCGGTGCTCTCAACCACTAGGCCATCTCTCCAGCCCCATAAATAAATGTTTTTAAAGCAGGTTTCTAAACTACGTATATTGGACAGCCCCTGTTTTATGTAAAAAAAAAATACATAGATATAGATAATGTTGAGAATAAAAGCAAAGAGTTCTGGATGGCTAGACATCCAAAATTAACAGTAACAGGAGAGGGTTGAGGGTGGGGAATCTCAGAATATTTTTGTTGTCTGTTGTTTGCATGTTGATAGTTGAATCAAGACCTGCACACTAAGCGCTTGCTATTCCACCGAGCTATACACGAGCCAGATTTTGATCATTTCAGCATCTATTTCTATAGGTCCCATATTATTCATAATAATTTTTTTAAATCAGAAAAAAATCTTAAAACTATTTATATGGGGATATTGTTGTAAAAGCTTGCAATCTTCCTAAGGAGACCAGACCAGCACAGTCTGAGTGGCATCCCACAGCCCACATGTCCCTGGAAGAAAGACAGATGTTCAGCAAAGCAAACACTCCTCTGTTTAGTTGGAAACGCCAATACCCTTAAGTGTCACATGGCCTCTCCTCAGGCAGGCCTCAACCAATTCACAAGAAATTCCAGGCTCAGTGACCAAGGAAACCAGACTTTGGAGACCCTGGGAGAATGTCCCTCTTAACAAGATTTCCAACCAGAGGGAAAAAGTTCCAAAGAGACACGGCCAGGCAAGTAAAGGATTATATGATACCTGTGAAAACAGCCATTAAATATTTACCACGCTGGACCCGCCAGACCCAAGCAATTGAAATTAGACTTGCTCTTTAACCAGAGCCTTAAATTTTAATATATGAAATCCAATTTTAAATCCCATTTCTGGAAATATGTTACAACTGAATCACAAGTCCCACACTGCTCCGTGGAGAATCTGTATCCCAGCTCTCTTCAAGCAAGAGGGAAAAAAAATTCATTACTTTTATTTCAAATTCATTTCATTTTCTGTCACCAGCTGTAACATTTAGATCATGTCAGGGGTCTTGGGGTTATCTGTGTTTCCTCCAAGTGTCTTAACATTTCAATTTTTTATCAGAATAAAGCTCTTTTATCTCCAAAAATAGACATGTCACATTCATACCTAATGCCTTTTTTTTTTTTTTTTTTTCTTTTTTAGTGATGGTATATTTTAATAAATCTGCATTAGTAACAGAAAGTACATTTCAAGGACTCTAGAACTTAAAAAGAGGTGAAATAGAAATTTCTTGGTTTTGTCCCCCATGGTTTCCAGGTTCTACTTGAATGGAAATAAACTATAGAAAGTTTATCACTGAATCTTGAATTACGTACAGATTCAAAAAACTGTAGCCATTAAATATGTTAGCCTACCCCAAATGGACTCAGTCTCACGTGTGAAAACAGATCACTGAAGAATCTGTGTGAACACTTCAGTGCACCAGCACCACCTTCTCAACGCCTGTACATTTTACTCTTCAGTTTCAGCTGCCCAAGGCTGAAGCCTCACACACCCACACCCTTACCCCTGTGGGCTTTGTATGCACCATCACCACACAGTTAAATGGCACTAGTAGTGCTGAAAGGCTGCAGCTTGGCATTTAAGGATGCAGTTCATGGTGACCCTTCCATGCAGGTAGAGCATATATGGAACCTAAACAGAAAACCAGGAGAGACCAGGACAAGGGCAGAGCAAGCCTCACCTAATGCCTTTTTTAAAATAGGCATCCTGACCCACCTCATTAACAGTGTAAAATTCACCATTCAAATATGTATCATCCTGCAGTGAACTCCATCCTTTTGGAAAAGCATCCATTTTCAACGAGTTTGAATTGAGAGGTTGATTTTTGTTTCTTTTTTTTGTTTTTTTTTTTTTTTGTCTTTTTCGAGACAGGGTCTCCCTGTGGCCCCAGCTGTCCTGGAACTCACTCTGTAGACCAGGCTGGCCTTGAACTCACAAAGATCTGCCTGCCTCTGCCTCCCAAGTGCTAGGATTAATGGCATACGCCACCACGCCCAGCGATTTTTTTTATCAAACAGTGCTAGTTTGCTCAGTAATATAGGCTGCAAGCTCCAAAAAGGGACATTACCAGACAGTAATAACTCAAGTTTGAAGTAAGAGACTCAGGAGATGGTGCCATCAGTTGAGGGCTAGCACACACATGCACACACACACACACACACACACACACACACACTGTGATGGTTTATATTAACTGTCAATTTGGCAGGATGTAGAATCACCCTGGACACAGATCTCTGAGCATGACTTTGAGGTATTTTCTGTATTAGGTTGACTGAGGTAGTAAGACCCCCCTCCAACTATCAGAAGACAGCTGAGCTCCAGCATTCATGACTCTGTGATTCCTGACTGTGGACCAAATCTAACCGGCTGCCATGCCAGTTCTGCTGCTGTGGGGTCCCTGCCATGATGGACTGTATCCCCTGGAACTGTGAGCCAAAATGAACCCTCCTTTACTTAAGATGGTTTTGACAGGTATTTTCTCGAAGCAATGAGACAAGCAAGTAACACACACACACACACACACACACACACAGTATTAGAACGCAACAGGGGCTCTTCAAACAAATGTCCACTCACCTTGCACTCCACAATATTTCATTGAATGGCATGCTGAGCTTTGCTCTGGAGAGAGGACCCATCTGCATGTGCTGCCTGAAATAGAAATGAAAGGAATGAAGGATTTCTCCTTTTCCTGGTGCAAACCGGAAAGTAGCAGCTCTCAAACAGATCAGGGCAAAACACACTAAGGCTTGAACAGAGCCTGATGATGTCAGTGATGCTGGGAGCTAGTCTCCCCACAGGCTTTGCAGACTTGACAAGAAATAATCCTGCCAGGTGTGGTGGTGCATGCCTTTAATCCCAGCACTCAGGAGGCAGAGGCAGGTGGATCTCTGTGAGTTGAAGGCTAGCCTGGTCTACATAGCAAGTTCCAGGCAGGGAGACCCTATCTCAAAAAAACCAAAAAAAAAAAAAAAAAAAAACACAGAAATAATGCTTAAGAGCATCATTGCTTTGCCCTGAACAAGCCCAGTCCTCCAGAGATGCCCAACTTTGATGAACTACCTTACATACATAGACACCGAATTCATTTGAAGACACTGTCCCCTTCCAGCCTTTCCTCAGGAACAACTCAGCAACAGACTGGAATGACTTTGGTCCTGGTATCAGCCATGGTTATGTTAGGTCAGCATACAAATCACTCTCGGGGCTGGAGAGATGGCCTAGTGGTTAAGAGCGCCGACTGCTCTTGCAGAGGACCCGGGTTCGATCCCCAGCACCCACATGGCAGCTGAGAACCATCTTTGACTCCAGTTCCAGGGGAATCCAACACCCTCTTCTGACCTCCGCGGCATTGCACAACATGGGTGCACAAACCTACATGCAGACAGTACATTCATACACATACAAGAATAAATAAAAAAATAAATAAATGGCCCTTTAAAAATAAATAAATATTTCAAGTAAAGGAGTACGTGTGTGGGCATGGGGTGGGAGAGTTCTAGAAGTTGATCTGATTGAGCTAACAGTTTGATGCTGAGTCATGCTTGTTAAGCACCGACACTTCCAGTGCACCTTGGCCCCTCAGCCAAACAAGTTGCACCTTTCATAGCTTCTTTGCTACTGCAAGTTCAAGACAGAAATGGCTTCCATGACCAGAACTGAGAAAACAGTGAAGCTTACGGTGGAAGAGGCTCTCAGCAAGAACACAGTATTTACCTTCTTTTGTCTTACATTGGCTTTTTATATTTTCCATTCATTTCAGCATAATTATGGGAACATGTGTACAGAAGATTTTTTTAGATATGTAAGAACTTTTCAACAAATGCTTTCATTTACAGGAAAATGCAAAGAATTCGAGTGATGGTCTTTTTTTTAAGTGCTCTGTAAGACAAAACTGAAGTTTTTTGAAGTTCTGGCAAGATCTGAATGAAGTCTGACATTGAAGTCATAATACTTATTAAAAGCTTGTAACTCTGAGGGATGATAGCTCCCGCCCTTTGATGCTCATAACATACATCTCTGAGTACATGCTGTTTGAGAGTGGGGTGATCGGCAGGGTAGGCTACTTTTCAGGGCCTTAAGTGCGTCACCCAATGGTACCCTACCTCCTCCTTTCAAGATCTTCAACCAGAAGGTGAAAAATCCAAGTTCAGAAACACCCTAGCACAAATTTGCTTTGGGATCTTCTTTTCTGGAAAAACAATAAATGAAAGAAATAATAGGATGAAAACAAATGAATTCCCAACTCCTACGTTCACCATGTAGAGTTCAGATATAACGTCCATCGTTGTACCATTGAACCATGAACCTGGGAAGCCAGATCATGAGTATAACTGATGTCAAGTTTCATGCGGCAGATCCGATACTTCTTAGTGGCAACTATTAAATAAATAAATAAAAATTTTAAAAAGTTTCATTTAAAAAAATCAGTCTCAAAATTGGGTATTTGGCTCTTTTAGAAGGATCCACCAACACGTGTCACATTCACACCAAAACCTCTCTAATACAGCCTGGTTCATCACTGAGAAGTACTGTACAGGCCTGGGAAAGCACTTCACACCAACCAACGCACATGCAGACTGCCATTATTCCCAGAGAGCAGCTCTGCAGCAGGACGGAAGGCCCTGTCACACATCTGATGAAGCACGTTCAGAGAAGCTCTGTGAAAAGTGTCTCCATCAAGCTGAAAGAGAAGGGGTGAGGAGGTGGATAATTATGTTCTTGCAGTGTCAGCGCTGGGTCAGGAGATCACGGAGGTAGATGGCGACACGGGAAGTGCTGAACCTTCTGGACACTGGCAGTCTCTCCAGCCTGCGGTTCACGCAGCCTACAGCTGGGATGAAGAAAACACCTCGTGGAGTCTTCTGTATCTTTTCTGCTGCTCTATAATACTGTCAACAAACTTGGTAATAAAAACTTAAAAATAGGGTAAGTAGATGAGAACTTATTTACACAGATGCTACTTACAAAGGTGCAGCTTGAGATGGGGGCAGGGAGAGGGCGGACAGGAGATGGAGGAATAGCAGCTGAGCCGTTAAGACCCCAAACATGAAGGACAGAACAGAAGAGAGCAGCCTCAGCGGGGCATGGTGGGCCAGGCCTGCAACCCCAACACTAGGCAGGAGAAAGCAGGAAGAAAAGAAACCCAAGGCCAGAAAATGTAATGCCAGCCTAGACTACATGAGACTCTGTCTCAAAAAAACTGAAAATACTGTGAAGGCAATGGTTTCCCTGATTTGGTTCTCAATATGTTTGTCATTGGTTACGGAAAGGCTACTCCTTTCCATGTGTTGATTTTGTATAGAATCATATCATAGGTAAATAAGGATACTTTGACTTCTTTTCGTATTTGTATACACTTTATGTCTTCCCTTTTCTTCTTGTTCTAGCGAGAACTTAAGTACTGTATTGAACAGGGATGGAGAAAGTAGACATCCTGTCTTGTTCCTGATTTTACTGGAACTGCTTTGAGCCTTTCTTAATTTAGCAACATGTTGACCATGAGCTTTTTATTTATTGAATTTATTATGTTGAGGTTTGTTTCCTATGTCCTAAATTTTCCAAGACTTTTACCATGAAAGGATCTTGGATTTTGTCAAAGGCCTTTTCTGTACCTAATGAGATGATCTTCTGGTTTCTGTCCTTGAGTCTGTTTATGTGGTAGATTACATTTATTGATTTATATATGTCAAACTGTATCTGTATTGTTGGAATAAAACCAAGTTGATCATGATGAATGATCTTTTTGATGTGCTCGTGAATTTGGTTTGCAAGTATTTTAATGAGAATTTCTGCTTCTATATTCATCAGGGAGATTGGTAAATAATTCTCTTTTGTGTTAAGTCCTTATCCAGTTTTGGTGTCAGGGTAATACTAGCTTTGTCAAAAGAATTTGAAAGAGTTTCTTTCTTTTATTTTTTTATGGAATAATTTGAAGAGTAATGGTGTTAATTCTTCTTTAAAGGTCTAGTATGAATTCTGCACTGAATCCACCTGGACCTGAGCTTTTATTAGTTGAGAGATTTTTTTTTTTCATCTTGGCAGTGCTTTATTTACTTTTTTTTCATTTTTTTTATTGATGCTTTGTGTATTTCATACATCATTTTCCAATTCAGTTCAGGCATATTTCCCTTTCCCTTCCCCCCCACCCCCACACCATCCCCGATCATGCATTCTGCCATAACTGTCCTGCATCTTTCTCTCAGTTTTTTTTTTCATTTTTTAGCTATAAGTGATAATCCATGAGTACAAGCATCCTTCATGTAAAACCAATTTGCAGGCTGTTGTGCCCAAACCCCCACAGCCCCACCATCCAGCGGGGGGTGAGGGGTTGTATGTTCAATCAAGTTGATCAAATGAGTGTCCAGACTACATTGCTGTAGTTTCACCATTCACCCCAATCGCAGCCCTTACATTCTACCATGCCCCCTCTTCCGCAGATTGTTCCCTAGGCTTAGAAAAGGGGCACAGGTGGATGAGAAGCAAAACAGTCCACTCTCTCTGGAGCTGTTGTCTTGGACTCTGGTCAATTCTGGCTGTTTCCTTTCATGGGCTGACAGTTTGTCCAGGAATAACCTTTCGATCCTACTAATGAAGCACAAGCAATTAGATATATAGGTATTTAAACAGCACTAATAGTTATGGTAGGTTACTTTGGTATAGACACATATGTTTGGATGATATGTTAATCCATGAATTACATTTTTTCCTGTTAAATATGACAGGGTCTTACTGTGGCTTATAACATCTCCTAACCTGTAGAGGATGTAAGCTTGTGGCATCAGCCATGGGTTATTCCTCCAAGGAGAGAGCCAATAGCCAATTAGATTTGGGATATACAGGCATATGGCTGCCTCTGCTGCACAGTATTTCCAGGCAGGTGAGGTGTAGCTGGTGCTGACGGTGGAGTCTTGCTTGACTCAAGGAGACCCGTATTTGCTTTATTGGTTTAGTGGCCTTTGGTAACACTCTCTGGTATTCCAGAGGCCATCTGTACACTTGCATGTGTGGTCTCAATACATCTTTCCCATGTTAACGTCAGGTCTTCGACAGCAGGGCCTTATCGCCTCTCTTCTTGCAGGTATCCCAGTTTAGAGGCAAGGAGCCTTTACCTTTTGTGGGGGCTTGGATCCCCTGGCCAACATCTCCTTGGTAGAATAATCCATTGCTGATGTCAGAGCTCCTGTATTAATATATTTTGCTTAAGTGCATAGCTTAAGGAGACTTTAGTATTATATTTGGTTCTGAATAGAGAATAATCCTTTTCACAGTTCCTATGTCTATTAGTCAATTAAAGAAGGCAGTTTTACCGGTTTTATAAGAGATTACCTCTATAATAGTTGTCTCCAATTTACAGTTGGAGAACGACCTCATCATCATCATATTTCTCCTTGTTCTGTGGGGGGGAGGTAAGAAAGTCTCTTGTATTAAAACCTTTGCGGCACCTAGAAGGTAAGTTTCATTAGGACTCATTATAAGTAGTTGTTACAAGTAGGATCCACAGAGGGGTTTGATGTTTGTAGCAATCTGAGGCTTTTCTTCCTTTCAATGTTCAGATGGGCCAACCTTTCTGTTGGCACTTTCTGGTACATCCTACTCAATGCAAAGCTGTATCTTTTCTTTCTCAGCCATTAAGTTGGTGACATTTTGACCTGTTGGAACATACAAATCTTTTCCTGTAGTTAAAGATTTGAATTGCAAGGTTTTTGACAAAAAGGTTTCATATCTATCTGTATCCTCCCCCCTTTTTTTTAGGTTTTTGTTTTTTGACCCATGAGTCTCCAGAAGGCAGTTGTATTATACATACATATAGGGTGGAATCAAGGCACAGATTTCATCAAATTCACCCATGCTGTTTTGGGTGACTGTATGTGATTAACTTGGGAAGCAAACTTAATTTTTATGTTAAATCATAGGTGAAAGAGAATGCTACAAGGTGACTCTAGTTGAGAGATTTTTCATTATTACTTCTATCCCTTTAGTTGTTATGGATATGTTTAAATGATTTACCTCATCTTGGTTTAACTTTTGCAGGTCTATCTAATCTAGAAATTCATCCATTTCTTTAAATTTTTCCAATGTAGTGGAATATTATTTATTTATCTATTTACTTTTTATGGGCATGAGATTCAGGGATGGTTCAATACCTAAGTCAATAAATGTAATAAATTGTATAAATGGACTTAAAGACAAAAAAGTACATGCTTATCTCAAAGATGCAGAAAAAGCCTTTGACAAAATCCAACATACCTTCTTAACAAAAATCCCAGAGGGAATTAGGCTTGATGAAACATACCTCAACATAATTAAAGCTATATGTGGCAAACCCACAGCCAACATCGTTCTAAATGGAGGAAAAATTTAAGTCAATCTCATTAAAATCAAGAATGAGACAAGACTCTCCACTATTCCCCCTTCCTTTCCCATATAGTGCTTGAAACCCTTGCTAGAGCAATAAGACAAGAAAAGGAGATTAAGTGGGTATTAATTTAAAGGGAGGAGTTCTATAATGAAAACTTTAACTCTTTGAATTAAGGAAGATACTCGAAGATGGAAAGACCTCCCATGCTGGTAGAATTAACAGTGTGAAAACAACCAACCTACCAAATCAACTTACAGATTCAGTGCAATACAAGTCAATATTCCCATGACATTTCTCAGAGAAATATAAAATAACTATCCTAAAGTTCTTATGGAACCACAAAGACCCTTATAACCAAAGTAATCCCAAGCAAAATGATCAAAGCCAGGGGTATTACCATATTAGATTTAAAACTGTAGTCACAAAAACAGTATAATATTGGCACAAAGACAGACTTGTAGATCAATGGAACAAAACACAATACCCAACACAAGTGCATGTAATTGCAACCATCTGATATTGACAAAGATGCCATGAATACTCACTGGAGGAAATACAGCCATCATCAACAAATGTTGCTGGGGAAGCTGGATCGCCACATGTAGAAGAATGAAATTATACATACATATATACATATATATATTATACACATATATATATGATTATATATATATATATATATATATAATTTCACCCTGTACCAAAAAAATTCCAAATAGATCAAAGACCTCAATGTGAAACCTGGAATGCTGAAACTTTTAGAAGAAAACATAGGTGGTACTCTATAAGACAGAGGTGCAGGAAAGACCTTCTAAATCAGATTTCAGTTATTCCATAATTAAGGTCAACATTTGACAAATGGGACCAGGAAGCACAGAATTGGAAGAATATTTGCCAGCTATTCATCTGATAAAGGGTTAATTTCAAAAATACACAAAGAATCAAAAAAATCAAGCAAACATATGGCTTATTTTAAAATAGGATATACATCTGAATAGAGTTCTCAAAAGAATAAAATTCATTAAGAAATACCTTTAAAAGTGCCCAGCCTCCTTAGCAATTACAGAAATTAAAATTAATATTTCATCTTATCCTAGTCAGATTGAACAAATGACAACAAATGATGGTGAGAATGTGGGGAAAGGGGAATTGTAAAGTCACGCAGCCACTGTGGAAATCAGTGTGGAAAACACTTAACAAAACAAAAATAGAGCCACCATATGATCCAGCTATACCCAAAGGACTCAGTATTCTTCTGTCTTGTTTGTTACTGCTCTTTTCATAATAGCTAGGAAATGAAAACAAACTAAAATCCCTCAACTAATGAAGAAAAATTTGCAGGTAAATGGGCAGTAAGCTTGGGCCATTTAAAGTTTCCTTTGTCTTACTTACTGGGTGGATACCTTGAAAGGTAACTCTGGGATGCTAAAGATGTTTTGTTGCTCTGTGGTATTCTCACTACCCTGAGATGTCCTGTTACTCTGTAAAGTCTTGAAGCTCTTCGATGCTTTCCACTTGCTATGTCCAACCACTGATAAAGATGTAAAATAAACATACATATATGGCACTTGTATAAGCATATTTTGGAGCAATACAAATGGGAGGGAACAACAACAACAACATAAGGACTGGGTCAAAGAATAGATTGATACGGTTAAATTCTGCCCCAAATAATAAACCTCTGCAGAGAAAAACTCTAAAAAGACTGAGAGAAAGATGCAGGACATGTATGGCAGAATGCATGAACTGGGGCGAGGGGAACAGAAAGGGGAATATGTCTAAATTGAACCAAAAAATGATATATGAAATATACAAAGCATCAATAAAAGTATTATATTGGGAAAAAAATTAAATGAAGGTCAAATTCACCAAATGGTTTAATGAGGCCCTTGGTCCAATTAGTCCAAGAAAAGTGTAGATCAAACATGTCAGAAATCTACATTTCTGTTGATGATACTTGCTTTTGTAAACTGACTGGTTCCCGTCCAATTAGCCTAGCCTAGTTGTAGATCCAGGGGCAGCAGATGTTTTGACCTACTCCTGGGATATCTGCTTTGAAAACTATGAAGGCCAAGTGAACTCAGGAAGGATTTTTCTTGAGATAACATGGCCCACCATGAAAAGAAACACAGAGCAGGTGCTAACCATAAATGATAAGGTAAAATTGACTTTGGTCCAGGGTCCCAGAGAATCTAAAAAACGCTTGTTGTTTCTGGGATTCTCATGCATGAGCAAGGAATAAACAAGCTTTCTGACTCTCTCCTGGGTGAATGTTTGGCTTTTTTGATGCTTGAAGAATTATCTCTATTGGTGTAGTAGTGGCATTTGTATCTTAGGGGTGGTCAACAGCTGTCTAATTGGACTTACAGCCTGCCTAATGAGAGAGAAATCATGCATGGCACTCATAAACATAGCCAAGGACACATGGCTGGTCATAGATCCTACTGTATCACTTCCCTAAACCCATGTAAGTTCTTACTCTATTCTAAAAGCATATACTTATATTTACAAAGTGCACCTCTCACTGCTCATCAAAGAAGCTTCTTTTTGAAACAGAGACTATTAGAAATTTATAAAATTGGGGTGCATACAGCACAACACCAGCATGCACCCAGCACGTGCCATGAGTGAACTTCACCTGCATCCTGCACAATATCAGGGGGTGAAAGATCAGGTGAACCCACCTGCCTTGGTGCTTTGGGCACCCTTGTGCCCCGTGGAGGCTTGGTATTACCAGGGACCATCCAACTTTCAGGTTCCAGCATGCGACGTGGTGGAGTTAGATGCGCTCACACACCACACAGCACACAGCGTAACCCAGCATGCAGCCTGTGCATGGCATGAGTTGGCCAACAGGGTACCGGCGCATGGGCCAAGGTAGCAACACCCCCCTTCCCCACTCAGCCTGGTGGAACTGTGGTGCAGAGGACCTAGCAGGCCCAGCATTAGTGATTATATTCTGTGCAGTCGACATTGAGGTGCCAGAATCCAAAGAAATAAATAAACAAATCCACATGCCAAAGCCACAAAGAAAAAGCAACATGGGAAAGCTCATAATAAATCCACACTGAACTCTACCAATGCTACAGAAGATTCTTACAACAAGATCTCCCTGGAAGGAAACCAAGACATGGACCTTAGAAGAACAACTGTGGACATATTCAAAGAAATTAGAGAACTAAGGGAAGAGATTAAAAAACTCAAGAAGGACCTAGAGGGAGATGATGACAAACATTGGAAAGAACTAAAGGGAGAAAATGGCAAACTCTGGAAGGAAGTGGAAATGCTGAAAAGATCCCAGACTGAAATGAAAAAAGAAAATGACCAATGAATCAATGAGCTACAAGATGAGAATAATAGGCTCCAGAAGGAAGTGGAAATACTAAAGAAATCACAGGATGAAATGAAAAAGGAAATTGAACATTCATTCAATCAACAGGAAAAGATAGGAAAAAGCCTCAGAAGAATGGAAGAAGCAGAAAAAAATATATCAGATCTATAGGATAACATTGGAACAACTAGAATGCTCAAGTAAAGATTACGAAAAAATTTTAAAAGCACAAGAGTGGAACAACCAGGAAATGTGGGACACTATGAAAAGACCAAACCTCCACATCATAGGGATAGAGGAAGGAGAAGAATCCCAAGACAACACTATTGACCAGATCTTCAACAGGATAATAGAAGAAAGTTTCCCAAACTGAAAAAGACAAACCCATACAAATACAAGAAGCACATAGAACACCAAACAGACAGGACCAGAAAAGAAACTCCCCATGCCATATAATTGTTAAAACACTAGATGCTCAAAACAAAGACAAAATACTGAAAGTCACAAGAGAAAAACAAGTTACATATAAGGGGAAACCCATCAGAATCACAGCTGACTTCTCAGTGCAAACTATAAAAGCTAGAAGAATGTGGACCAAAGTACTCCCAGTACTAAATGACTTTAGATGCCAACCCAGACTACTATACCAAGCAAAAATGTCAATTATAGTTCAAGGAGAAAGAAGAATCTTTCACAACATGAACAAGATGAAATAATACATGTCTAAGAAACCAATGCTTCAGAAAATCTTTGAAGCATCCAAAGAACAGAGGAAAGGAGCAACTATCCCTAAGCAATTAAAGAGAGAAAGCAACAAAAGCATAACAAAGTAAATACAAACCTAGACCAAGAATGAAAACAAGAAATAAGATAAAAGGAAGCAACACACATATCTCAGTAATAACCTTAAATACTGGGAGCTGGAGAGATGGCCTAGCAGTTAAGAGAGCCGACTGCTCTTGCAGAGGACCCAGGTTCGATCCCCAGCATCCACATGGCAGCTGAGAACTGTCTGTAACTCCAATTCCAGGAGAACTCAAGTTCCAGGGGAATCCAACACACTCTTCTGACCTCCTCGGCATTGCATGACATGGGTGCACAAACCTACGTGCAGAAAGTACATTCATACACATAAAATAAATAAATACAATAAAATAAAAAAGATAACCTTAAATACTATGGTCTAAACTCTCCAATCAAAAGGCATAGACTGGGAGAATGGATTAGGAAACTGAATCCTTCTATATACTGTATACAAGAAACCCATCTCACCCTCAAGGACAGACACCGCCTTAGAGTGAAAGGATGGGAAAAAAAATTCCAAGCGAATGTTACCAAGGAACAAGCCAGAGTGGCTATTCTAATACCAGACAAAATAAATCTCAAAATAAAATTAATCAGAAGAGACAAAGAGGGCCATTACATTCTTGTCAAAGGAACAATGAGCCATGAAGAATTCGAGATCCTAAATGTCTATGCACCAAACTCTGGTGCACCTAACTTTATAAACGTTACTCTGTAGGACCTCAAGACACAGATTAATTTTAACACACTAATAGTGGAGGACTTCAACACCCCACTGAGCCCCTTGGATAGATCAACAGGACAAAAAATAAACAGAAAGTTATCAGAACAATACAATACACCAAATGGACCTCACAGACATCTACAGAATATTCCACCCAAGCACCAGAGAATATACTTTCTACTCAGCACCTCATGGAACATTCTCCAAAATTGACCACACACTGGGGCACAAAAGAAACCTCAACAAATACAAAAGGAGAGAAATTATTCCATGCATTCTATCAGACCACAGTGCAATAAAGCTCAATATGAACACCAGAATAAGCCCAACTAGCTACAAGAACTCATGGAGACTAAACAACACAATCCTGAATAACGAATGGGCCAGGGAAGAAATAAAGATTGAAATAAAAGTATTCATGGGCTGGAGAGATGGCCTAGCGGTTAAGAGCGCCGACCGCTCTTGCAGAGGACCCGGGTTCGATCCCCAGCACCCACATGGCGGCCGAGAACCGTCTGAAACTCCAATTCAAGGAGAACTCCAGTTCCAGAGGAATCCGACACCCTCTTCTGACCTCTGCGGCATTGCACGACACGGGTGCACAAACCTGCATGCAGACAGTACATTGATACAAATACAGAAATAAATAAAAAATATTTTTTTAAAAAGTATTCATGGAACTGAACAAAAAAGACTGTGGGATATTTTAGAAACAGTCTTGAGAGGGAAATTTATAGCCCTACGTGCCCACATCAAAAAAAAAAAAAAAAAAAAACAGAAAGAGAACAAATAAACAATCTAACACTGCATCTAAAAACACTTGAACAACAAATGAACCCTAAACTGAAAAGACAGGAAGAAATAACAAAAATTAGAGCAGAAATCAATGAAATAGAAACAAAGAAAACAATACATAAAATCAACAAACCCAAAAGCTGATTCTTTGAAAAGATAAACAAAATAGACAGACTTCTAGCCCAGTTAATCAAAAAAAAAAAAAAAAGAGAGCAACTCCAAATCAATAGTATTCATGATGAAAGGGGAAACATCACAACAAAGAAAAGATCCAGACAATAATAAAGGAATACTTCAAAAACCTATACTCCACTAAATTTGAAAACCTAAGAGAAATGGATATTCATATCTGAAATTCTGGAAAACCAACAAAGCTTAACCAAAAAGAGATTGACAGTTTAAACAGACCCGTAACATTTGAGGAAATTGAAGATGTAATTAAAAACTTCCCAACTAAAAAAGCCCAGGTCCAGATGGTTTCACAGCAGAATTCTATAAAACATTTAAAGAGGTCCTACAACCATTGCTACTCAAACTATTCAGAAGGATACAAACATAGGGAATTCTCCCAAACTCCTTCTATGAAGCCAGCATCACTCTAATACCAAAAGCAGGCAAAGATGCAAGCAAAAAAGAAAGCTATAGATCCATCTCACTAATGAACATAAATGCAGAAATTCTCAACAAAATACTTGTAAATCACATACAGACCCAAATCAAAAAGATCATCCATCATGATCAAGTTGGAGTCATACCAGATAGGCAGGGATGGTTCAACATATGTAAATCAATAAATATCATGAAACACATAAATGGACTGAAAGACAAAAACCACACAATCATCTCAATTGATGCAGAAAAAGCCTTTGACAAGATCAAGCATCCCTTCATGTTTAAAGTCCTAGAGAGAATTGGACTGAAGGGAACATTCCTCAACGTGATCAAAGCCATATATAGCAAACCCACTGCCAACATCATCCTAAATAGAAAAAAAAAAATGGAACCATTTCCCTTAAAGGTGGGAACCCAGCAAGGCTGCCCCCTATCACCACTCCTTTTCAACACAGTACTTGAAACACTTGCTAGGGCAATAAGACAAGAGAAGGAAATTAAAGGAGTACTAATCGGAAAAGAAGAAGTTAAACTATCCCTTTTTGCAGATGATATGATAGTTTACCTAAGGGATGATAAAAACTTCACCAGCAAACTTCTAGAAATGATTAAGAGTTTTAGTAAAGTGGCGGGATACAAAATTAACCTAGAAAAATCAGTAGCCTTTCTTTACACGAACAATAAACTAGTGGAGAAGGAATATATGAAGACCTTTTCACTCACAATAGCCTCAAAAATAATAAAATACCTGGGAACAAACCTAAACAATGATACCAATGATCTCTACAACAAAAATTTTAAACCCTTGAAGAAGGAGATTGAAAATGACATCAAAAAATGGAAAGACCTCCCATGCTCATGGATTAGAAAAATTAATATAGTAAAAATGTCAATTTTACCCAAACTGATATACAGGTTCAATGCAATCCCAACCAAATTGCCCATGAGCTTCTTCACAGACTTGGAAAAAAAATACTTAAATTCATATAGAAAAACGAAAGACCCTGAATAGCTAAAGCAACCATGAGTGAAAAATACAATACAGGGGGGATTGCCCTACCAGACTTCAAACTATACTACAGGTACATAGTCATAAAAACAGCCTGGTACTGGCACAAAAACAGACCCGTTGAGCAATGAAACAAAATTGAAGATCCAAACTTGAGCTCATACAGTTTCAGACACCTCATACTTGACAAAGGGGCAAAAAAGAAAAAACCTCAATAGAGGAAGGATAGCATCTTCAGCAAATGGTGCTGGCAAAATTGGATCACCATTTGTAGAAGAACAAATGACCTACTCAAAAGATGGAGTAAAGAACTGAACAGAGACTACACCAGAGAGGAATTAAAGATAGCTGAGAAACATCTTTAAAAGTGTTCAAGCTGGGCGTGGTGGCTCACGCCTTTAATCCTAGCACTTGGGAGGCAGAGGCAGGCGGATTTTTGTGAGTTCAAGGCCAGCCTGGTCTACAGAGCGAGTTCCAGGACAGCCTGGGGCTACAGGGAAACCCTGTCTTGAAAAGACCAAAAAAAAAAGTGTTCAACATCATTAATAATTAAGGGAATGCAAATTAAAACCACTCTAAGGTATCATCTCACTCTGACAAGACTGGCTAATATCAAGAAAACAAAAGACACCAAATGCTGGAGAGGTTGGGAATGTAAACTTGTACAACCATTATGGAAAGCAGTGTGGAGAAACCTTTAAAAGACTCAAAATGAGCCTACCACCTGACCCAGTCATACCACACCTGGGTATATAACTACAAGACTCATCCTACCGCAAAGATACATGCACATCCGTATTTAATGCAGCTTTCTTCAAAGTAGTGAAGAGCTGGAACCAATCCAAATGCCCCTCAACGGATGAGTGGATAACAAAAATGTGGTACATCTACACAAGGGAGTACTATTCAGCAGTAAAGAAAGATGACAACCGGGCATGGTAGCACATACCTTTAATCCTAGCACTCGGGAGGCAGAGGCAGGTGGATCTTTGTGAGTTCAAGGCCAGCCGGTCTACAGAGTAAGTTCCAGGACAGCTGGGGCTACAGGGAGACCCTGTCTCGAAAAAGCCAAAAAAAAAAGAAAGACGACATTATGAGCTTTGAAGGTAAATGGATGGAGCTCAAAGCCATTATGAAGTAACACAGTCCCAGAAAAACAAACTGTGAATGATTTTCCTCACTTGTGGATGCTAACACCAAATCCCCAGATGAAAGGCAAGCTGAACAACATTATTGTTATATTTCTGTTTATCTGAAAGCAGCTATGTTATTACAATGTAAATTTCTCAACTGGCTATCCACCCACCACTTATTTTCAGACGCTGTAATTACTGTATATGGTTGGAGAATATGTATCCATATTTTAGAGTAATATAAAATTAATGGAAGAAAATGTGAATCCCTAAACATAAAAAAAGACTGAGAGAAAGATGCAGGACAGTTATGGCAGAATGTATGATCTGGGGTGGGGTGGGGGAAGGGAAAAGGGAATATGCCTAAACTGAACTGAAAAATGTTGTCTGAAATACACAAAACATCAACAAAAGCATTTTAAAAAGAAGTTATAAAATTGGTTAAATACAGAGAGTAATTGTCTATGAGGAGCCCAGCCCTAAGTGACACATCTACAATACAACCTGCACCCCCAAGACAAGGGGACACCTCAGGAATAAAGGGCATAAAGAACGTAAGAGTCAGATGGCGAGGACACCTGCTGCTAGTTGGTGCGTTCAAAAATGATAGGGAAGCGGAACCCATGAAATCTCCACAGTGTGCTAGGCTAACAGGATCTGCATAGTGGCAAAGCCATTTGGCATGCCAATGTGTTTAGGCGACATGTCGACGGGTTCCACCTCAACTCGAAGAGGTGCAGGCCATCAATGGATGCTGAAGGAGGGAGAATCAGCTTTCTCCACAGACAAGCTCCCTGAGAGGTCCCCTAATCCCATATGGGCATGCCTTAACACAGGTACACACAAGCACCCTAAATGGATTCAGTACATGTGTGTGTGTGTCTGTGTGTGTGTGTATGTGTGTGTGCATGTGTGTATGTGTGTGTGTGCAGATGTATATGTAGCAATAATCAAAGAGGAGGACAAGAAATTGAGAGGCAGTGGAAGGACATGGGAGGAATTGCAGGTGGGGGAGGGGAATCTGGGAGGTTAGAAGAAATGCAAAGAAAGTACTTGTGTATGAAGTTCTCAAAAATAAAAGTTAAGTTAAATAAATAAATTTTAAAAGACTTGAAGAAACCAAGGTTGAGGGGTGCATTTTTTACTTGTTGTTTGTAATTATAATTGTCTCAGCCTGAGCACCACCAGTTAGCTGCCCACAGTACAGCGCTACTCGTGTAGGTTTGGAAGCAAAGAGAAGAGAGACAGGAGAGCTGTCACCAGGGCCACAAATCCCTCGACCTGTTTTGATTTCCTAATTCACGTGAACCTTCTTTTTATTAGTTATAGTGCAAAAACCCATTTTCCTGTGACCCAAATAAAGAACTTTCTGAAAAGAACTTCTCAAAATAGGAATAAAATTGGTTAGGAATGAGAGATCTTGGAGACAGGCACACTGGAGTTTTGGCCAGTAGATGCCACTTCCTGGCTGAGCGACCATTTAGGGTTTGCCTAACAACCTAGTCCATAGGATAGAGTCATGCCGGTGCCTCCATCAGAGCAAGAATCGTGACAGTGGATGTGAAGAACTGATCCAGCCAGAGCTCGGAAGCAGCAGCTTCATACGTGGCAGCTATCGCATTCACTATGCAGGCCCTATACTCATTCCACATGCTCTCAGGCCTCAGCTGACAGATGGCAACAAACAATGCTGGAAAGTAAAGATCATGTGATCTCTGATGCTGTCACTCGTACCCCATAAGGAAGGAAGGACAGTCTATAGTAACCTTCAGCCCAACCACTTCCACAGCCACAAACAGCCCTTCTCAAATGATGACCATCTCCACCTAAGTCTTCTTTCATATATTACCTAGTGATAGCCAACTATTACTATTTTAATAGTAATAATCTATTTTATTTAATAATATTGTCTATTTTTTTTTAAATTTTTTTTTATTAATTTTATTTATTTCTGTATGTGTACGAATGTATTGTCTGCATGCAAGTCTGTGCACCCGTGTCGTGCAATGCCGCGGAGGTCAGAAGTGGGCGTCGGATTCCCCTGGAGCTGGAGTTCTCCTGGAGTTGGAGTTTCAGACGGTTCTCAGCCGCCATGTGGGTGCTGGGGATCGAACCCGGGTCCTCTGCAAGAGCGGTCGGCGCTCTTAACCGCTAGGCCATCTCTCCAGCCCCAATATTGTCTATTTTAATAAAAGCAATGAGCCTAGGCCAGGCTTGGTGGCGCACATCTTTAATCTTAGCACTTGGGAGGCAGAGGCAGGCGGATCTCTGTGAGTTCAAGGCCAGCCTGGTCTACAGAGTGAGTTCCAGGCCAGCTGGGGCAACAGGCAGACCCTGTCTCAAAAAGACCAAAAAAAAAAACAAAACAAAACAAAAAAAAAAACACAATGAGTCTGTATATTATATAAATTGTACCAACCAAAGACATTAATAAACTCCATCAACTGTTATGATATACAGAAGTAATAGAGCAGAGAAAGTTTGGTTTCAAATTTTCCTCTCAGGCTCAGGAGATGGCTCAGTGGGTAAGGCACTTGCTGCCATCTGATGACCAAAGTTGGATCCCAGGGAGCCACACGAAAGAAAGAGAACTGACTCCTCCTCCTGCAAAATGTCCTCTGACCTCTACACAGGCATCACAGCACACACACACACACACACACACACACACACACACACACAGAATGAATGAATGAATAAATGTAATTTAATTTATATTGATTTTTATATGTATGAGTACTTTTCCTGCATGTGTGTGAGTAAACCACATATGTGTAGTTCCCACAGAAGCCAAAAGAGGGTGTCAGATCCCCCTGGAATTGACAGTTGTTAGCCACCATTTGGGTGCTGGGAACCAAAACCAGATCCTCTGCAAGAGCAGCCAATAACTCTTAACCACTGAGCCATCTCTTCAGCTCCAAAAACTGTAATTAAAAAAAAAAAAACACCCTAAACATCAATGGTCCAACATTAGCTTTACAACCAAATAACCACATGATTGACCGGCAGAGTATAGGACATTGGTGCAGTGCTGGCACATTTATCTTGAGGGCAATCAGTGGTTACCTAATTGGACTTAAAGCCCACCCAAATGGAGGAAACCCATGTGTGGTACTGTAAACATAGCCAGATACACATGGATGGAGAGGTCATAGATCTTAGAGAAAACTCCAAAACTGTTAAATCCCTAGACAAAGTAATTTCTTACTAAGTGCAAAACATGTATTCTTATATTTAGTCAATATCTCAGGCACCACTCATAAAAGAAGCTTCTTTTACACCAGACAGGGACTATTACAGAGTACCACAACTGGTCACACTCAGACATTGTCTGTGACTTGCCCAAGCCTAAGTGGCACATCTACATTGCGACCTCTACACCTAAGGCTCCCACAACATAAAACAAGCAGTAAAAAGGACACTAATGAAGCTCTCGGCTCTCACTAATGTATTTCCCTCAAGCAACAGAAGACCAGAAACACAAAAAGGCACAAATGTCCAAAGCATGGAAATTAGGAGTCTGTAATGTATGGGTCCTCAGACAGGGCTCCTGTATTAAGCTTCATTCACCCAGGGCTCAGGGACCATTGTGCAAGAGGGGTCATAAAGATTGTAAGAACCAGGGAAGAGATGCAGGACCATATTGAAATAGAATCCCACAAGCTCCAGGGTCCCTGTTCATAAGAACCTACAGTGGTGGTGTCCGTATGCACAAGACACATGCAAGCTTAAGCAGACAAAACCTAGCATAGTAATGTGGAAATAGACAGCAGGCCCCAATCTTGACAGAACTATTGGCAGATGATTATTGCTGGGTGAGGGTAAAAGCTGATCTTAAAGCAAGGTACTCTGGACAAGCTGTCTAGACCTCAGTGGACGAACAAGCACTGAGGAAGGTGGAGGGATGCTCACTTGACATACTGGGCTTTGGTACAAATGACAGAGTGTATGAATTCCAGTTGGGGGTGCTGTGGAAGGGTGTCAGTGGGGAAAGGGTGATTAAGATCGCATGAGATGTTCTGTATGAATTACACAAAAATTAAGTAAGAAAAACACTTCTCCTTTTTCAAGGACCCCACAAGAGCTATGGACACACCAGGTCCCTTGGCATGCTGATGGTCAGACTGTTTAGAGTGCTGGGCTTCCTGGGGATATCCACTCATAAATAGAGCACTCTTTTTGAAGATTTATTTTATTTTTACTCATGTTGTGTGTGTGTGTGTGTGTGTGTGTGTGTGTGTGTGTGTGTACATGCATACAGGTGCCCACTAAGGCCAGAAGGGGCATTGGATCCTCTGGAGCTGGACTGACAGTCAGTTGCGAGATGCCTGATCTGTACGCAAGAAACTGGACTCTGGTCTCTGTTAAGCAGAGAAATACTCTTTTTTTTTTTTTAATTTCTTATGTGTATGAATGTACTGTCTGCATGCAGGTTTGTGCACCCGAAGCACAGAAAGACTCTTAACCACTCTGTCATCACTCGATACCCATTTTTTCAGGGCCCCCTTGAGAACCAAAAAAGGTCTGTGTTTAAAGGAAGGAATTTAAACTCACATCCTATCACTGGAGAGAAATCAGGCCACCAAGACCTCCATTGGGACTTGTCGCATCCCATCATCATGATTGATTGCCTAAGGTCAACCTGTAAAATCTCACCAGAATGCCTTAAAAGCAAAACCAAAGTCAACACATTCACAGAAACTTCACCCCTGTACAATGGCATTGAAAATCTTCTCAAGATGGCATCTAATGAATTACAGATTTTGACCAAGATTCCTCCTACACTCTCAGGTAACAAGGCCAGTGTGTAGATTCCCAAAGGGCTGTGGATAGTTAGGTCTACAGGTGTTTCTTGGCTATTTGGGAACGAAGGAGTAATTATCACAGCAGAGGCAGTGTACTTGCTGCATTATCATTGGTACTCAGCCAAGAAAGAAGGTCACTACACAAAATATCAGCCAAAGTGGCTCCAGATTGGAAAAATGCAAATAAGGGTTCAGCAGCTGATTTTTTTGCCAATGACCCAGCAAAGCTGAATAAAATAACAAGTCTTTTTCTGCCATTTCCAAGTGGCTCAATTTGCCGATTGACGCTGAGAGCCATGTTTTATTGTCTCCTGCCTGCCCATTAATAGTAGCAGGGTGACAATAATTCAAAATAATTACAGAAGTGAAAGGTAGTAATTAGCACTACAAATTAGCTATTAAATGATTCAGAAATTTCAAAGTGAGAAGATGACCTTTTCACTTCTTATCTGGCAGTGACAAATGAGGTTCTGATTTGAAAGAAAAAATAAAGCCCTCTAACACATGATGGATTTCCTTCCCCTTCCCATTGGGAACTGGGTCAAGTTAATTAGAAATACAGTAGAAAGTGTGAATTTCAGAATGTTCTTTGGTAGCTTCTAACCTGCCTATCTGGAAAGGTCACTTTCCTCTTGATGTCTCTTCTTATCATTATGAGAAGGAAAAATAGGGAGATTCTATGGCGCAACATTTTATTTAATTAATTGATGCTATCTTAACATAGGCTTATTGGGCCACTTCCCATTTTAATTAAAAATTATTGGCTATAGCTTAGGGAGGTGACTCAGTGGGTTAAGCTCTTGCTGTGAAAGCATAAGGACCTACGTTAGAATTCTAGATCCCACATAAAGTCAGAGGCAGTAGCATGTGTCTGCAATCCCAGTGCTCCTATGGTAAGATGAGAGGTGGGAGATGGCTCCCAGAATAGCCAGCCTAGCCTTCATAGTAGCAAACAGCAAAGAGACCCCAACTCAAGATGGAAGGCAGGGATGAACACCCAAGACACCTCCACCTCAGGCACGTACCCCACATACACCCCCAGCCTCACACACACAACATACATTCTTGGCTAAATATACCCAGAGGCCAGATCTTTATCTCCATGATAAATTTGGCAGCAAAGTTCTACCCTTGAATCACTTCCCAGTGAGAATTCTGCAGGGCTATTCTTGCCATTTCCCATTTCAGCAAAATCACACAGAGATTCTGTTCCCTCCTATTGACACACTAGCCTAGAACCTTGTGCAGGGTCTGTATTTTCAACTTCATTTCTTGATATAATTCTAATCAGTACTCAGGATGTTCTGGTGGTGATTCACTGGGACAGCACAGCAAAAATCTGAGCCACTGCACTGAGTTTTCCAAGCTTTCCAAGCTGGGGTTGAACACAGCAACGCTTGACCTTCCAGGTCCAGCTCTCCAACAGTAAACAAGTGTCCTTTTCGCAGAGATTTAACACTGTGCTTTGCTGCACTGTTGTACTTCAGAGTGAGATTTCACTGTCAGAACAGCAAAGTGCTGAGCTGCTGTCTGGGGGACGTAAGGACCTTAAAGGCTAAATGCACATGTCACATGGAATGCTGAGCTTCCCACGAGTGTAGGTCACAGTGCTGTTAGCCAACAGTTCAGTGTTCATGAGTCACAATATTGTGACTTTTCCTGGGAAGATGTGAACAAATGTCTGTTCACTCCAGAAAAGACACAAAGAAACGATTCCACCCAATCTAACTGAGTGAACCAATGAGTTTTGGGGGTTACTTACTCTGGGTGAGGTGTTCCCTGGGATGTCTTCAGAGCAGCTGCATCACCAAAAAGCCCACCTCAGCACAGGTGACAATTCATAATGGCTGCATTCACTCTAGAGAAACGGCCACACAATATGACAAATACGTATTCAAGAAAGCTTCTTAAGTAGAAACATAAATTTTAAGTTTTATGTGATGACAAGAGGCCTTTAAGAGCCTAGCCTGTATTTTCTCCAGGACTCAGGGCTCAGGAATTGCTCTCTTGGTGTTCAAGGTGACATTATAGAACTGTGAATGATGAAAATCATCTGTGTTCAGCCTGCAGCAGCTCTGGCACCATAGTGAGCTTTTGTGCGGGGTGCTCAGGTTCAGGCCTTGCTTTCTAAGACCACCTGAAGCACAGGTAAGAGCTGGTGCCACCCCAGACAGGTACCAAGGCGCGGGAAGACCACCTGAAGCACAAGTAAGAGCCAGTGCCACCCCAGACAGGTACCAAGGCACGGGCTAAGTCAGGCATTGCTCCCACCCTGCCAACTGGAATTTGGAATTGAGGAGAGAGTATCCAACTGGATTTTTTTGGAGAACCTTCAGAATGGGAAGGGAAGAGGGACTTAGACTTCCAATACCCAATATATAAACAAAATTGAAAGCCTGAAACCTAGACAAGTGAACATTCCATAAACAAGGAGGAGGAAAAAAAAAAAGAAAAAAAAAAGCGATAGAAGGAGGCAAGCAAAACAAGCCTTTAACATAGTGAAAAGACATTTGTGATTGGCATCGGAATACAGGCAACAAAAAAAGGGGGGGACCCTCATGCCAAGGACACGGTGAAGGGATAAACATGGGAAAGATGCAGGATAATTCCACACCAAGCTCTACCAACCCTGTAGGAGATAGCTATAGTGGGATCCCCCTGGAGGTGACCCAAGAAACAGATCTTAGAGGAATAATCACAGACCTATGCAGAGAAATTAAACAAAATAAAGAAGTCAGAGAACTAAGTAGAGAGAATGAAAAACTCAAAAAGGACCTAGAGGGATACAATGACAAACTTCAGAAAGAACTAAAGGAACAGAATGACAAACTCCAGAAAGAACTAGAGGGAGAAGAAAACAAACTCCAGAAGGAAGTAGAAACACTGAAAAAGGAAGTCAACCCAGTGAAGTAAGGAGCACCAAGAAGAGATTGAGAAGCTCCATAAGGAACTGGAAACACTAAAGAAATCACAGGATGAAATGAAAAAGGAAATAGAACACTCATCCAATCAAGAAGAAAGGAAAGGAAAAAAAAAGCCTCAGAAATAGAATGGAGGAAGCAGAATAAAGAATATCAGATCTGGAAGATAACACAGAGCAACTAAAAAAGCTAAAGTAAAGATTATGAAAAATTTAAAAATACACAAAAGTGGAACAACCAGGAAATATGGGACACTATTAAAAGATCAAACCTCTATATCATAGGAATAGAGGAAGGAGAAGAATTTCAAGAGAATAGTATTGACCAGATCTTCAACAGAATAATAGATGAAAATTTCCCCAAACTAAAAATAGACAAACCCATACAAATACAAGAAGCACATAGGACTCCAAATAGACAAGATCAGAAAAGAAACACCCCACGCCATCATAGTTAAAATGCTAGACGCCCAAAACAAAGACAAAATTCTGAAGGCTACAAAAGAAAAACAAGTCACATACAAAGGGAAACCCATCAGAATTACAACTGACTTCTCAGTGCAAACCAAGAAAGCAAGAAGAACATGGAGCAAAGCATTCCCAGTGTTAAAGGACTATGGATGCCAACCCAGAATATTTTACCCAGCAAAAATGTCGACTATAGTTGAAGGAGAGAGAAAAATCTTCCATGACATAAACAAAATGATAGAATACGTCCAGAAAACCAACTCTTCAGAAAATACTTGAAGCAATTCAAAGGGCAGAAGAGAGGAGCAACTATCACTAAGCACCTAGGAAAAGAAACTAATAAAAACATAACCATAGGAGTAGAATCAGAGGATAATAAGTTGAAAGGAAGCAACATCCATTTTTCACTTATACCCTTAAATATTAATGGACTGAACTCCACAATCAAAAGACATAGCCTAGGAGAATGGATTAAGAAATAAAATCCATATATATGCTGTCTACAAGAAACCCATCTCAATTTCAAGGATAGGCACCAACTTAAGGTGAAGGGATGGAAGAAAGTATCCCAAGCAAATGCTACCAAAAAGAAAGCAGGTATTGCTATTCTAATAGACAAAATAGACTTCAAAGCAAAAGAAATCAAAAGAGACAAAGAGGGCCATTACATCTTTATTAAAGGAACAATTGACGATGAAGATCTCACAATCATGAATATATATGCACCAAACTCCAGTGCACCAAACTTTATAAACACAATTCTTTAGGATCTCAAGGCACAGATTAACCCCAGCACACTAATAGTAGGGGACTTCAGTACCCCATTAAGTCCTTTAGACAGATCAACAGGACAAAGGATAAACAGACAGACACCTGAACTGAATGATATTGTATCATTACACCAAATGGACCTCACAGACATCTACTGAATATTCCACCCAAACACCAGAGAATACACTTTCTACTCAGCACCCCACGGAACATTCTCCAAAATAGACCATATACTGGGACACAGGAAAAAACTCAAGAAATACAAAAAGATTGAAATAATCTCATGCATTCTATCAGACCACAGTGCAATAAAACTCAATATCAACACCAGGATAAGTCCTACAACCTACAAGAACACATAGAGACTAAACAACCGGGACACAGGAAAAAACTTAACAAATAGGAAAAGATTGAAATAATCTCATGCATTCTATCAGGCCACAGTGCAATAAAACTCAATATCAATACCAGGATAAACCCTACAACCTACAAGAACACCTGGAGACTAAACAACACTCTCCTGAATAATGAATGGGTCAAGGAAGAAGTAAAGAAAGAAATAAAAACATTCCTGGAACTGAATGACAATGATAATACAACACAGCAAAACCTATGGGACACTTTAAAAGCAGTTTAAGTGCCTACATTAAAAAAAACAAAAACAGAAAGAGCACAAGTGAACAATCTAACACTGCAGCTAAAAATACTTGAGAGACAACAACAAATGAACCCTAAATGCAGCAGACAAGAAGAAATAATAAAAATCAGAGCAGAGATCAATGAAATAGAAACAAAGAAAACCATACAAAAAAAATCAATGAATCCAAAAGTTGGCTCTTTGAGAGAATAAACAAGATAGACAGACCTCTAGCCCAGTTAACCAAAAGAAATAAGGAACAACTCCAAATCAATAGAATCTGTGATGAAAGGGGAAATATCACAACAGACAATGAAAAGATCCAGACAATCATACAGGAATACTTCAAAAACCTATACTCTACTAAGTTTGAAAACCTAGAAGAAATGGATGAATATCTGAAATCCTGGAATTACCAAAGCTCACCCAAGAAGAGATCGACAGCTTAAATAGACCCATAATATATGAAGAAATTGAAGATGTAATAAGAAGCCTCCCAGCCAAAAAATGCCTAGGCCCAGATGGTTTCACAGCAGAATTCTATAAAATATTTCAAAAAGACTTACAACCATTACTACTCAAGTTGTTTAGAAGGATACAAACGGAGGGAGTTCTCTCAGATTCCTTCTATGAAGCCAACATCATGCTATTACCAAAACCAGGCAAAGATACAAACAAAAAGGAGAACTATAGACCCATCTCACTAATGAACACAGATTCCAAAATTCTAAATAAAATACTTGCAAATCGTATACAGACCCACATCAAGATCATCCACCATGACCAAGTTGGATTCATACCACAAATGCAGGGATGGTTCAACATTCAAAAATCAATAAATATCATCAAACATATAAATAGACTGAAAGGAAAAAAACATATGATCATCTCAATTGACATGGAAAAAGCCTTTGACAAAATCTGGCATCCCTTCATGCTTAAAGTACTAAAAGGAATTGGATTGGAGGGATCATTCCTCAATGTAATCAAAGCCATATACAGGAATCCCACAGCCAATATCATCCTAAATGTGGAAACAACAGAATCATTCCCCTTAAAGGTAGAAACTCAGCAAGACTGCCCCCTGTCACGACTCCTTTTCAATATAGTGCTTGAAATCCTTGCTAGGGCAATAAGGAAAGAAAAGGAAATTAAAGGAGTTCTAATTGGAAAAGAGGAAGTCAAGCTATCCCTTTTTGCTGATGATATGATCGTTTACTTAAAGGCTGCTACCAGAAAACTCCTAGAAACGATTAAGAGCTTCAGTAAAGTGCAAGATACAAAATAAATCTAGAAAAATCAGTAGCCTTTCTTTACACCAACAACAAGCAACAGAAGAAGGAATACAAGGAGACCTTCTCACTCACGATAGCCTCAAAAACAATAAAATACCTAGGAACAAACCTAACCAAAGACACCAAGGATCTCTACAACAAAAATTTTAAACCCTTGAAGGAGGAAATTGAAGAAGACATCAGAAGATGGAAAAACCTCCCATGCTCATGGATTGGGAAAATAAATATAGTAAAAATGTCTGTTCTACCCAAACTCTTGTACAGATTTAATGCAATCCCAATATCAAAATCCCCAAGAGTTTCTTCACAAGCTTGGAAAAAAATCCTTAATTTCATTTGGAAAAACAAAAAACCCCGAATAGCCAAGTGAAAAGAGCAATACAGTGGGGAATCTCTATACCAGACTTCAAACTATACTACAGGGCTATAGTCATAAAAACAACTTGGTACTGGCAGAAAAACAGACCTGATGACCAATGGAACAAAACTCAAGATCCAAACCTGAGCACGTACAATTTCAGCAACCTCATATTTGACAAGGGGGCCAAGAAGACACAATGGAGGAAAGACAACATCTTCAGCAAGTCTTGTTGGCAAAACTGGATCACCACCTGCAGAAGAATGAAATTAAAGCCTTACCTCTCACTCTATACAAAAGTCGATTCCAGATGGATCAAAGACCTCAACGTGAAACCCAAAACTCTGGAGGTGATAGAAGAAAAACTTGGCAGCAGACTATAAGACATAGGCAGAGGAAAAGACTTCCTATATCAGACAGCAGCTGCACAAGAAATAAGATCAACAATTGACAAATGGGACCTCATTAAACTCAAAAGCTTCTGTACATCAAAAGAAACAAAAAAGGAAGTGAAGAGAAAACCCACTGAGTGGGAGGAAACCTTCACTGCAGATACATCTGACAAAGCATTGGTTTCCAGAGTATACAAACTACTCAAAAAACAAAGAAGAAAGAAAACAAATGAATCA
>VZQC01000392.1:223641-287404 GCA_009823505.1 Rhizomys pruinosus
TTTAACAATAGGTGATAATTTGTGAGTACAAGCATCCTTCATGTAAAACCAATTTGCAAGCAGTTTTGCCCAAACCCACACAGCTCATGGGTCCCACCATCCTGAAAGGGGGGGGCTTGTATGTTCAATCAAGTTGATCAAATGAGTGTCCAGTCTATATTGTTGTAGTTTCACCATTAACCCCAATCGAAGCCCTTACATTCTACCATGCCCCCTCTTCCGAAGATTGTTCCCTAGGCTTAGAAAAGGGGCACAAACTAGAGACCAAGACATCAGCTCCAGAGAAACATCTTAAAAACTGTTCAACGTCACTAATAATTAGGGAAATGCCAACTAAGACCACTTTAAGATACCATCTCACTCCGATAAGACTGGCCAGGATCAAGAAAACAAATGATATCAAGTGCTGGAGAGGTTGTGGGGAAAGGGGAACACTCATCCACTGCTGGTCGGAATGTAAACTGGTACAGCCACTATGGAAAGCAGTGTGGAGAACCCTTGGAAGACTCAAAATGAGCTTGCAATTTGACCAGTCATACCATTCCTGGGTATATATACCCACAAGACTCATCTTACTGCACAAATCCATGCACAGCTATATTTATTGCAGCTCTGTTCACAATAGCAAAAAGCTGGAACCAACCCAAATGCCCCTCAACTGACGTGTGGATAGAGAAAATGTGGTACATGTACACAATGGAGTTCTATGCAGCAGTAAATAAAAAAAGACAACATAAATGGATGGAGCCAGAAGATATTATATTAAGTGAAGTAACACAGTCCCAGAAAAACAAATAATGAATGGTATCCCTCATCTGTGGATGCTAGTGTCAATAACCCAGTTGTAAATATTTCTTGTGGAGAGGGATGCACATTGAAAGAACAACAACAGAAAGACTGCATCAGAAAACTGACTGAAATGGTGAATCTGGAGGGGTGTGAAGGTTGGGAGAGGGACACAGGTCTATACTCAATTAATGTATATTTAATTTTAATTTACATGAGTTTAACAAGTATCCAATTTTGCCCAAACTCTATCTACAAATTACATGGTATTTTAGGACTTAGTAAAAGTAAAAATGTCTATATTAAACAACATTGGTTTAAACGTTTTGGTAAAAACAGTGATACATCTAGGTTAATTGGAGATATAAATTGTTGTTGTCCACATTTGTTTTACTTAAAATCTGTATGACAATAACTTTGGGATGACATATACAGATATTCTCTATAATTTTTGTGTTGTACAGTGTCATCTCGTGGCATTCTCTTTTACCTGTAGGATAATGTAGCTTAAGGAATTGAGTTTGCTTCCCAAATTGACAACATACAGTCACCCAAAACAGCTTGGATAAATTTAATGAAATTTACAACCTGATTCCTGCCTATAGGTATGTGTACTACAACTGCCTTTTTGAGACTCATGGGTCAAAAAATAAAAACATAAAAGGGGGGATACAGTTATATATTAAACCTTTTTGTCAAAAATTTTTCAAATTAATCTTAAAACTAACTATGGGAAAAGATTTGTATGTTCCCACAGGTCAAAATGCCACCAACTTAATGAGTGAGAAAGAAAAGATACAGCCTTGCATTGTGTAGGATGTACCAAGAAATACCAGCAGAGAAGTTGGCCCATCTAAACATTAAAAGGAAGAAAAGCCTCAGACTGCTACGGGCATCAAACATCTCTGTGGATCCTGTTTGTAACAACTGTTTATAATGAGTCCTAATGAACCTTACCTTCTAGGTGCCACAAAGTTTTAATATGAGAGACTTTCTTACCTCCTTTTCATAGAACAAAGAAAAACATGATGGTAATGAAGTCATTCTCTAACTGTAAATTAGAGCCGACTGTTATAGAGGTAATCTCTTATAAAACCAGTAAAACTGCTTTCTTTAATTGACAAATAGACATGAAAAGGATTATTCTCTATTCAGAACCAAATATAATACCAAAGTCTCTTTAAGCTGTGCATTTAAGCAAAATATATTAATACAGGAAAGCTCTGATATCAGCAATGGATTATTCTGCCAAGGAGATGTTTGCCAGGGGATCCAAGCCCCCCCCCCAAAAGGTAAAGGCTTCTTGCCTGTAAACTGGGATACCTGCAAGAAGAGAGGCAGTAAGGACCTGCTGTCGAAGACCTGATGTAAGCGTGGGAAAGATGTATTGAGACCACAATAGCAAGTGTACAGTTGGTCCCGGGAATACCAGAGAGTGTTACCAAAGGCCACTAAACCAATAAAGCAAATATTGGTCTCCTTGAGTCAAGCAAGACTCCTCCATCAGCATCAGCTACACCTCACCTGCCTAGAAATACTGTGCAGCAGAGGCCATATGTCTGTATATCCCAAATCTAATTGGCTAGTAGCTCTCTCCTTGGAGGAATAACCCACGGCTGATGCCACAAGCTTATATCCTCTAGTGGTTAGGAAATGTTATAAGCCACAGTAAGACCTTGTCATCTTTTACAGAAAAAACATAATTCATGGATTAGCATACCATCCAAACATCTGTGTCTATACCAAAGTAACCTACCATAATAATTAGTACTGTTTAAATACCTATATATCCAATTGCTTGTGCTTCATTGGTAGGATTGAAAGGTTATTCCTGGACAAACTGTCAGCCCATGAAAGGAAACAGCCAGAACTGACCAGAGTCCAAAACGACATCTCCAGAGAAAGTAGACTGTTTTGCTTCTCATCCACCTGTGCCCCTTTTCTAAGCCAAGGGAACAATCTGTGGAAGAGAGGGCATGGTAGAATGTGAGGGCTGCGATTGGGGTGAATGGTGAAACTACAGCAATATAGACTGGACACTTATTTGATCAACTTGATTGTACATACAAGCCCCCCCAGCTGGATGGTGGGAGCCTTGGGCTGTGTGGGTTTGGGCACAATTGCTTGCAAATTGGTTTTACATGAAGGATGCTTGTACTCATTACTTATTGTTAAAAAAATGAAATAAAAGAAAGCATATATATAAAAAAAAGAGAGGGGCTGGAGAGATGGCCTAGCGGTTAAGAGCACCGACCGCTCTTACAGAGGACCCGGGTTCGATCCCCAGCACCCACATGGCGGCCAAGAGCCGTCTGAAACTCCAATTCCAGGAGAACTCCAGTTCCAGGGGAGTCTGACACCCTCTTCTGACCTCCGCAGCGTTGCACGTCAAGGGTGCACAGACTTGCATGCAGACAATACATTCATACACATACGGAAATAAATAAAATTAAGAAAATCATATGTGTATCTGAAAAGGCCATTGGCACAGACCACAAAATGAAAACACTGAAAGAACACAGGAAGGCTGGAGAGATGGCTTGGCAGTGACAGGCTGCTACTTTAGAGGACCTGAGTTCAATTCCCAGCAACCTAGTCAGATAACTCACAACCACATTTAAGTCCATTCCCAAGGAAATCTGGTGCCCTCTTCTGACTTCCTTGGGCACTGCATGCATGGGGCATACACATGCAGATGCATACATATATACACAAATAATACAGGAAAGGGGAATGATCACACCCAGGTCATAGGCAGGTGCATCTGGGGGTGAGGCAAAAGGAAAAGGTCCCACAGGTGCTTGTCCCCCACAGACTTAGTTCCTATAGGCTGCAGTTCCTGTATATGTGCCATGTCCAATTCTGATCATGGGACAGGTCAGTGTTAACAATTTTAAAAAGTTTTTTCAAAGAAATTAATGTATTACACCCCTAAGTATTAGAGGGGAGGAGGAGAAGGGAGAAGAAGGAGGAGAGATGGAAGAAAAAGGGACAAAAGGTGTGCTGGACAGCTTTAGTGTCAACTTGACACACCTGCTGGATAGAGGGAGCCACAATTGAGGAATTGTCTCTATTGGACTGGCCTGTGGCCATTTTCTTGATTGTTAAGCAATTTGGGAAGGCCCCTCTCCCTGTGGGTAGTGCCACCCCTGGGGCAGGTGGTCTGTATTTTGTAAGAAAGCAGTCTGAGCGTGCGCCAGGAGAGCAAGTCAATGAGCAGTGTTTCTCCATGGCCTGTGCTTCAGCTCCTGTCTCCTGAGTTCCTGACTTGTGCTCCCTCAGTGATGAATTGTGACCCAGGAGAAGTAAAAATCAATAAAACTTTTCCTCCCCAGGTTGGTATTACTCAAAGTGTTTTGTCACAGAAATTGAAGGCAAACTAGAACAAAAATAGGAGATATTTTTATGTCCATTAAAAACAGTCAGACTAAGTTTCGCAGAGGTTTCTTGATCACCCAAAGGCTTCCAGAGGAGGAAACTGTGGACGTTGTGACAAAGCTGGTGAGTCTGTCTGGCTCTGGGATCCTCCCCACAGTGAGCTCTTGTTTCCTGCCCTAACGTATTCCCTCCAAGCCTACAGCACCAGCAACCATCACAGGGCCGATTGGTTGTCCTGTGATGTCTGAGTATGCTCTTGGCTGACTTCTGACTTGGTTAGGTGATAGAGATGAAGAGGCTGATGGAGACAGTGTGGCTGATGGAGATCAGGCTAGTAATGGCCCAGAGCATGGGATGGAAATAGCAACTAACTGTTGGGCTCACCCGGAGGCTTCTGGGGAAAGAAATGCCCTGGTTCCTGACCTACATGTTGATTATACAGATGTGGTCAACTTGTTGACAATACCCTTGGGATATGTCATAAATATGCTTCAGTTTTCTAAAATTCCCAATGTGAATGTGAGCCTTTAAGTTATAGCCATGGTGATCAGCTTACCAGAAGCCTGGGAGGGCAGGCATGAGAGATGAAGGAGAACATAAGCTCTGAGGAGACGCCAACCTGTCCATAGTGTTAGATAACAGGCACAGATGCTTCCAAGCTCTGAACTTTCACACTGCCTGTTCTCAGTACTGCACACACTGGAAGCAGATCCTGGGGTCTAGGCTCCACACATGAAGTCTCTGTGGTAACTGGTCTGGGAACAGCCAGGTAGTCAGGATCTGACAGTACTTCCTGAGTGTTCTTATAAGCATCCAAAGCTGAGCACCCCAGCTCCAGAGACTAGTGAACCACTCGGCATCATTATCTGTGATGCTGCCACATGATTACAAATGAGAAAAATAAGTGTATAAGAATCTCTTGCTTTTCAGGACCACACAGCCAATCAATGGGCAAGGTGAGTTAGAAGCTCAGGTCTGACTCCCCAAAGTATGAAGTGCACATAGTCATATCCATGAGCTAACATTTTTCAGAGGCTGGGGAGAGGGCTTCATCAGTAAAGCACTTATCATACCACAAGGACCTCAGGTTGATCCCCAGAATCCACATACAAAAGCCAAACATGGTGGCACATGTTTACAATCCCAGTACTAGGGAGACAGAGAGACAGGCAGATTCCAAGGCTCTCCGGCCAGCCAGCCTAGCTTAGATGACAAGCTCCAGGCAAATGAGAGAACCTGCCTCAAGAAACAAGGCAGACGATACCTGAGGCACAACACTCAAGTTGACCTGTGGCCTCCATATGCATGTACACATATGTGTGAATGCATCACAAGAAGACACGTGTACACAAATGACTGGCACGTTTCAGCTGGCTCCCTCCAGTCCCCTGCCAGCCTCTCATGCTGCCTCTGCCGAACTACCCCTCTGATGTTCTTATCTAACTCACCTTTCCCCATCCTTCTGTCCCCACATCCCCATTATCATGCCCATCACAAATGAAAATGGCCCAGTAATTTATTTCCTTCTTTGTGGTTTTGCTTTTCTGCCTGGTTTCTCTATTAAGCAGTGACCTCCAGGTGATGTGTCTGTCTTCTTCCCTAATGAATTCTCAACACGTGGCACAGTGCCTGGCATTTAAAAAGGCCTCGGGGCTGGAGAGATGGCCTAGCGGTTAAGAGCGCCGACCGCTCTTACAGAGGACCCGGGTTCGATCCCCAGCACCCACATGGTGGCCGAGAGCCGTCTGAAACTCCAATTCCAGGAGAACTCCAGTTCCAGGGGAATCTGAGACCCTCTTCTGACCTCCGCGGCATTGCACGACACGGGTGCACAAACCTGCATGCAGACAGTACATTGATACACATACCGAAATAAATAAAATTAAAAAAATAATAAAAATAAATAAAATAAATAAAAAGGCCTCAATAACTTGCTGTTAAATAATAAATAGATGAGCCACTCTATTAATATAGTCATCATTAACACTGTATTCACTCCTGACAGGAGCTCTAGGAATTGATCGAGTGATATAGAACCAGATACTTCACTTCTAGCAGATACAGCCACTTATCAACCCTGAAACTTCCTGATGCTGGTTCCAACAGGATTGTGTCGATGTGCAATCTTGTATTCAGAAATTTAAGGTGTTTCCCAGCAAATGCACTGGGCAGACTCCCCTAGCCCCAGCCAGAAGCACATTCCTGTTAGGTGCTATGTACACCTGACCTCCTCGTTCCGTCTCTCACTGGCTTAACCCTATTACTATTAAATCAGGAAATCCCACCAGCAAGACCTAAAGCATAAGAATTTCACAGAAAAGCAACCCGGACACAATCAGAAGCTTTCCCACTTCTACTATAAGACTTGCTGTCCTTTCATTTCTACCACCACACTGAGGGGCATCTGTCCAAAGAAGACCCAGTACACAGCATGGAGAGCTCAGCCGGGTGGACCCTGAGTTTACAGAGGCTTCAAACAGGGCCTGCAATTATCAGGTCACAAAAAGTAGGGTTTTTCTAATGTTTCGCTTAGAGAATCAGCTTGTGAAAATACACAAAAACAGGTTTTTTAACTTTTTTAAGTTGCTAGAAAAATGATTTGCTTTCAAATCATAGATTTGGAGGCTCAAAGGACTTCTCGGTTTTGGCTTCTTTGAAAAAATTCTTTCACAGCCTGGTGTGGTGGCATGCACATTTAATCCCAGCACTCTGGAGGCAGAGGCAGGTGGATCTCTGTAAATTCAAGCTATCTTGGTCTACATAGCAAGTTCCAGGACACCTGGGGATACAGGGGAACCTCTGTCTCAAAAAGATCAAAAAAAAGAAAGAAAAAGAAAAATTCTTTCACCTAAAACAATGTTAACCACCTCCCAGGGCTTTGAGCATTGACTTATACTATTATGGTTTAACAAATAATAAGCACAGTGGTGAAATATGACATATATGTGTGACATATATTGCACTGAAAACACATTCATCACACCTTTATTTTCTTAATTTAATTTTATTTATTTTTATGTGTATGAATGTACTATCTGCATGTAGGTCAGTGCACCCGTGTCATGCAATGCTGAGGAGGTCAGAAGAGGATGTCGGACTCCCCTGGAACTAGAGTTAAAGATGGTTCTCAGCCACCATGTGGGTGCTGGGGATCGAATCCGGGTCCTCTGCAAGAGCAGTTGGCGCTAGGCCATCTCTCCAGCCCCTACACACATTTTTTTTTTTTTTGTCTTTTCGAGACAGGGTCTCCCTGTAGCCCCAGCTGGCATGGAACTCGCTCTGTAGACCAGGCTGGCCTTGAACTCACAGAGATCCGTTGGCCTCTGCCTCCCAAGTGCTAGGATTAAAGGCGCGCCCGGCTCACACCTTTATTTTTTTTTTATTAATTTTATTTATTTCTGTATGTGTATGAATGTACTGCCTGCATGCAAGTTTGTGCACCCGTGTTGTACAATGCCGCGGAGGTCAGAAGAGGGTGTCGGATTCCCCTGGAACTGGAGTTCTCCTGGAATTGGAGTTTCAGACGGTTCTCGGCCACCATGTGGGTGGCATGGAAGAGGGTGTCGGATTCCCCTGGAACTGGAGTTCTCCTGGAATTGGAGTTTCAGACGGTTCTCGGCCACCATGTGGGTGCTGGGGATCGAACCCGGGTACTCTGCAAGAGCAGCCGGCGCTCTCAACCGCTAGGCCATCTCTCCTGCCCCTATTTTCTAACTGAGCTCTGTGCAATCAGCATCAGCCCACCAGCAATGGTTGCCTAGGATCCACTCTATTCATCTTTTTTTTTTTTTTTTGTATGTGTATGAATGTACTGTCTGCATGTAGGTCTGTGCACCCGTGTCGTGCAATGCCGCGGAGGTCAGAAGAGGGTCTCGGGTTCCCCTGGAACTGGAGTTCTCCTGGAATTGGAGTTACAGACGGTTCTCAGCCGCCATGTGGGTGCTGGGGATCGAACCCCGTTCCTCTGCAAGAGCAGTCAGTGCTCTTAACCGCTAGGTCATCTCTCCAGCCCCTCTATTCATCTTAAAGAACAAAAGTTGATGTTCTCAAGGAAGGACACGTGCAGCAATCTGAAATCCCCATCGTTTTTGGCTGCCCGAGGCACATGACTTTCTCACAGAGACTCAGGAAAAACCTGACTGCCACACCCTCTCTCATAATAACTCAGCATGGCACAGGACATTATGGGATAGCCCTATCCAAAGAGGAGATAGGGGCAACCTGATGCTTTGGTCCAGGTACAGAGGCTAGGAGGGCCACCAAGTTAAGTTGCCAGAGTAAGCACACCTCAAGTGTCCACGGAGTCTGTATTTTGGGAGACTCACCTACAACCAAAGGCACACAAACTGTCCCAATTAACACATCCAGTTGAACCACAAAACACCCTGACTGTGGAGACATGGCCAGATACCACAGAGATCCTGCCTTCTGAGCATGCAAAATATGGCGGCCATGCACAGACTCCCAAGGCACAGGATGCCTTATTCTTCATACAGAAAAGATCAGGTCTGGGCACACACTTCCCACGAAATCTCCTTGCATGGAAATTCTTTGATCTCCTAAGTACATGCAAGTTAACTAGGTAAGAAAACCATGTTCTGAAGTCCTTAGTCCAAAGTAGAAGCACCTCCCCCAGTTCAAGGTACAAGATGCTATCCCCTGAGCTATATCCATTCTATGCATGTGCTTGGGCTGTTTGTCTGTTCTGTGACTGACAAAGATTTCCCATGAAAATAGGAAAACCAAAAAGATTTGGGCCCCCTGGGCCTGCACTCTCGCCTTGCAAGCATGGGCAAGAACAAGGCAGAGCCCGCATCCTCTAAACAGATTGGTTTTTTTTGTTCAGCCTCAGCTCCTACTCCTACCTATTGGCACATACCAACTAGCGCTCTCTCTCTCTCTCTCTCTCTCTCTCTCTCTCTCTCTCTCTCTCCTCCCCTGCCCCCTCCCCCTTTGCTATCTGTCTGTCTCCTGTGGCGATACAAAGGTTCAAAATATCTGAGTTCTGGTGTGCATCACATTTAAAGGTATATACCTCCTTTTTTGCCACTTGGAAATAAATACTTGAAAAATCATACTCAGTCCAAACACTTATTTAATCTACCTCGGGACTTTGAAAGCCTCCATCCTGCATTCCATTTCAGAGCCATGATTCTCTGAATCTTAGCCCAGCATTGAGTGCTGCTGCTTCTTGCTTTGTAGCCCTATTACACTTCTCAGCTTAATCTGGGCTTCTCTTTAAGACAGAGACAGGATTTGACTCATTCTGGCTCAAAGAACAGAATACCTTTTTGAAGTTTATTACTTAGGGAGATGGATAAGAAAAGTAGAAAGGAGATGATATAGACTGTTAGGCTGCAGAAACAGCAAATGAGACACATTCAGCAACAGACTAGATTGGAGAGAGGGAAAGGTTCATTGGAGAAGAAAGTAAGAAATATAACAGGATTTATGGCTGCATGCTAGTTAAATAAATCCAAATGCAAACCAAACAATATTAAACATTCCCAAGGATGCATATAAATTAAAGAGCATAGAGAAATCTCTTAGGCATCGTATGGTTGGCGAGTGAAAGAGGAGTGGTGGACTGAAAAAGGAAATTAAACAGAGTGTGTCCCAAGTAGGCCCAGCCCAGACTGATACTGACAGTGTCTGTGCCCAGGACGTTGTGGAAAATAACTCAAAGCTCCATCTGGCATCCAACAAGAGAGGAAATTAACAAGAAAGAAAGAAAGAAAGAAAGAAAGAAAGAAAGAAAGAAAGAAAGAAAGGAAGGAAGGAAGGAAGGAAGGAAGGAAGGAAGGAAGGAAGGAAGGAAGGAAGGAAGGAAGGAAGGAAGGAAGGAAGGAAGGAAGGAAGGAAGGAAGGAAAACCAAGCTCACCCACCAGGAAGCTCCACTGGAGAATATTGAAGGAAAGGGGCAAAGAGAGGTCTAATCAGCTCCTTTAGTGAGTTTTTAATTTGTAAATGAAAGTCCCTACAAAGAGAACAAATGCCAAGACAGAGAAAGACTGAGCTTCCTAAAGTGCCCATGTATATGATCTTAAGGTCACAGAACCCAGGCTGGAGAGATGGTTTAGCAGTTAAGACTGCTCTTGCAGAGGACCCAGGTTCAATTCCCAGCATCCACATGGCAGCTGAGAACCGTCTTTGACTCCAGTTCCAGGGGAATCTGACACCATCTTCTGACCTCTGCGGCATTGCGTGACACGGGTGCACAGACCTGCATGCAGGCAGTACATTCATACACATAAAAAAATTTTTAAAGAAAAAGAAAGGTCACAGAACCCAAGCACTAATCTGGTATGGGGTCCCCACAGTCCAGGGCACAGGAGTTCATGCCAGCCTCATCTCCATGTCCACATGTCCTCCAAATACCACCTGGCCATCAATTTTTGGTCATACATATCACTACTAATACTGCTCTTTGCTCCCTTGCCCCCAAGCTGTTACTTTTCCTTAAATTTTCATTTTATGAGCATGAGTGTACTGCCTGCATGTAAGTAGATGCACCCATGTCATCCAATGCCCACAGAGGTCAGAAGAGGGTATATGATTCCCCTGGAACTGGGTTATGAATCATTGTGAACTGCCATGTGGGTGCTAGAAATTGAACCCAGGTCCTCTGGAAGAGCAGCCAGTGCTCTTAACTGCTGAGCCATCTCTCCAGCCCCTGGTTTTACTTTTTTGAACTTAAATACTGACTTTAGCCCTAAGTGATTGCATGCATGAAATCATGGCTTTGATATGTTGGTTTTATTCTTAATAAACAGTCAGGTGAACTTAAAACTATTAAAATTTTACTGTCACTTAAACTGAATCAAATTGTCAAATACATTCGTTAGAGTAATACTAAGCCCTAAAATAAATGTACCAGGCATTTTGTAGTTCAAATAATGACATGGCAGTCTGTGCCTGGTAGAACAGGCCAGCAGACCAATCAGCTCCTCCATAGAGCCTCCTCATGTCATCTTTGAAATATAGCTGCCTAGGTGGCCCAGGGACAAAAGGACGGGGGAACAAGAACAGGGGGTGCATGCTGGGAGTTCTCATGCTGAGGTCTATCACATCCACTCAAATTCTTTGGCCACAATTCAGCCCCAATCACCCATCCATTACAGACAGATCTGTTGCTCCCTGGTGTGTGGGCATCGAAGGCAGAGCAAGCATTCTGCCTGGCTCAGTGTAGTAGGTATTCATTGGGTGACACATGCAACACTAAGTATACAACCCTTGACAACTAAACTCCAGTGAACAGCAGAGAGGTCACTGACCCACCTGTCTTGTGTGGCTATCAGAGCCAATTTAGTAGGAACAGAAAGAACTGGTAACATCACGGGAGCTCAGAGAAGGACCAGACTGTCCGTCTCCCAGGGAACGCCCATCTCCCTTAAGCTGAAGCAAAATTCAAAAACAATGTCAGAGCTAAGACTTTATTTTTTATTTTCATTTTTTTATTGATGCTTTGTGTATTTCATACATCATTTCCAATTCAGTTCAGGCATATTTCCCTTTCCCTTCCCCCCACCCCTCCCCACCCCATCCCAGATCATGCATTCTGCCATAACTGTCCTGCATCTTTCTCTGGTTTTTTTTTTCATTTTTTAATGATAAGTGATAATTTATGAGTACAAGCATCCTTCATGTAAAACCAATTTGCAAGCAGTTGTGCCCAAACCCACACAGCCCATGGGTCCCACCATCCAGCAGGGGGAGCTTGTATGTTCAATCAAGTTGATCAAATAAGTGTCCAGACTATATTGCTGTAGTTTCACCATTCACCCCAATCGCAGCCCTCACATTCTACCATGCCTCCTCTTCCGCAGATTGTTCCCTAGGCTTAGAAAAGGGGCACAGGTAAATGAGAAGTAAAACTGTCCACTCTCTCTGGAGCTGTTGACTTGGATTCTGGTCAATTCTGGCTGTTTCCTTTCATGGGCTGACAGTTTGTTCAGGAGTAACCTTTCGATCCTACTAATGAAGCACAAGCAATTAGATATATAGGTATTTAAGCAGCACTAATAGTTATGGTAGGTTACTTTGGCATAGACACATGTGTTTGGATGATATGTTAATTCATGAATTACATTTTTACCCCCTGATAAATATAACAGGGTCTTACTGTGGCTTATGACATCTCCTAACCTGTAGAGGATGTAGGCTTGTGGCATCAGCCATGGGTTATTCCTCCAAGGAGAGAGCCAACAGCCAATTAGATTTGGGATATACAGGCACATGGCTGCCTCTGCTGCACAGTATTTCCAGGCAGGTGAAGTGTAGCTGGTGCTGATGGTGGAGTCTTGCTTGACTCAGGGAGACCCGTATTTGCTTTATTGGTTTAGTGGCCTTTGGGAACACTCTCTGGCATTCCAGAGGCCATCTGTACCCTTGCATGTGCGGTCTCAATACATCCCTCCCATGTTAACGTCAGGTCTTCGGCAGCAGGGTCTTATCGCCTCTCCTCCTGCAGGTATCCCAACTTAGGGGCAAGGAGCCCTTACCTTTTGTGGGGCCTTGGATCCCCTGGCCAACATCCCCCTGGTAGAACAATCCATTGCTGATGTCAGAGCTCCTGCATTAATATACTTTGCCTAAGTGCATAGCCCAAGGACTTTAGTATTATATTTGGTTCTGAACAGAGTATAATCCTTTTCACAGTTCTTATGTCTATTAGTCAATTAAAGAAGGCATTTTTACCGGTTTTATAAGAGATTACCTCTATAATAGTTGTCTCCAATTTACAGTTGGAGAATGACATCATCATCGTCATATTTCTCCTTGTTCTATGGGGGGGGAGGCAAGAAAGTCATATCAAAACCTTTGTTGCACCTAGAAGGTATAAGTTTCATTAGGACTCATTATAGATAGTTGTTACATGTAGGATCCACAGAAGGGTTCGATGTTTATGGCAATCTGAGGCTTTTCTTCCTTTCAGTGTTCAGACGGGTCAACCTTTCAGTTGCCACTTTTTGGTACATCCTACTCAATGCAAAGCTGTATCTTTTCTTTCTCAGCCGTTAAGTTGGTGACATTTTGTCCTGTTGGAACAAACAAATCTTTTCCCATAGTTAGTTTTAAGATTTGAATTGCAAGGTTTTTGACAAAAAGGTTCAATATCTATCTGTCTTATCCCCCCCTTTTGGGGTGAGGTTATGTTTTTTGACCCATTGTTGAGTCTCCAGAAGGCGTGTTGTATTTGTTTTTGATACATAACTGTATTAGTCACTTTTTCGTTGCTGTGAAAACACCCTGACAAGGAATATAAAAGAAGAGTTCATTTGAGCTTACGTTGAGGGGTTCCAGGGAATTAGAGTCCATTGTGGCCGGAGGCCTGGCCGCTGGATGCTGGACGCAGCAAGCCGAGGGTCACATCTCGCAAAGAGCCCAGGAAGCTGAGAGGAGCACACTGGAGACCCGAGGTTTGTTAAAAACTCACTAAACCTGCCCCCAACGCACTTTCTCTAGCATGGCCACCCCCTCCAAGACCTCCAAAACAGGCCACCAACTGGAGACAAATTGTCTGAATACCTAGAGCCTATTGGGGACACTCATCCAAACCACACCACATTCCACTCCCTGGCCCCCATAGGCTCCTGACCATATAAAATGCAAAATGCATTATTCCAACCTTATAAAAGTCCCCATAGTCTTTACCAGTTTCAATCCTCACTTTCGAAAGTCTACCAGTCCAACGTCTCTTCTAGACTCAGGCCAATCTCTTAACTGAAACTCTGAAAAATCAAAAGCAAATTACAATTCCCAGTGTACCGGGAACTGAATCCCCATTCCCATTCCAAAAGGGAGGAAGAGGGCATAGTGAGGAAAACACTGGACCAAAACAAGGACCTAGAAACCCAGCAGGGCAAACCAAGTCCACAGCTCCACATGCAACCTCTGGACTTGACTTCCAAAGGGCTTTTAAGAGGCTCGGCTTACCAGCTTTGCTTGCACACATTACATCTCTTTCTTGGCTAGTACCACTTCTCTGTATGCATCTTTCCTTGGCAAATATCTCCCAAGTCTTGGCCATTCTTTGCATGTCTTCTTGGTGGTCTCCCTTCCAACCAGGGCTTTCACATTCACAGCTTGCATGCAATGGCCTATCAGGGCCTACTTTTTATGCCAGGGACACCCCTGCTGCACTCTACCTAACCTTGGCAGCTCTCTGAAAACCTTGGAGGAAGAACTGATTACCCCTTCACTTTTGCAAACTTCATGCCTCTAAAGCCAGCACCACGTGAATGAAATACTGCCTGCGTTTGGTGGGTGCAAGTTTGGGGTGGACCTGGACCTATTCAACCACATTTGCAACTTTTCTCTTGCCCTGGACTTGATGGAGATTAGCTGGGTGGGTTGTGGTCTTGCCCTGAAGGTACTATCTTTTGTTTACTTGTAATTAATCTCCAGGCCCCTATCCCTCAATTGCTTTAATCTCCTTATGAAGGGGAGCCTCTCCTCACATGCCTTGGCCCCATACCTTTACTCTTCCTAGTGCAGTTTCAGATCCAACTTGTACATTCTGCATTGTCTTTCTGCCTCTTGCTCTTTCTTCACTATTAGATCTGACAATATTCACCATTAATAGCACGCCACGATTCTACATTAGGTGTCTTGAATATCCTCCGCAAAGACATCAGTCCATTGCTTTTCAATTTAGCATCAGGCACAGCATCTGGGCTGTGGGCAAAAATGCTGTCCAGACTCTTTATCAAAACTCCCAGTTGCTGCCTAGGTCTTATCCCCCTCTGGAAACCACATTCTTTGCAAGCATGCTTTCTTTCCAGGCTTCTACTAAAATGTCCCTTTAAGCTCTCTTACAATAGTCAACAGCTTTCTGCCCAAAGTTCCAATAGTTTTCCACATTTTCTCTAAACATCCTACATGGTCAGGTTCTTCACCAGCAACAGCCCACTCTCTGGTACCAATAAACTGTACTAGTCACTGTTGCTGTGATAAAGCACCATGACCAAGGAAAACTTATAAAAAGGAAGAGTTCATTTGCAGCTTACGATTTGAAGGTTCCGGGAAATTAGAGTCATTGTGGCAGGCGAAGCCATTTGGCGGCTGGTCATCTGGAGCAGAGCAAGCCGAGGTCACATTCTCGCAAAGAGCACAGGAGGAGGAGCCAAGCGGGAGCAATGTTATTTAGCACCACGAGGTTGTCTAAAACTCACTAAGCCTTGCCCCAACAACGCACTTCCTCTACATGGCCACACCCTCCAAGACCTCGAAACAGCGCCACCAACTGGAGACAAATGTCTGAATTACCTAGAGGCCTATGGGGGACACTCATCCAAACCCACCACACTACCTATAGGGTGGAATCAAGGCAAGCATTTCATCAAAAATTCTACCCAGCGTGTTTTGGGTGACTGTATGAGATTAACTTGGGGGAGCAAGCAAACTTACTTTTTACATTATAATCATCTTATAGGTGAAAGAGAATGCTACAAGGTTTACCTGTTAACCAACATAAAATATTAGAGAACCATTTGTTATGTTACACTCCCCAAAGTTATTGTTATACAGATTTTTAGTAAAACAAATGTGGCATAACAGCACATTATATCTCCATTTAACTAGCAGATGCACTTACCATTTTTATCAGAGCTTTTTTTAAACCATGTTGTTTCATTACACATATTTACTTTTACTAAGTCCTAAAACACCACTGTAACCTGTACACAGCAGTCTGTGAAAATTGGATACTTGTTGAACTCATGTCAATTAAATAGCATTAATCGATCTTATATAATCCGTGTCCTCTCCCGCCCCTCCCCACCCTTCCCAATGAACCATTCAGTCAGTTTTTTACATGCAGTCTTTCTGTCGTGTTTTTTTAAGCAAATTTATTTTTTTTTTATTATTTTTTTCTATGTGTATGAAGTACTGTCTGCATGCAGGTTTGTGCCCCCGTATCGTGCAATTGCCCGGATCAGAAGAGGGTCGCTGACTGGAGTCTCCCTGGAACTGGAGTTCTCTGGGAATGGAGTCACAGACGTTTCTTAGCCGCCATGGGGTGCTGGGGGATCGAAACCCGGGTCCTCTGCAAGAGCGTCGGTGCTCCCACAACCGCTAGGCCATCTATCCAGCCCTGTTTGTTTTTTAACTGCCTCCGTCTCCAGAGAAACTCTTTCTAAACGGGTTATTGGCACTAGCTTCCACATTTACGAGGGATACCATTTTCATTTGTTTTTCTGGGACTGTGTTACTTCACTTAACATAATGTCTTCCAGCTCCATCCATTTACCTGCAAAGTTCATGATGTTGTCCCTCTTTACCGCTGCATAGAACTCCATTGTATACATGTACCACATTTTCTCTATCCACTCGTCAGTTGAGGGGCACCTGGGCTGGTTCCAGCTTTTTGCTATTGTGAACAGAGCTGCAATAAACATAGCTGTGCATGTATCTCTGCAGTAAGTTGTGTCTTGTGGGTATATACCCAGGAGTGGTATGACTGGGTCAAATGGCAGGCTCATTTTGAGTCTTCTAAGGGTTCTCCACACTGCTTTTCATAGTGGCTGTACAAGTTTACATTCCCACCAGCAGTGGATGAGTGTTCCCCTTTCCCCGCAACCTCTCCAGCACTTGGTATCATTCATTTTCCTGATCCTAGGCAGTCTTATTGGAGTAAGATGATATCTTCAAAGTGGTTTTAATTTGCATTTCCTTAATTATTAGCAATGTTGAACACTTCTTAAGATGTTTCTCGGCCATCTCTAATTCCTCCTCTGTGAAGTCTCTATTCAGATCTTTGCTCCATCTTTTGAGTGATTAATTTGTTTTTTTTCTTCTTTGTTTTTACAGCTAACACTTTAAAAACACACAGGGACAGTGCTAGTGATTTGCTGCTGAGCCAGAAAAAAAGCCAGGGAAACTTCTGGAAGTCTAAGAAAATGTTCCCCTTCAGCTACATGGAAGAACAAAGAGGAGTAGATTCAGAATATAGAAGACAACTTTGAAAACCAACAAACTACTCTGAATAAAAATGGACAGGGGGCTGGGCGTGGTGGCACATGCCTTTAATCCTAGCACTTGGGAGGCAGAGGCAGGCAGATCTTTGTGAGTTCAAGGCCAGCCTGGTCTACAGAGCGAGTTCCAGATCAGCTGGGGCTACAGGGAGACCTTGTCGCAAAAAGACCAAAAAAAAAAAAAAAAAAAAAAAAAGGACAGGGAGGGAACGGCCACCTCCTTGGAAGTCTCAGAGTCCAGAGGAGATAAAATATTGCACAATAACATTTCAAACAGTGTCCTGAGGAGAGGCAAGCACAAATAATTTATGAAATAGAAAATGAGGCAAGGACAAAAGAAATGGCGATCCAAAGCAGACAGTGTTCAAGAGCTGTCTAGAAGTGCTGAAGAAGGCAACAGTTATTACAGGACAGTGACTAACACAGCTGGCCACGAATGCCTTATAAGCACTGCAGTGTTTACAGCAGGGGTACATTTTGTCAGATCACTCCCTGGCACTGACATGAGGCAGGATGAGAATGGTGTCCACACTTTGGATGATCATGTGCCTTTTCCATATGTAAGGGGAGAATGTAATAGCTTTATTCTTCATAAAAATTTCCACAATTTTAAGGACTGAAAACAGCATCCATCTATTAGAACTGCATAGTCATATGAGAAATCCAAGACTGGGGTCAAACTATCAGGGAAATGAATTCCTGTCTGGAAGATCAGGGGGAGGATCTACTCCTTTTGTCCCTAGTTTATAGGAGCATCCTTGTCCCCTGGTTCACTGTCAACAGCAACAAAAGGAGTTTTTCTTGTGTCACCAGCTCACTGGGTCTTTTTCCACCTCCTCTTCCTTATGGCTACATTAGGCCCACCCACACAATCAAGGACTGCTTCCATGATTAAGGTTGGCTGATTAGTGACCTTAATTCCATCTAGGACCTCCACCCCTCTTACTGTATTGAAGGCACACAGCCACAGGTTCCAGGAATTAGGACATGGTAGTTGGGGGACATGCCTTCATCAGAAGGGTAAACTCTCAATGGATGGGACAAAGATTGTTCTTAAGTTACTGTGGCCATCAAACTGACTTTTTAACTTGAATGAGAGAAGCCTAGGAGATCAGTAAAGCACACTTCTGAGTGTGTCTGCAAAGGTATTTCCAGAGATGGCTGGCATATAGGAAAGCACCTGAAGGAGAACGTGGACAGCACCATCCAATGTGCTGGGAGCCCGGGTGAACAAACATGGAAGAGAAAATGATCTGTGCAAAGGAAGCTCCACCCACTCTTCCTGGGCATCACAGACTCTGAAACAACTCTGCAGGAAGCCTCCAGGCCTTCCCTTTAACTGTGCAGCACTGGCCCCCTAGCTCAGAGGCTTCCAACTTCTACGACAAAGCAACCATCAGGTTCTCTGCCCCTCCAGAATGCCAGCAGCCACTGTTGAACGATCTAGTTGGCTATCATGTAGACCAAGACAATAATAAAGAAGCCTGCCGATTGGCAAAGACAGACAGAGAGAGAGAGAGAGAGAGAGAGAGACTCTTTTTTTTTTTTTTTTTTTTTTTTGGTCTTTCAAGGTGTGTGGGTGGGGGTGGACGTGTCTTCTTTGTAGCCTCAGCTGTCCTGGAACTCACTCTGTAGACCAGGCTGGCCTTGAACTCACAAAGATCCGCCTGCCTCTGCCTCCCAAGTGCTAGGATTAAAGGCGTGCGCCACCACGCCCGGCTGAGAGACTCTTATATAACCAGGTTGACCTCAAATGTTACATAGTGAAAGATGACCTTGAACTCCTGATTCACCTGCCTCGACTTTCCAAGGGCTTTGCACATGCAAGGCAAACACCATCAACTGAGCTACATACCCAGCCCACCAAATGTCTCTTATAATTGCATTTATACCCTATTGGTTCTGTTCTTCTACAGCACCCCGAGTGATATATTAACAACGTGTTCAGCATGCTTCACTTGTATTGAAGTGCATTTAAATATGGCTTCTGAGCCTGCCAAGACTTGCCCAAGTAATGATCCATGTAATATAAAAGTGAATATATCATTGAAGCTTCAAATGAAAATAAGCCAAAGCCAGGAGTCTTCATCGGACTCCCACTGCCCACATCTCTGTTCTTTCCCCAGGGGCCATCAGTTACCATTCAGCTCCCAAGGGGCAGAAAGTGGACTGAACATGGCAAAATAGGAGAATTTCTATGGTAATGCTTCAAACACGAGACTCTGTTGTTTGGAAAACAGCACGTGAGACAGTTCAGAAGGAGGCAAGCACGAAGCTGATCCCGACTCTGCAGAAAACAGAGAAGAGGTATCAAAAAAGCCAAGGTATCAGAAAAGCCACCAGGCCATGGCAGGCTTTGATGCCAGAGTGGATTATTAGAGCTATGAGTCCAGGTGAGATCTCATATTCTGGATGACGTGGACAAATGCTGATGGGGCTGACCTGCTCCCTGCCAAGGAAGCCAGGGTCAGGTACCCACAGACTGCCATGTGTTCTCTGAGGAGAGGTTGGTGAGGCATTCCTACCTTTCAAGGGATGATGACAAGACAAACAAGAACTGACACTCCTGATTGCTGAGTACGGCCACTCCAGCTGGGGGATTCAAGTGGGAATGGAAGTGAGACTCTTGTCTTGACACCAGCAAGGAGGCTTGAAAAGATAACCTTTGAAAAGTCAGTGTATTCATTACTTTTCTGTTGCTGTGATAAAAACTACAACTAGAAGCAGCTTATAGGAGAACTCATTTCTTTGGGCTTCTGGTTCCAAAGGAGGAGTCCATGTCAGGGAGGCAGACAGCCAGAACAGGAAGCTGAGACACCAGATCTTCAAATGCAAACATGAAGCAGAGAGAGTGAACTGGTTGGTAGATGATGAGCATATATGCCCCAATTCACACCCCCAGTGACATATTTCCTCCTGCAAGGCTGCACCTCCTAAAGGTTCCATAACCTCCCTCAAACAGTACCACCAACTGGGGACCAACTGTTCAAGTGTGTGAGCCTATGGGGGACAGTTCTATCCTTGCGTGTGTGTGTGTGTGTGTGTGTGTGTGTGTGTGTGTGTGTGTGTTCATGTATGTGAGTGCAACAGGCCTGTGTGTGCCACAGTACACATGAGGAAGTCAGGACAACCTCAAGCGTTGGTTCTTGCCTTCTGCCCTGCTCGAGACAGGGCCACTTGCTGGCCACTGTGCACATGAGGCTAGCTGGCCTGTGAGCTTCCGGGCATTCTCCTGTCTCTGCTTGCCACAGGAGCACTGAGATTACAGGTGTCTGCAACCATGTCCAGCTCTATATGAGTTCTGGGTATTTGAACTCATGTCCTCATGCTTGCATAGTAAGCCCTTTATCCCCTGAGCCATATCCCCTGCCCTGGGATCCATATCATCGGGATCTCCATTTAGAGCTACATCTTTGTAGGCAAGTATTACATCTGTGAAAATTCCATCTAAATGTTAGCTTTCAGCTTAGTAAAGCTATATAATTTTTTAAATAGCTAGATCAAAGTACACTATCAGTTTGAAAGAATTGCCTATGTGAAACCAATATTATGTACAAAGATTATAGGTCAATAAAAGAAAAATCTTAAAAAGAAAAATCAGCTAGACTATAGACCAAGCACTAATCTTCCAATAAAGATGTTTTTCAAAGAACAAGATTATAGAATCCTAAAGGGAAGTCTGGCATTGATCAACTTGCAAGCTATTCTGTGTTACCTTGAGTTTTAAAAGAATAAAAGTTTTAGCCCGTGTACAAGATTTTGTGTTTGTATTCCCCTGGATTCTTTTGAGAATATGTCCTTCATTTATGTTAGTAATAAGAACATATGTTCAAAATAATCCCCATGTGGACAACTGATCAGAAACAGCTAAGCAGTATGATTGCATGACAGCACCTTCAAAACACATGGACTTATGGAAAAGACTTCAAGGGGATAAACACAAGTTTCAAAGGAAATTCTGTGGTATTCAGGCAAGAAGAAAGACTTTTGAATTTTGGTTCCTACACTGAACAACTATACACCTTGTGTGCCTTGAAAGTGAACCAGTTCATCTCTGCCTTAGTCACAAAATTTATACAAAGTCTTGTGGGAACCCAAGTAGGCAGAATAGGGAAACTGAAACTTATCCTTTCTTTATGGGCCTGGCAATCACATGACACAGGTCCTCAATGCTTTACTAGTCAAAGCAGGTTATCAATAATGGAATCAGGACCCTGGAGAGATGGCTCAGCAGTTAACAGCACTGGCTGCTCTTGCAGAGGACCCGGGTTTGATTTCCAGCACCCATATGTTAGATAACAACCAGCCCTAACTCCAGTTCTGGGGGATCCATCACCTTCTTCTGACCTCTGCGGGCATTTCATGATAGAGGTGCACTTACATACATGCAGACAATACACTCATAAACATAAAAAATTAAAATTAAAAATAAAAATAATAATATATAATCAGATTAAGCAAACGGGTTGGAATAACAGGGAAGCTTTCTACCAGTGAAATGGTTTAACACTGTGTCAATGGGTATCATTTCTGGATGGTTCAGTAAGGTTTCCAGATAAGATTTGTATTTGAATTAGTATATTCAGTGGGCAAATTGGGTGGGTATCATCCAATCTATTGAGAATGTAAGTGCAAGAAAAGTAGGGGAAGCAGCAAGTCAGCCCTATTCATTGAGTTCTGCTTGTTTGATTGAGCCAGGACACTGCTCTTGTCTGTCCCTAGACTAGGATGTACACCGTCAGCTTCCCAGATTCTCAGGCCTTTGGATTGGACTTGGAATTACAGGACTGCCTACCCTGGGTCTCCAGCTTGCAGATGGCAGACCCTGAGACTTCTTGGCCTCCATACCTACATGAACCAATTGCCACAATAAATCTCCCAGTCCTCATAACAAATCCAATTATTCATATTTCTCTTGAAAATCTTTATTAATACAGATAGTCAAGTTTGACCAGAGGTTAAAGGCAGGAGTCCTAGAAGCTTTGGAATTTTCACTGGACATATCTACACCTGAAAATTTTCTCAAAGCTTACAGAGAAGCTAGACCAGGATGTTTGTGTCATGGCCCTTCTGGCTTTAAGAAGAAGGGAACAATCTGCGGAAGAGGGGGCATGGTAGAATGTAAGGGCTGTGATTGGGGTGAATGGTGAAACTACAGCAATATAGACTGGACACTTATTTGATCAACTTGATTGTACATACAAGCCCGCCAGCTGGATGGTGGGACCCTTGGGCTGTGTGGGTTTGGGCACAACTGCTTGCAAATTGGTTTTACGTGAAGGATGCTTGTACTCATAAATTATTACTTATTGTTAAAAAAATGAAAAAAATAAATAAAATATTTTTAAATTTAAAAAATGAAAAAAAGAAAGGGTTCCTAAATGGGAATCTCTCCAAATGACTTTGACTTATTTTGTTAAAGAATCTGTGACTCTTTCAGAATTAAGGGCTATTATAAAATGGAATGCATTTATCCACCCATCAACATATATGGGAAACCTACTGATTTTTCATTATCCACTCAATAAATATTGACTGAGAGCTGACTACATGCCAGGCATTGTAATTGGTCCCAGCAACACAGAGTTGCTTTCATGGGGCTGAGCAGAATACATGAATGAGGTAAATTTATATGTTTATAAGTGTTACAAATAAGCAACGTAAGGTGACTGGGCAGCCAGTAACTAAAAGGCACCTTTGGGTCAAGACTAGGCCTAGGAGTGTGGTAATAGCATCCTAGGAGCTGAGAAGTGAAACAGGTAGAATAGTGAGTATCCAGAGGTCAGAAGCCAGGAAAAAGAGCAAGTTCAATAATACTTCAAGCTGAAAGCAAGATGGGACATGGGTAAGAATGCCAGGATGGCCAGGGAGCAGAAAAAAAAGGCAAGGTCTGAAAGAGACACGAGCCGGGTGTGCAGAGCTCTGTGGCCAAGGGAAGGCGTTAAATTTTACTGCAAGACAGACAAGCATCCAGAAGAGTCAGTGCACAAGATCCCACCAACCTCTTTACCTGGCATTTCAGGAGGGACTGGGTAAAGACACCTTGAACATGGAAGCTGAAAAGAGGAGCATATGTGAAATGGAATGGAGGGGAGGTCAGGACATCTCCAAGCATAGACAAGGAGAGTTTGGGTTAGGGACTGAGAAAGAACAGGAGAGACGCTATCTGTTTGGGGATAAAGGGTTAACCTGTAGATCTAAGTTCAGTAAGTTATCAGGGAGGACTCTGATCTGGGGCAAGGAGAGCTAAGGATTCAGTGTAATGACAGAATGCATGCTTACCATATGCTGGAGCCTGAGCTCAATCTCTTAAAAAACAATGGATGGCAAGGAAGGATGGGCTAAGACGAGGAAGAAGATCCTATTTGTTTTCCAACTTCCCTTCCTTTGCTTTCTTACAATCCCTACTAAACAGACTAAGACACATTTGTTCATTCAGATCCTAATGTCCTCGCAAAGAAGCTAAGAATACCAGAGAGGATGGGAGGAAGCTGCTGAGAATTTTCACTGTCACAAGACCAGAATGCACTGAATCGGTGTAATGTTAGAATCAAGCAACCACATGCCGAACCACACAGACACTAGATATAAGACTGACTAGGTCCCTGTCTGTTACTAAGCAATGGTGATAATTCATCTAAGGAAAGTCTCCTACCAGCATCTGAATTTTCATAGTGTGGGTCTTGACCAGGTAGGCACTATCGGACTCTCACTGTGACTTGAGGTGTTCTTTGTCAAAGTTGAATTAAATCTGCAGCACCTTCTCTAAATAAGAGCATCTCATTAATAATCAACAATACAGGAAAGAAATTGCCTGCAGAGCTTGCAATCCTGACCCCCTTACATGTAATGCTCCAAAATTGATGTCAAAAAGCATTATGAATTTTAAAATCCAAGTGAAGTCAACATCCTACACAATGAAACACACAGGAATTTCTCATAGATAGATCAAGAAAGTGACAGGATCTGATTTCCTTACAAAATAAGAAAAGTGGCCCTTTTACCACATTCAGGTTATTACTTTAAAATATTCATTTACCTCACTTCTTGTGAAGCCATTATGGAATAGACTCCACTATAAGCCTGGTGGAGATAAGGTTAGGAATAGAACTCATTGCTAGGGTTTAATTGGATATCCATCCTGGGCATTTCGAAGCTCCTTGGGTCATTTGTGAACCCAGTTTTCACATGTTCACTGGATCCCCTGAAAATCAGACTACACATGATGGTTCAACCCCGTAACAATCCCCAGGTCATTTATGGTTATGAGAGTTCCTCTGCAGAGGCTGGACATACTAGAACCCTGTTATTTTTGTCTCTCTGCCAACACTTCCTCCTTCCTCCACCTGGAACTTCTATTTAGGAGGATCCCACTCTGATACAGCACCCCACCTTCAAACCACAAAAGTGGACACAGGGGATCATCAAGCTAGCAATGTGGGGCCCTGGCTGTCATCTCACCTGCCATGTGGAGAAGCCAGTTTAAAGAGTAAGAGAATGAATCCCAGTGGCATTGTGTAAGCCTTTGTCTAAACTAGACCTAAATCCACTTCTTTAAGACCAGCAATTTGAGCTTTGTTTTCCCTTTATTTATTAACACAAGATACAAACTTGATATCATACTATGGACTTGTCCCTGAAAGCTAATTCAGATGAAGCACTGGCAGATATTCTTGAGTACAGTTCAGAAGGCCCTGTAAAGTCTGTCCTTCTCCAGGTCTGTGTTCAACAGCAAACTGACGCCTGGTGACCTCAGTTGGGGAAACTCTTCGGAGCTGTCCTCTGGATGTGGTGCTGAAAATGAAAGCATTAGGAGCCTTAGGCTGATTCCTAAGACAGGAAAGTAAAGGCCCAGTGGGAGAAGTCACTCTCCAGCTGCCACAAGAAATCTACCAAAATCTCTCTGTGGTTCCAGGAAAATAAAGGTCAGAGAGTTCACAGATCAGGTAGCTAAGGTATATATGTGCATATTGATGACAGAAACCCAGAGACAAAAGGCCCTGGCAATAAATGGAATCCCACCATTTATTGCATCAATCTGGGAGAGAAACCCAGGCATTCCCCACTGAGAGTTGGGGAAGAAGATGGATAAAAGCTTGGCATCAGTATTACAGCAAATAGGATATGAAATCAAGGCTCAAGCCCTGCCTGTGATGTTATAAGCTAGATGACTTTGGAAAGCAGTATTCTCAGTCTTGGTTCTCTCTCCTGCAAATCAGGTGTGCCCATAACTATCATAATCAAGAAGCACAACTGAATTTGTTTCATCTCTACTATTGGAGGTCTGTCTTTTCTGAATTGTAACACAGTCATCTGTTTACGTGTCTGGCTCCCAGCCTCCCTCATGAGGGAAGACAACAGGTATCAACCATGCACAGACTGCAAGAGTCTGCAAAGAACAAATAGGGGATCCTTGGTGAGAAGATATCTTATGTATTGGTGGGTAATGACATTTTTTAAAAACACTAGTTTCCACACCAAGTAAGAAGTCAAACGGCAGAGTCCGGAGTCCACTCCAAAGTGCTCAGTCTTGACTGGAGAGGAAGGAAATTAGAAGGGTATGGGGTAAATATGGTCAAAGTATGTGATATAGTATGTGGAATCTTTATGAAGAAAAAGAAAACAGGGAAACGCAAAGACTAACTACTCTGATCTATCCAGCGCACATTTGTATGTAGGTACTGAAATATCACGCTGCTCTCCAGAAATATGTACAATTCTATGTTCATTTAAAAAAATTTTTCAAGAAAAAATTTTCATGAGTATGAAATGAAATAGAACATTTGAAAGTGTTTGACATATGATATATGTTCAATAAAATGTTATGCTTCTTTCCAAAATAAGTATTTGACTAGCTCATGGCACTGTTTATTTAAAATAGTCAATTTGAAAAATAATTATCAGGGCTGGAGAAATGGTTCAGCACTTAAGAGCACTGGCTGTTCTTGCAGAGGACCTGGGTTCAATTCCTAGCACCCACATGGCAGCTAACCACCATCCATAACTCTAGTTCCAGGGGATCCAGTGCCCTCTTCTGACCTCCATGGGCATGACACAGGTGTACTTACATGCAGGCAGTACAATCATATACATAAAATAAAAATAACAAAAATAAAATATAAAAACTAAACAAGTAATTCTCACACTTTATTCTATAACAAGGAAATCTAAGGGGGAGCAGAAATCCAGTAAGATAAAAGCAATGCTCTATGTCTAGTGTAAAAAACATGGTGATGGTAATTTCATAATTTTAAGGGTTGTGGTGTGTGCTTCTGGATATTTTGACAAATGCATGTTAAGCTAAAAGGCATCTCCTTCATAATTCTTCAAAACTAAAGACACAATGTCATATTTTTAGATTTTTCTGTTAACATTTCAGGGGTTAATTATAATAATGACACAATATTCCTTTTTCTCACAGCTATATCTTCATTTCAGAGGTTGAAAGCTCTGCATTCCCCTCTGAGAGAAGAAATTCTAAACAGCACATCATGACACTGTGTTTCAGAAAAGAATCTGAAAATATATCATGACAGCCATGTCCTTCCACAAGTGACCAGCTCAATTAACAAACCTAAAGAAAATAATTCCAAATGGAATGCAGCACTGCTTCTCTGTCTTCCAAACACAGACTGCTCAATGGTTCATTGGCCATGTTATAGATGGAAATATCTCTGGAGATGTATATACTAAGTTTGTTCTAGTGTGCTTTCTGTTGCAGACTCTAGCATGAGAAACATCAAAACCAAACGCACCTTGAGGGCGGCGGAAAGAGTCCATTTGGTTTACAAGTTACAGTCTACATCATCAAGGGAAGCCAAGACAGGAACTTGGAAGCAGGAACTGAAGCAGGTACCATGAAGAAATGTAGCTGACTTGGCTGTTCAGCTAGCTTTCTCACACAGCTCAAGACCTACGTCCTGCCTAGGGATGGCACCGCCCTCAGTGGGTTGGCCCCCTGCATCAACTAGTAATTAAGAAAATGCTTCACAGGCATCACAACAGGCCAATGTGATTGAGGTAATTGAGGTTCCCTCTTCCCAGGTGTATTAGGCACTTTTCTGTTGCTGTGATAAAACACCATGACCAAGGAACTTATAAAAGGAAGAGTTTATTTGAGCTTACGATTGACGGTTCCAGGGAATTAGAGTCCATTGTGGTGGGAGGCATGGCAGCTGGAGACTGGAGCAGCAAACCGAGGGTCACATCTCGCAAAGAGCACAGGAAGCAGAGAGAGCAACTGTAGACCACGAGGCTTGTTAAAATTCACTAAGCCTGTCCTCAGTGACACACTTCCTCCAGCATGGCCACACACCCCAAGACCTCCAAAAACAGTGCCACCAACTGGAGACAAACGTCTGAATACCTAGAACCTATGGGGGACACTCATTCAAACCACCACATTCCACTCCCTGGCCCCCATAGGCTCCTGACCATATAAAATGCAAAATGAATTCAGTCCAACCTTAAAAGTCCCCACAGTCTTTACCAGTCTCAATGCCATTCAGAAGTCCACAATCCAAAGTCTCCTCTGAGACTCAGGCCAATCTACCAAACTGTAAGCTCCTGTAAAATCAAAAGACAAATTACATACTCCCAACATACAATGGAACAGAATACACATTCCCATCCCAAAAGGGATTAATAGAGGCATAGTGAGGAAATACTGGACCAAAACAAGACCGAAAACCAGCAGGGCAAACACCAAGTCCAGTAGCTGAACATGCAACTTCTGGGACTTGACTTGCAAAGGTCTTAGATGGCTCAGCTCTTCCAGCTTTGCTTGCAACATACATCTCTTTCTTAGGCTGGTACCACTCCCTGTACGCAGCTCTCCTTGGCAAATATCTCACAGGTCTGGCATCTCGAATGTCTTCTTGGGGTCTCCGCTGCCAACCAGGCTTCACATTCACAACTTCATGCAATGGTCTGTTAGGGCCATCTTTATTCAGGGACGCCCCTGCTGCACTCTGCCTGACCTTGGCAGCTCTCTGAAACTGTGGAGGAAGAACTGAAGACCCCTTCACTCTTGCAAACTTCATGCCTCTAAAGCCAGCACCACGTGAATGAAGTTGCTGAATCTGGCTGCAAGCTCGGGATGGACTCTGGCCTATTTCAACCACATTTGCAACTTTTCTCTGCCCTGGACTTGTTGGAGGATTAGCTGGGTGTGGTCTTTCCCTGAAGGTACTGATTCTTTTGTTTACTTGTAAATCTCCAGGCCTCTCCTTAATCACTTTAGTCTCCTTATGAAAGGGAGCCTCTCCTTCACATGCCTTGGCCACACCTTTAATCTTCCTAGTGCAGTTATCAGATCCAAACTGTACATTCTGCTTTTCTTTCTGCCCCATCTGCTCTTCTTCACTGTAGATCTGCACAATATTCACCATTAAAAGCCAAGCCACCATTTCTACGTTAGGCTGTCTTGAAATATCCTCTGACAAAGACATCAGTCCATTGCTTTTCAACTTAACATCAGGCAAGCATTTGGGCTGTGGGCAAACTGCTGCCAGACTCTTTATCAAAATATCCCAGTTGCTGCCTAAGTCTTTATCCTCCTCTGGAACCACATCTTTTGCAGCAATGCTTTCTTCCAGTCCTCCACTAGAAAGGCCCTTTAAGCTCTGCTTACAGCCTTTCTATCCCAAAGTTCCAAAGTCTTCCACATTTCTCCAAACATCCACATGGTCAGGTTCTTCACAGCCAACAGCCCACTCTCTGGTACCAAATTACTGTATTAGTCACTTTTCTGTTGCTGTGATAAAGCACCACGACCAAGGAACTTATAAAAGGAAGAGTTTATCTGAGCTTACGATTGACGGTTCCAGGGAATTAGCGTCCATTGTGGTGGGAGGCATGGCAGCTGGAGACTGGAGCAGCAAACCGAGGGTCACATCTCACAAAGAGCACAGGAAGCAAAGAGAGCAACTGTAGACCACGAGGCTTCTTAAAATTCACTAAGCCTGCCCCCAGTGACACACTTCCTCCAGCATGGCCACACACCCCAAGACCTCCAAAAACAGTGCCACCAACTGGAGACAAACGTCTGAATACCTAGAGCCTATGAGGGACACTCATTCAAACCACCACACCAGGCGACTCTATGTTTCTCTCAAGCTGAAGCTAACCATAGCAGACTTGAAGGAAAGACATTGCAAGTCTACCCAGAAGGCCACAAGACCTCTGCTTTATCAATAGTTTAAATCCATGCCCCTCAATAATTGTGGGGCTGCCAGAGAGATGACTCAGCAGGTGAAGGTACTTACCACCAAACCCAATGATCTGAGTTGAGTTCAATCCCCAAAGCCCACACACATACACATATACACTATAACTCAATCATGTTTATCAAAAGCCATAAACTTAGGGAAAACCATCTAGAAATTTTCTCAGATTCTTTTCCTCTAAGTTCTAATCCACATTAAATTACACAGTTATAGGATTGTATTAGAGACTCAACAGTATCCAGTCTCAAAAAAGATAGCCGCCTCTGGTACTTTCTGACTTCCTGTTCGTTTAATGCATGCCTCACACCACAGGTGGACAAAAAAGGAATGATGGTTTCTCTTCGTTCCATTAGTGTGCTCTGAGCTGCTTTTTTTTTTTAAATAGAAGCTTGATGTGTTTTCTGAAGAACATCCTGAGAGGCTAGCCAACTGACCACACATTTTAGTAATTAATGTCATCAGAGTTCAGATTTTTTAAATGCTGCTGCTTTTAGCCAAAGGCAAGAAACAAAATCCATAAAATTAGAAATATAAAAATCAAAGAATATCGAGTTTCTCTGCATAAAAAGAGGCTTCTGCTCCCCAAAGTTAATTATAAGAAATATTTGAGCAATGAAGAGGACATAAAAAGCATGTAAGGAAACCAAAGTTGTTAAAAAGGAGAAACTGAAGGGAGATGAAGTCAAATTTCCTATGTGAAACTCTCAAAAAAATAAAAACCAGCATATCTGATTTTTGAACATTTTGAAAGTTTGTTTAAGTTGGCATTACAAACCTGTCAACCCTGCACTCAAGAAGCCAAGGCAGGGCTGGAGAGATGGCCTAGCGGTTAAGAGCGCCGACCGCTCTTGCAGAGGACCCGGGTTCGATCCCCAGCACCCACATGGCGGCTGAGAACCGTCTGAAACTCCAATTCCAGGAGAACTCCAGCTCCAGGGGAATCCGACGCCCTCTTCTGACCTCCGCGGCATTGCACGGCACGGGTGCACAGACTTGCATGCAGACAGTACATTCGTACACATACAGAAATAGATAAAAATTAAAAAAAAAAAAAAAAAAAAAGAAGCCAAGGCAAGAGGAGGACTCTGAGTTTGGGGCCAAACTAGTCACATCTTGTATCAAAAACTAAAAACATTTGATCTTGCCCCAAATGCTTTGACATTTTCCATAAGTAGCTATTTTCTTTAGATTTGATTTTTTCTTTTCTGTAAACTAGAGAGGGACCTCAATTTCCACTCAGTCTGTTTGAAAAACTCATAAAAATGGTAAATTTAAGATAAACAGACAGGTTGCTAACGTCATCCTTGTGGTAGTGGATTAAAGCTGGGTATATGGGCCTGAACTCACTGCCTGCTTAAGACAGATACAGATCACCATCCAAGCCGATGCTTCGGTGCATAGTAGTACAAAGAAAACCATCCCTTTGTCCTGTCAGCTTCAAGGTCTGGAAGAGGCAGTCCATAGCTGTGAGTGGGTCTTGCCATGGGTCTTTATTTCTAATACTAGTATCTAGTACAAGGGTCCAGATCTGGAAAAATACAAGAGCAGCCATGGAGCATCTTATAGTGACAGAAGGTTATGGAAGTGCTGACAAGAAGAACCAAAAAGAAAACTTTAGTCACAGTGATGTTATGTCACAGGGATGCTGAAGCCAACTAAAAGTCTCTCAGTAAATGGAAAAGAATCAGCTTTATGACAGAGATGCTGAATGATTACAGTAGTAATCAAAATGACACTGTGTCCAACTGACCAGGACCATTTTAGTGACTGATGTCATGATAGCTCTAATTTTTAAAGATTCCTTTTAGTCAAACGCAATGGAAAAAGCTAGTAAACAAAAACTAGCACAACTTGAACTCAAGCCACGAACGAAGATCAGCACGCAACAGCTACGTCATCTTGAAACTTTCACCCTAGAGTCAGAGCAATGAGATAGCATGCTACCTCCGCAGGTCCTCCACACCACCACAGAAACAAAAGTAACAGCATAGAACCTCAGTCAGTCATAAGACACCCATCAGATCGATGTGCTCATTGTATGAAATTCCTGACCAGTACTCTTCAAAACTGTCCATGTCACCATAAACAAAAAGGGTTAGAAAAACTTGCACAGCCAGAGAATCTATGTAAGGTGGCATCCCAAAATGGGATGCTGGATATGGAAAAGACGTCAGTTTAAACTAAGGACATGTCAGTAAAGATGGATTCAGTTAGGGCCAGCCAGATGGCTCCATAGGCAAAAGTGCTGGCTGCTCATGCCTGACAATCAAGTTCAATCCCAGGAACCCACTATGGAAGGAGAGAACTGACATCCCAAAGTTCTCTGATCACATGCACACATGTGTACACACACACACACACACACACACACGCACGCACACATGCATATGCACATATGCACATATGCACAATAATAATAATTTTAAAAGACAGATTAAGTTAATAACAGTACCACCTCATTAATTGTTAATGCTGCGTACCAACCTGTGACATCACCAACACAACTTGAGGCTGGACTTCATGGCAGCCTTTCTGCTAGCTTCATGATCTTTCCATAATCCCAAAAATTAAATGTATTTTAAAAACTGAAGAGATTACATTTTAATATTTCTTTCTAGTAGTCTGTGAAATTTTGCTTTCCATACCAGCATGCCTTTATTTATATTTTCTGTCTGTGGGTAACTATGATTATTTCCAGATTTGTCTGAACTGCAGTTGTTTTAATGAGTTTTCTGATTCCACAAAAACCAATATTCTTCTCCTTAGCCAATTTCAAGCTACGTTTGGGCTGCTAGCTCTTCTCCTTTTCTCAAAGTAATTTTCAATTTACTCTTGCCCTCCTTTCGACGTTCCCATCCTAGGTTGATTCCAGCAATTCTTAGTGCCGTACACAAACTAGACCCTCTTACCTGTCTGCCCTCTACCCTCCTACTCAGAGGGAGTAATCATTCTTCTCTTGCACTGGCTTTCCTGTGCTCCCAATATTGTAAAGAATGTCATTTTCCATCGATCTCCAGTTGGGCTTACAATTTGAGAATCAACAATGAATCCTTGCTTTTTTTTTTTTTTTTGGTATTTTTGAGACAGGGTCTCCCTTTAGTCCCAGCTGGCCTTGAACTCACAGAGATCCACCTGCCTCTGCCTCCCAAGCGCTGGGATTAAAGGCGTGAGCCACCACGCCTGGCAAATCCTTGCTAACAGCTCAGTCAGCTGCCAAACCATGCCTACATCTCCTTTCAGTTCCTCTTGAATCAGAGACTCTCTTTCCATTGTAAGGCCCAAACCTTACATCACAAACCTCACAGCATCCTTCTCACCTCCAGCCTAACTGGAGTCTAGCTCTCAGAAATTTACCAGAGTCACCTGGAAGTAGGTGAAATGTGTGGACTCCTTGGCTCCCACAGTGGTTGAATCTAACATTCAGGAGCTTGTTTGGAAAATCACATTTTAAATGAACCAGCCCCTGGATGATTGTTACATGGTACACTGCATTGTGAAGACCTCAACCAAAGCCCCTCTCTTCTGGATGCCAATCTCAGTCTCCAAAGGAGCTGTATTAGTCACTTTTCTGTTGCTGTGATAAAACACCATGACCAAAGGAACTGATAAAAGGAAGTGTTTATTTGAGCTTATGATTGACGGTTCCAGGGAATTAGAGTCCATTGTGGTGGGAGGCATGGCAGCTGGAGCAGCAAGCCGAGGGTCACATCTCGCAAAGAGCACAGGAAGCAGAGAGAGAAAACGACTGGAGACAGCAAGGCTTGTTAAACTCACTAAGCCTGCCCCCAGTGACATACTTCCTCTAGCACAGCCACACCTTCTAAGACCTTCAAGAACAGTGCCACCAACTGAAGACAAAATGTCTGTATACTTAAAGCCTATGGGGACACTCATTCAAACCACCACATTCCACTCCCTGGCCCCCATAGGCTCCTGACTATATAAAATGCAAAATGCATTTAGTCCAACCTTAAAAGTCCTCATAGTCTTTGCCAGTTTCAATGCCATTCAAAAGTCTACAGTCCAAAGACTCTTCTGAGACTCAGGTCAATCTCCTAAACTGTAAGCTCCTGTAAAATCAAAAGACAAATTACATACTCCCAACATACAATGGAACCGAATACGCATTCCCATTCCAAAAGGGAGGAATACAGGCATAGTGAGGAAATACTGGACCAAAACAAGACCGAAAACCAGCAGGGCAAATTCCAAGACCAGTAGCTCCATGTGTGACTTCTGGGACTTGACTTCCAAAGGGCTTAGATGGCTCAGATCTTCCAGCTTTGCTTGCAACATACATCTCTTTCTTAGGCTGGTACCACTCCCTGTATGCATCTCTCCTTGGCAAATATCTCACAGGTCTGGCATCTCAAATGTCTTCTTGGGGTCTCCACTGCCAACCAGGCTTCACATTCACAGCTTCACACAATGGCCTATCAGGGCCTTCTTTATTCAGGGATGCCCCTGCTGCACTCTGCCTGGCCTCTGTGGCTCTCTGAAACCGTGGAGGAAGAACTGAAGACCCCTTCACTCTTGCAAACTTCATGTCTCTAAAGCCAGCACCACGTGAATGAAATTGCCGAATCTGGCTGCAGGTTCAGGATGGACTCTCTCCTACTTTAATCACATTTGCAATTTTTCTCTGCCCTGGACTTGGAGTAGAAAACGCTTTCAGTATTTTCCTTTCAAAAGTTGGATTAGCTGGGTGTGGTCTTGCCCTGAAGGTACTGATTCTGTTGTTTACTTGTAAATCTTGAGGCCTCTCCTTAATCACTTTAATCTCCTTATCAAAAGGAACCTCTCATACACATGCCTTGGCCCCACCTTTAATCTTCCTAGTGCAGTTTTCAGATCCAAACTACATTCTGCATTTCTTTCTGCCCCATCTGCTCTTCTTCACTGTAGATCTGCACAATATTCACCATTAACAGCCATGCCACCATTTCTACATTAGGCTGTCTTGAAATATCCTCTGCCAAAGACATTAATCCATTGCTTTTCAACTTAGCATCAGGCAAGCATTTGGGCTGTGAGCAAACTGCTGCAGACTCTTTATCAAAATATCCCAGTTGCTGCCTAAGTCTTATTTTCCTCTGGAACTACATTTTTTGCAGCAATGCTTTCTTCCAGTCTTCTACTAGAATGGCCCTTTAAGCTCTGCTTACAGTAGTCAACAGCTTTTCTAGTCCAAAGTTCCAAAGTCTTCCACATTTCTCCAAACATCCACATGGTCAGGTTCTTCACAGCCAACAGCCCACTCTCTGGTACCAAATAACTGTATTAGTCACTTTTCTGTTGCTGTGATAAATCACCATGACCAAAGGAACTTATAAAAGGAAGAGTTTATTTGAGCTTACGATTGACGGTTCCAGGGAATTAGAGTCCATTGTGGTGGGAGGCATGGCAGCGGGAGCTGGAGCAGCAAGACGAGGGTCACATCTCGCAAAGAGCACAGGAAGCAGAGAGAACAACTGGAGACAGCAAGGCTTGTTAAACTCACTAAGCCTGCCCCCAGTAACATACTTCCTCTAGCACAGCCACACCTTCTAAGACCTCCAAGAACAGTGCCACCAACTGGAGACAAAATGTCTGAATACTTAAAGCCTATGGGGGACGCTCATTCAAACCACCACAGGAGCTTTGGTAAAATCACGATGGTGATGATTCTTACCCAGAGATTTGGATTTAGTTGATCTGGAATGGAACCTAAGTATAAGGGTTTTCTTATTTTTTTAATTTGTTTATTTTTTAAGGGATTCTACAATATAAGAGCACAGTTGTTTTCAGATCACATTAACGTTGCTCAGTCTGCCATACAATTAGGTAATTGGTGCTAGCATCCACAGATGAGGGATACCATTCGTCATTTGTTTTTCTGGGACTGTGTCACTTCACTCAGCATGATGTCCTCTAGCTCCAGCCATTTACCTGCAAAGTTCATAATGTTATCTTTCTTTACCGCTGCATAGAATTCCATTGTGTAGATGTACCACATTTTCTCTATCCACTGTCAGTTGAGTGGCACGGGGGTTGGTTCCAGCTCCTTGCTATTATGAAGAGAGTTGCGGGTTTTCTTATTTTTAATGACATTGATTATCCTAATGTAGAAGACCACTAAAGGAGACATCACTTAAGTCCCATGGTTCAAATCCTCATCCTCACTCTCTTAAAGTAGTGGCCTCCAGGCCTATTGTTTAGTAGGAGTCTACCTCCTACTAATGCTGTTTATATGCTTGTCTGCTTTATATGTTTATATGCTTATGTGTTTTATCTGTTGCTGTGTAATAATTTTCCTCAAATTTAGAAACTTGAAGCAGTGAGCATACATTAAGTCATGGATTCTGGGGAATGGGTCTCCTGGACTCGGGGCTCCTGGACTCACTGCTGATCCTGCCCCTAGATCCCTCACAGTGCCATCAGAATGAGGGCCAGGTTTAAAGCCATTTCCAGGTTCACGTGGAGAGATCCAGCACTGCCTCCTTAATCCTACCGAATCCCAAGACCACTCACATGACTATGCGTAGGTCCCAGAGGATCCACTTCCCCCTTCTCTTCTGTGGGCAGACCCACATCTTGGCTGGTCAGGACATCCCTTCCTGGCTGCTTGAGGCTGTTCACACCATACTACTTGCTCCCTTGGAGTGAGGTCTCAGAAGAAGAAAAAAAAGTAACTAGAATTGATATGGGTTTATTTCTGAAGGTGTTCAGAAACACCATGTGGGTTCTGGGAATTGAACCCAGGTCCTTTGAAGGTCAGCCCCTATGAAGGGCTCATAAACACTGAGCCATCTCTCCAGCTCTGATTTGCTTTGTTTTTAATTATGTGTATTACTTCGTGTTGGTGTGTGAGTATGTGCACATGTGAGGACAGGTGCCCACAGAATCCAGAAGAAGGCTAGAGTGACAGACAGTTGTGAGCTTCCTGATGTGGGTCCTAGGAAAGTAACAATCCCATTACTTTCTTCTCCATGGCTGTCCCTGCCTAGCCGTGTCCCCTCCTTCCTATGCTTCACACCATTTCTCCCAACAAATCTCCTGAACTTCTGGTTTTTTTAGCATCTGCCTTCCCGAAGCACCTGGATTAACACAGGGCCTAGGCTCCTTCATTTCATGGGACTGCAACATGCAAATTAGTGACTTCTAAAGTTACTGTGCTCACCTGCTCTATAACCAAAACAAAAAAAAAAAAAAAAAAAAAAAAAAAAACTCGAGAAAGAAAGTTTCTCTACAGACTTTTAGCCCTCAGACCTAAAAGTGACACAGGTTAATTTTGTTCACTGCTCATCAGCTCACTGCCTGTTGGGTATACATTTACCCTTTTATTTTTAGTAATTTAACATGCCTAGGACCACAACTTCAGCCATTGATGTCATCCAGCTTCGGGGTAAGGGATTCAGTCTTATAGTTCTAGAATACTTGTCGCTTACCCAATCTTCTATTGCCCATTTTTTTAAATATTATTATTAATTTTATGTGTATGAGTGTATTGTCTGCATGCCTGTAAGTGCACCCATGTTATCAGAAGAGGGTATCAGATCCCCTGGAATTGGCATTATGGATGGTTGTTACCCACCATGTGGGTACTGGGAATCAAACCCAGGTCCTTTTTTTTTTTTTTACATTTTTGTTCTATTACTTTACATTTTTTATTTATTATTTTTTATGTGTATGAGTGTACTGTCTGCTTGTAGATCTGTGCACCCATGTCGTGCAATGCCACGGAGGTCAGAAGAGGGTGTCAGATTCCCCTGGAACTGGAGTTCTCCTGGAATTAGAGTTACAGATGGTTCTCAGCCACCATGTGGGTGCCAGGGATCGAATCTGTGTCCTCTGCAAGAGCAGTTGGTCCTCTTAACTGCTAGGCCATCTCTCTAGCCCCCAAAACCCAGTTCCTCTTAACTCCTAAGCCACCTCGCTACCCCCAACCCTTTTGGGGTTTGGTGGGGTTGTTTTTTATTTTTTTTTATTTTATTTATTTTTGTATGTGTATGAGTGTACTGTCTGCATGTAGGTCCGTGCACCCATGTTGTGCAATGCCACGGAAGTCAGAAGAGGGTCTCGGATTCCCCTGGAACTGGAGTTCTCCTGGAATTGGAGCCACAGACGGTTCTCAGCCCCCATGTGGGTGCTGGGGATCGAACCCGGGTCCTCTGCAAGAGCAGTCGGCGCTCCCAACCACTAGGCCATCTCTCCAGCCCCCTTTTGTTTTTTGTTTTTTTTTTTAAAGACAAGTTCTTTTAGTAGTGTTATGTCAGAATCTGGGTCCAAAAGATCTATTCTGAACATAGACACTTCTTACACTATAGAAACACAAATACGGGGCTGGACAGATGGCCTAGTGGTTAAGAGTGCTGACTGCTCTTGAAGAGGACCCAGGTTCAGTCCGCAGCACCCACATGGTGGCTGAGAACCCTCTTTAACTCCAGCTCCAGGGGAATCTGACACCCTCTTCTGACCTCCGCTGCATTGCACGACATGGATGAACAAACCTACATGCAGACAGTACATTCAAACACATACAAAAATAAATTAAAAAGGAAAAATAAAACAACACAATAGAAACACAAACACATGACCTCCCCTTCCTGACTAGAACAAACGAGTTGCTATTTGGCAGCATAAAGGGGGAAAGACCTAATTACCTAGCAGAAAATTAGGTTTAAATTTATCAGTATGATTCCACCAGATATGAAGGGGATCTTAGCCCAAGACCTGAAGATGTTTTGATTAATCTAGTAAAAGTTTCACTTGTTCTAAGGCAAGATAAGTAGACCAGAGAATTGGCATTAATGAAAATAAGGATTTTATGACTTACCCTGCTATACTACAACAGAGATTCACAGTTCACATACCAGGGTAGAGAAACAGCTCAGCAGTTATGAGCATGTGCTGCTCTAGTGCAGGACCTGAGTGTGGTTCCTACCACCACATGAGGAAGCTCACAGCAGCCTGGCACTCTAGCTCCAGGGGATTCAATGCTTTCTACTCACATGTGCACATACCACAGAGAGACATGAACTTATACATATAATTAAAAATAAAATACATCAGGGCTGGAGAGATGGCTCAGTGGTTAAGAGCACTGCCTGTTCTTGCAGAGGCTCTGGGTTCAATTCCCCCCACCCACATGGTAGCTAAGAACAGTCTAAAAACTGTCTGTAACTCCAGTTCAAGGGGAATCTAACACCCTCTCCTGACCTCCATGGGCACTGCAAGACATGGGTGGACTTACATGTAGACAATACATACAAACATGTAAAATAAAAATTAAATAAACAATTTTTAAATTTAAAATTTAAAACTCTTTTAAAAATCCTTCTCATATACTTACAAAAAGGAAGATTTATGACATGGGAAAGGTGATTCTGGACTTTGAAACACTCTTGATTTTCCACCTATGTCATAGAGATTTGTACCCTAAGGATAACTGCTTCTTTAGCTGTTTCTGAGATTATACAGAGCATGCAGCTTCTATTGTCTATGTAGAATTCCAAGAATTTTCTAAAAGTAAGCATTCGCCAGCACATTATCCTATCATTTTTATGTGCAAAATAGGCCCCTTGCTAAATATATAGAGGTCATATAACAGAGAGAAAAAACATCTGATCATGATCACAAAGAGCAATTATAACAGGAGACAAAACTTAACTGGTAGATATTTCTACTTTACTGAGGCAAAGCAAATAAATAAAGTCTTTCTTGTCTTTCTATAACTTGCTGTTTCCTTCCAAATTTGTCTTTAAGAATGCAGCTGGGCATGGTGGCGCATGTGTTTAATCTTAGCACTTGGGAGGCAGAGGGAGGCAGAAGGAGGCAGATCTTTGTGAGTTCAAGGCCAGCCTAGTATACAGAGTGAGTTCCAGGACAGCTAAGACTACAGGGAGACTGTGTCTCAAAAAGACAAAAAAAATTAAAAAAAGAATAAACAAGATAGACAGACCTCTAGCCCAGTTAACCAAAAGAAAGAAAGAGCAACTCCAAATTAATAGTATTCCTGATGAAAGAGAAACATCACAACAGATAAAGATTCAGACAATCATACAAGAATACTTCAAAAACCTATACTCAGCCGGGTGCGGTGGTGCATGCCTTTAATCCTAGCACTCGGGAGGCAGAGACAAGTGGATCTTTGTGAGTTCAAGGCCAGCCTGATCTACAGAGTGAGTTTCAGGACAGCTGGGGCTACAGGGAGACCCTGTCTTGAAAAGACAAAAAAAAAAAAAACCTATACTCTACTAAGTTTGAAAACCTAAGAGAAATGGATGAATATCTGAAATACTGCAAACCACCGAAGCTTAACCAAGAAGAGACTGACAGTTTAAACAGACCCATAACATCTGAGGAAATTGAAGACCTAATTTAAAAAAAACCTCCCGGGACTGGAGAGATGGCCTAGCGGTTAAGAGGGCTGACCGCTCTTACAAAGGACCTGGGTTCGATCCCCAGCACCCACATGGCAGCGAGAACCGTCTGAAACTCCAATTCCAGGAGAACTCCAGTTCCAGGGGAGTCTGACACCCTCTTCTGACCTCCGCAGCATTGCACAACACGGGTGCACAAACTTGCATGCAGACAGTACATTCATACACATACAGAAATAAATAAAATTAAAAAAAAAAAAACCTCCCAACTAAAAAAAGCCCAGGCCCAGATGGTTTCAAACCAGAATTCTGTAAAACATCTACAGAGGTCTTACAACCATTTACTACTCAAACTATTCAGAAGGATACGAACAGAGGGAAATCTCCCAAATTCCTTCTATGAAGCCAGCATCACTCTAGTATCAAAACCAGCAAAGACACAACCAAAAAAGAAAACTGTAGACCCACCTCACAAATAAACACAGATGCAAAAATTCTAAACAAAATACCTGCAATTTGCATACAGATCCACATCAAAAAGATCATCCATCATGACCAAGCTGGATTCATACCAGAGATGCAGGGATAGTTCAACATACATAAATCAATAAATATGATAAAACACATTAAATGGACTGAAAGACAAAAACCACACAATCATCTCAATTGATGCAGAGAAAGCCTTTGACAAAATAGCATCCCTTCATGTTTAAAGTTCTAGACGGAATTGGACTGAAGGGAACATTCCTCAACATAATCAAAACCATATAAAACAAACCCACAGCCAACATCATCCTAAATGGAGAAAAATTAGAACCATTCCCCTTAAAGGTGGGAACCCAGCAAGGCTGCCCCCTATTGCCACTCCTCTTCAATATAGTGCTTGAAATGCTTGCTAGGGCAATAAGAAAAGAAAAGGAAGTTAAAGGAGTACTAACTGGAAAAGAGGAAGTTAGACTATCCCTGTTTGCAGATGATATGATTGTTTACCTAAGGGATGCTAAAACTCCACCAGAAAACTACTAGCAACAATTAAGAGTTTTAGTAAAGTGGCAGGATACAAAATTAACCTAGGAAAATCAGTAGCCTTTATGTACACCAACAACTAGCAACAGAAGAAGGAATATAAGGAGAACTTCCCACTCTCAATAGCCTCAAAAACAATAAAATACCTGGGGACAAACCTAACCAAAGACACCAAAGACCTCTACAACAAAAATTTTAAGCCCCTGAAGAAGGAGATTAAAGAAGACATCAAAAGATGGAGAAACCTCCCAAGCTTATGGATTGGAAAAATTAATATAGTAAAAACATCCATTCTACCCAAATTAATATACAGATTCAATGCAATCCCAATTAAAATCCTCATGAGTTTCTTCACAAACTTGGGGGGAAAATCCTTAAATTCATATGGAAAAACAAAAGACCCAGAATAGCTAAAGCAACCCTGAGTGAAAAATGCAATACAGGGGGATCACCTTACCAGACTTCAAGCTATATTACAAGGCTATAGTGATAAAGACAGCCTGGTACTGGCACAAAAATGACCTGTTGACCAATGGAACAAAATTGAAGATCTAAACTTGAGCTCATACAATTTCAGCCACCTCATATTCAATTAAAGAGGCAAAAAAAAAAAAAGCTCATTGGAAGAAAGATAGCATCTTCAGCAAATGGTGCTGGCAAAACTGGATCACCATATGTTGAAGAACAAAATTAAACCCCTACCTCTCACCCTGTACAAAAATCAACTCCAAATGGATCAAAGACCTCAACATGAAACCCGAAACTCTCAAGGTAATAGAAGAAAAAGTTGGCAGCAACCTACAAGACATAGGCACAGGAAAAGACTTTCTAAATCAGACAGCAGGTGCACAGAAAATAAGGTCAACAATTGGCAAGTGGGATTTCATTACTCAAAAGCTTCTGTACAGTGAAAGAATCAGGGAAGTGAAGAGAAAACCCAGAGTGGGAAGAAACCTTCACCAGTGACACAGCTGACAGAGCATTAACTTCCAGAATATATAAATTCCTCAAAAAACAAAGAAGAAAACAAATGACTCACTCAAAAAATGGAGTAAAGAGCTGAACAGAGACTTCACCAGTGAGGAAGTAAAGATGGTGAAAAACATCTCAAAAAGTGTTCAACATTGTTAATAATTAAGGAAATGCAAATTAAAATCACTCCAAGATACCATCTCGCTCCAATAAGACTGGCTAAGATCAAGAAAACAAAAGACAGCAAATGCTGGAGAGGTTGTGGGGCAAGCAGAACACTCATCCACTGCTGGTGGGAATGTAAACTCATACAACCACTGTGGAAAGCAGTGTGGAGAACCCTTAAAAAAAAAACTCAAAATGAGCTCTTCCCTTTTGCGACCATCACTGAAGCAGCAGCCGCCAAAATGAAGTTCAATCCCTTTGTGACTTCTGACCGAAGCATGAACCGCAAAAGGCATTTCAATGCACCTTCTCACATTCAGAGGAAGATTATGTCCTCCCCTCTTTCCAAAGAGCTGAGACAGAAGTACAATGTTCGGTCTATGCCCATTTGAAAGGATGATGAAGTTCAGGTTGTACGAGGGCACTACAAAGGTCAGCAGATTGGCAAAGTGGTCCAGGTTTATAGGAAGAAATATGTCATCTACATAGAGTGGGTGCAGTGGGAAAAGGCTAATGGCACAACTGTCCATGTGGGCATTCACCCCAGCAAGGTGGTTATCACCAGGCTAAAGCTGGACAAAGACCGATAAAAGATCCTAGAATGGAAAGCCAAATCTCGACAGGTGGGAAAGGAAAAGGGCAAATACAAGGAAGAGGCCATCGAGAAGATGCAGGAGTAGTTCTGTATAAGACTTTATTAAAATTGCTTGACTAAAAAAAATTACTCAAAATGAGCCTACCACTTCACCCAGCCATACCACTCCTGGGTATATACCCACAAGACTCATCCTACTGCAAAGATACATGCACATCTATGTTTATTGCAGCCCTCTTCACAATAGTAAGAAGCTAGAAGCAACCCAGGTGCCCCTCAACTGACAAATGGATAACAAAAATGTGGTACATCTACACAATGGAGTTCTATGCAGTGGTAAAGAAAGATGACATCATGTACTTTGCAGGTAAATGGATGGAACTGGAAGCCATCATGCTAAGTGAAGTAACACAATCCCAAGGAGACAAATAGGGAATGGTTTCCCTCATTTGTGGATGCTAGTACCAAATCCCCCAATTGAAAGACAAGCTGAGCAACGTTATTGTTGTATCTCTTTCTATCTGAAAGCAACTGTGATGTTATAAGGTGAATCTCTTAATGAGCCCTAGAGTTAACTTACCACGTATGTTCAGACATGGTAATTAATGTGTATGGGTGAAAAGTATATATCCATATTTTAGAGTAATATAAAATTAAATGGAAAAATGTAAACTCCTAAACATATATTGGAGTTAACATACAGTTTATTCCTTATGGACATAACTCTGGTACATGTATGACATTTATATAGGCATATTTTGGAGCAATACAACAGGGAGGGAACCACAACAACATAGGGACTGGGTCAAAGAGCAGATTGATATAGTTAAATTCTGCCCAAAACAATGGACCTTAACAGAGAAAAACTTTAAAAAGACTGAGAGAAAGATGAAGGACATGTATGACAGAATGCATGATCTGGGGTGGGGTGGGGAAAAGGGAAAAGGTAATATGTCTAAATTGAACTGAAATACACAAAACATCAATAAAAGTATTTAAAAATTACTCATAGTCTGGCACTAAAAGATACTTTAACATAAAACTTCTCTGTCTTTACTCAGTCACTCTCTACCAGTTTGAACATCTTTACAGACTGCTGTGTAGTGCTTCACTCTGGCAAGCTAATAGTCTAAGACAGCATGTGTGTGGTAGACACCCTCAGACAGATGTATCAACAGGAAAGTTGTGTCTGTCTCTCCTCAGAAGTTTAGAAGAAGGAGACATTTGGGAGTCCTAATGTTGCCCTTGGAGGACAGCATTAGATGGGTTTAGGATGCATGAGGTTGTTTCTTTGTTAACATAGAACACTAGTTCTTCTAAAGGCCCTGCTTACAAGTATATGCATTATCTTTATGCATAGATTTTTTATGTGTTTTTGTCCTTTTTATATTGAAGGATTGATTGTTATATCTGAAGATACAAGAGTTTGTTTTCATTTCTAACTAATTTACTTTCTAAGTTATTCATACAATGTGAGAGAGCTTTTAAATTGCCAATTTTCCATTCCAATCTATTTATGCAAGATGGAATTTTCTATTTAAGTCTAAGCCACATACAAAAAGAGAAGGTAAAGTTCTCTTACTGCAGATCAAGCCAGTCAACATTCTAGCATAGAGTGGAAGGGGTTGGTGAGGTCCCACCCGTATCTGAGGAGCTATGGACAGTCTTCTAGGGGAGAAGAGTCGTTTTCTTTACAGCAATGGATTTTTCTTTAAGTAATTTTTCTTTCCTGATAGGTCGGCCACACTTGACCCAAGAGTATAAAATGGACAGCATTAATGGAAGCAGATGGGTTGTATTTTTTTGTGGGGGGGTGAGCTGGAGAGATGGTCCATTGCTTAAGAGTCTATGTTGCTCTTCCAGAGAACCCAAGTTTGGTTTCTAGCACCCACATGGCAGCTCACAACCACCTGCAACTCCAGTTCCAAGGAATTTAACTCCTTCTAGCCTCTGCAGGCACTACATGCATGTGGCATACACATGGACAATTAGGCACATACATATACACATAAATTAAATCAATAGTAAATCTTTTTAAAAAGAGGACACAAAATTGAGGGGATGGGAATGTGTGGATGGATCTGAGAAGATCCCCCAGAGGAACTGAGGGTAAATATGATCTAAATTCTCAAAAGAATTAATAAAAGTACTCTTTCAAAAGTTTCCGGAATGTACTTGTTACATGTTCTTTACTTGAGGAATCTCTGAAGAAAGAATTGTTCCACATAGGATATCAGAGGATGGAACAAGAAGAATAAACTTTATGAACTGGAGGGTGAATGCAACAGAGAGAAGGACATATATGTAGAGAGGGTTCAGTTGGTACAAACCAGAGCTTTTTTGAGAAAGATAATATTATAATCAGTATTTTTTGTCTTGTGAGCTTCACAACTTATCAATTTCAAAGAAAACTTTGTTTCCTAATATTCACAGGCATTTTTACATTTTATTGAATTTTTACAATTTTCCTATAAGGGTATTTAGATCCCCTCTTCTATTCCCATCTCCCCATATTTCCCCAACCCAATAATGTACTATATTATATATAATAAGGCCTATAGAGTCTAATTTGTGTCTCCAAATGTCCTTCAATGTGGGTTCATCCAGTGGAACCTGATCAACCTACCAAGAGTCCCATGCTTGAAAGAGATTGTCTCTGCCTCTCCCAGCAGCCATCTGTTGCCACAGTTTCCTTAGGTGGGGTTGGAGCTTCTTACCCACTTCCTCATATCTATGCTGGGATTATTTCCTGGTTTGAACTTGCATGGGACTTGTGCATGCTATCACTATTACTGTGAGTTCGTCTGAGTAACAGACCAGCTGCCAGAATCCTTAAATGCATTGATTTTGACATAGTAACCATTTACCCAAATGGGTAATGATATTCTAAAGTAAAAATGCATTTTCCAATTTACTAAGAAAAGCACAATAGTTAAATTGCAGCTGTTCTGCCAGGTGTGGTAGCACACACCTTTAATCCTAGCACTTGGGAGGCAAAGGCAGGAGGATCTTTGTGAGTTCAAGGCCAGCCTGGTCTACATAGTGAGTTCCAGGACAGCTGGGACTACAGGGAGACCCTGTCTTGAAAAAAAAATTACAGCTGTTCTTCTTGAAGAGAGGAGAAATGCATCACAAGAATAAGGCCCAAGGTGAGACATGCCCAGTGGTGAAGTAGTGGTGGCATGAATACTACGGGAGTAACCAACCACTTTCTGATTAGATTTAAGGCCCAACTCCACAGGACAGAACCCATACTTGCTACTATTAAACAGGGTCAAAACCTCATGGCAGGCTAGGTCATAGGCCCAAGAGAAGATCCTAATACTCTAATTCCCCTACATAGATATAGTGGTAAACTGTCCCCTAAGTTCTTACCTTTATACCCATAGACCAGTGCATCTCTCAACACTCATCAAGGACACTTCTTTTTGCAATAGATGGTGAATAATATAGAGACCCCACAACTGGTCAATGTGCAGAGACTAAGAGACTAAAGGATGTTCAGCTCTAAACGGGATGTCGATTTCATACCCTCCCTCCAAGGTTCAGGAAAAGGAAGTAGAAAGAGCATAAGAATCAGAAGTAGTAAATAACTGCAGTGATACAGTGTCTGCCAGACATGACAGGGTTGTTGCACACATGAGCTCACAGGGGCTCTGACTGCATCCACAAGACCTACACAAGATCAAACCAGGCAGAATTCCAGAGTGCATGGGGAGGGCTCATAAAGTCCCCCTGATGGATACTGGAAGGCAGGAGAGTCCGTTTTCTTCAGGAATGTGCTGAGAGGATTCACACACTCAGGTAGATGGTCCTACACCCATGCAAATATTGGCAGCACTCATCTCTGTGAGTTCAAGGCCAGCCTGGTCTACATGGTGAGTTCCATGCCAGCTGGGACTACAGGGAGACCCTGTCTCAAAAAGACCAAAAAAAAAAAAAACCAGCAATGAGATTGGAAAGGAAAAGGGATGGAGGGATGGAGGGAATGGGAAAGGTATCTGAGGGAAGGGAAAAGGGGCAGATGTCATCAAAATGCTCTCTATATACGCATGTATGAAATTCTTTTTTTTTACTTCTTTATTTTTTTCATTTTTTAACAATAAGTAATAATTTATGAGTACAAGCATCCTTCATGTAAAACCAATTTGCAAGCAGTTGTGCCCAAACCCACACAGCCCATGGGTCCCACCATCCAGTTGGGGGGGGGGGGACTTGTATGTTCAATCAAATTGATCAAATGAATGTCCAATCTATATTGCTGTAGTTTCACCATTCACCCCAATCGCAGCACTTACATTCTACCATGCCCCCTCTTCTGCAGATTGTTCCCCAGGCTTAGAAAAGGGGCACAGGGGCTGGAGAGATAGCCTAGCGGTTAAGAGCGTCGACCGCTCTTACAGAGGACGCCGGTTCGATCCCCAGCACCCACATGGCGGCTAAGAACCGTCTGAAACTCCAATTCCAGGAGAACTCCAGTTCCCAGGGGAATCCGATACCCTCTTCTGACCTCCGCGGCGTTGCACGACACGGGTGCACAAACTTGCATGCAGACAGTACATTCATACACATACAGAAATAAATAAAATTAATAAAAAAAAAAAAAATTAAAAAAAAAAAGAAAAGGGGCACAGGTGGACGAGAAGAAAAACAGTCCACTTTCTCTGGAGCTGTTGTCTTGGACTCTGGTGAATGAAAATTTGTCATTGAAATATTTAAAAAGAAGACATGAAGTTGGGAAGGGAATGAATGTGATGTCGGGAGTCTAGCGTAGTTGGAGGGGAAAATGGAGATAGGCGTGGTCAGGTTTCATTATATGCATGCTGAAATTCTCCAAGAACAAGATTTTAAATGTGAAAAAGGCCCAAGAAGATATCATGCAGGCAACCACTATGTAATTAATAGTTACAGAACATCCATTAATGGCACATGGACAGATCTAGAATGTCCTCAGAGGCCCAGGTATTAAAGGCTTGGTCCCCAGTGTGAAGTTCCTGGGAGGCAGAAGAATCAATGCCAGGGAGAGCCTAGTAGGAGGCCTATGGGTTATTGTGGGCATGCTCTTGAGGGGGTAATGGGGGCTCACCCTTTCCTGCCCCTCTCTTTCATTGTCTAGCAATGAGAGGAACATTACACTATTCCACTATACACTCTCATGATGATATCCTGCCCCCAATATGCCAGAGGCCGAAAGCAATGTGCCCACCCGATCATGAACTAAACCCCCAATACTGAACCAAAGGAAACCTTCTCTTTCTATAAACTGATTTATCTCGGGCATTTGTTGCAGTGTCAGATATTAGACTCACAGAATGTACTAAACAAAGCCATCTCCAACTGACTTCACAGAGTGTTTTTATGAAGTCTTGAAGAGAACCCAGTGCAAAGTTTGATCAAAGGTGATTTAGCATGAACTCGCCAACAGCCTAAGATACCTCCACTGTTAGTCATCAAGGTCGCTTCAAATTGAATGGGAGAGGTTATTTGGCTTACATCTACGTGGTTCTTATGGCACTTTTCGTACATTCACCGAATGTGAGGGAATTAATAAAATAACAAAAAAACACATTAGGCATTGTACAATTGCAAAAGCAAAATGACCAGCACTAAGAATAAGCAGGTCAGTGTAAAAATATTAACCAAATACTTACATGTTCCAAACCTCTAATTATTTCATACATATATTTTAGTCCGGCTTTTTTGGTGGGAGATAGAGTCTCCTTGTAGGCCTACCTGGCCTAGAGCTCACTATGTAGACCAGGTTAGCCTCGGTCTCACAGAGATCTACCTACCTCTGTCTCCAGAGTGCTGAGATTAAAGAAGTGTGCCACCACACCTGGCTGAGCCTGGATTTTTAAAATAAATTCATTGCCTATAAATCAAAAGATCTAGTGACCTGGTGTACCATTATGGGTCTAATGACCTTAAATAAATCCTATGATACAAATCCAAGAACATCAAAATAAATGAAGCAACTGAAGGTCAGTGAGTGAAATGACTTAAGAGACCGGTAACAATTGAAAATAAAGCAAATTCATGGGCCTCGCGTGGTGGAGCACACCTTTAATCCTAGCACTTGGGAGGCAGAGGCAGGTGGATCTTTGTGAGTTCAAGGCCAGCCTGGTCTACATAGTGAGTTCCAGGACAGCCGGAGCTACAGGGAGACCCTGTCTCAAAAAGACAAAAAGAAAGAAAAGAAAAGAAAGCCAATTCCACAGCAAGAGCCCACTAAAGCAAGGTAGAGACCAAACTCTTGAGATAAACTTACCTGACAACAAATACAAAGGACAAATAAAGTTGATGCTCTAGTGACCCAATAAACATATCTGTTGACCCAAGGAACACACAGAAGGCCTCCCCGTGAGCCTCTTCAAAAAGATTTTGATCGAATCTGATAGTGGCTGTCAAAGGATGACACCAACCCTTGAAAAGTGCAACTGAAATGGGAGCTTACTTCCTACTTCAGCCTGAGAGCGATGCGGGACAGAGGGGCTTCACTGAACAAACAGACCAGTAGGACTCCATGGAGCTGAAAAACTACTCACTTTCTACCTCCAGGGTTTTAGTAGAGGCCGGAAGGAAAGGGGTATAATCATAGAAATGTGCTCGGTACTGCTCCCAAGCGTTGGAGTGGACTGGATCCACTTAGAAGCACAGTCACTGGGGTAAGTCCACTGCAAATTGACTGAATCTCAAAGCACACATTGGCACTAATGGGTCAGTTTTGGAGATGCGTTCACCAAAGCAAGGTATTGATGAATGTAAAGCCAATTCCAGTGTCAGTGGTTATCATGGCTACAAAATTGTCAATCTCTCCTTGAGAGCATGGGGACTTCTAGTTTGCCACCTCTTGATGTAGACAAAGAGTTAACAGGAAAATAACACTGCTAACTGCAGATAGATTACACCACTCTCCCCAGTCCTCACCTCTGTGACTAGCTGCTGTTTTCAAAGGAAATGAAAGAGACCTGCCTGCATTTGCTTCCCACAGACCCCCAATGCTTGCTTTATTGCTTCCTGCAGTCTCCAGGTGAGTACAGATTGATTAATAACTCCATTCCACCTTTGGCAGAGGTCCCAGGTGCAACTGGTGATAAAACAAGCAGTTTCTGCTTTCCAGATCCGTTCTTTCATTTTCTTTCTTTTTTTTTTAACCAGAGGACTCACCATAACCTCTGAGTCTTCTTGGAGTTCTCCAGCCCTTCCTGGTTTCTGTGTAGTGTGGTTAAGGCCTGTGTTCTATGAACCAAATCAATGGATATCCATAGTAACAAATGTTCCTACCATGAATGGGCCCAACTCTTCAAAATGGGGACTTGTTAAATGGGAGGCAGGAAATATCAGGAAAAAAATAAAGCATATGGACATCTCCAGAGAAAATAGCCTGTTTTGCTTCTCACCCACTTGTGCCCCTTTCCCAAAGCCTAGAGGAGGCATGGTAGAATGTAAGGGCTGCGGAGAGATTGGGGTGAATCGTGAGACTACAGCAATATAGACTGGACTCCTAATTGATCAACATGCCTGTGCATACAAGCTTCTCCAACTGGACTATGGGAACCTTGGGTTGTTCAAAATTTGGACATAGATACTTGCAAATTGGTTTTACATGAATGTTACTTACATTCATTGCTTACACTTAATAATTTGGCTCACTTCAAAAAAAAATGCACCAATTACCTAATTGTACAGCAAACTGAGTAACATCAATGTTATCTGAAAACAACTGTGTTATTATATTGTAGAATCCCTTAAAAATAAACAAATAAAAGAGAAAAAAACAACAAAAACAAAAGAAATAAAGCATATTGGCTACACGTTTTCACTGCTGAGGGAGTTATAGCAACATCGAGTGCTAAGGAAGGTTCAGAGGTGAGAGGCCACAGTGTTCTGGGTCATGGGGTAAGGCATGACAGGGGAGACAGGACTTAATCTCATGTTAAAACTGCAATAGTGGGCTGGGTAGATGGCTCAGTGGGCAAAGTTCAGATACCCATGTAAAACTGGGTAGGCTTGGCAGCCTGCCTGTGACCCCAGCATGAGAGAGGCAGAGACCACCTAGGCTGGCTGAAACAGGTTCAGAGAGACCCTGCTTCTGTACTTTGGATCCAGTGGGCATGCATTTGATGCTGAGCCCTGGTATCTTTGCATAGGTAAAGATTTTTGTTAAGACGATTTCCTCTGCCGAGCAGGCTAATATCTTCCTGCAGACAGGCAGGTTAGGAATGTCATACTATGTATGGGGGCATCTCTTGAAATGTCCTGCAAATGTGAGTCACCAGTCTTCCTGCGTAGGAAGGTATTGGAGATCCACTAATGGGACTTCAGCCAGTATCCAGTCTATAAAAAGTAAAGACTGCTCATTCTTCAAAAAGGGAAGCCTGGTCTAGCAAGACCTGATTTTGTCCTCGAGTGGATGAAACTGGTAAATGAAAAGCCAAAAGGAGCCAGGGGTTACACCCCCCAGAAAAAAACCCAAGTGACTTCTGAGGACCAGATCCTCAGCTGACCTTGAAAAAACAAAAACCTTGGTTAATCTGGGCTGTGTGGCCTTAAGCATCTAAAAGGAAAGTATAACCAGAAATAAATAATCAGTAAGGTCTGAGAAATTGTACTTTAGATATAAAACTTGAGATCTTACTAAAAAGAGAAAAAAGAAAAAAAAGAGAGCATTGTGGTTTTGCCTGTCTTCAATTCTTACTGGCAAGTGCATCTACTCTGGCTGCCACTGCTTTTGCCATTCTTCGAAGACATGAGACACAGCTTTTTAACCCTCCAATATGGACTGAAGACTCATTTCTCTCCAAGAATCCTCCAAACCTTCAATGCCAGATGGGGACTGCTGAGACATCCAGCTTGTGGACTGAGAGGCTACTGGGATTTCAGCCTCTTCAGAGTATAGACTGCCATTGTTGGACTACCCAGGCTGTATCATAGAGACCGGTGCAGGAAGATCAAGACAGGACGCATGCTTGCTGGACCTCATTTGGGTGACCAAGTTGGAGAGGGATCCCAGTGTGGAGCACTGGGGCAGGATTGATGGTTGTTTGGGCTTACCAAGGAGGAACCTTCAAGCACTTCCTTTGGGAAAATATGACATCTTTTGGCAAAAAAACAAGAAAGAAAATCCTCCAACTCAGTGATATGCATATGTATGTATGTATATATTTATGTGTGTATATACATACATAAATATTGAAGCAATACAAATTGAAGAAAACAACAACAACAAAAGAATGGGGGGAAGACTGAAATAGTGAAGTTCTCCCCAAAACAATAAGCCTCTGCTTTGGAAAAAAAAAAAAAAACTCTGGAAAGACTCAGAAAAAGATGCAAGACATGTACGGCAGAGTGCAGGAACTCAGTGGGGTGGGGGGCATGGAAAGGGAAGTGACTCTAAATTCGATTGAGAAATGATGTATGATGTAGGGAAATAGTTTTATAACTATAATAAATTTTAAAAATTTAAAAAAAGAAAGCAGAGCAGCAGCTGCAGAGGCCAGCAGCAGATCTCTGCAAAGGGGAGCAAAGGAATATTTTTTTTGGAATGGTAGAAGGGTTCTGTATATTCGGAATGGTAGAAGCATTCTGTATATTTGAGTGTTTACATAGGTATTTACACTTATTAAAACTAACCAAATTGTAGAGTTAAAATATGTAAACTAAACATCAAGGACATTGACTTATGGAATAAAAATTTCAGATAAACCTTTAGGTTAAAAAAACAGCCGGGCGTGGTGGCGTACGCCTTTAATCCTAGCACTTGGGAGGCGGAGGCAGGTGGATCTCTGTGAGTTCAAGGCCAGCCTGGTCTACAGAGTGAGTTCCAGGACAGCTGGGGCTACAGGGAGACCCTGTCTCAAAAAGACCAAAAAGGAAAAAGAAAAAAAAGTAATGTCATACTAATACCATCTATTGGTGGGTGACCAGTGGACAAGTCAATCTCACACCATTTGGTTGGGGGTTTATGACCTAAGAAGCTTATTGCTCCTCCACAAATCCTATCAATACCATTAATATTTTCCTCTTTATGTTAATTTTAGATAAACTAGAGGCCAAGATGATCAAACAATCTGGGTTTTGACTTTGCAGTAGTTAAGTTCATTGAGCATACCATGATTAATTAATTAGCAACATCAAATGGAGTCTGCATTTTACCTTATTAAACTCCAAACTTACTGAAGCTAGTAATAATATTCTATCATTCTTATATCATTTTTGTGTAAAGGGCTTGGAAATTTTACAGCATATTGACCCCATGGGGTGATCAGTCAGGTTTTCCTTCTGGAATGAACTAAGATAGACTACATTTTACAGTACATGTTGTTTGTGCATGTATAATCCCCAAAAGGAATGTTCATTCACCTTTAAATAAATATAATAAAAATATAAAATAATATACCAAAAACATAAAAACCTTAAGAGACCAAATCTTAGTATTTTTAAATTATTTATTATTTTATGTGTATGAATATATTTGCCTGCATGTATGTAAGTGTACCCATATCCTGCAATGCCCACAGAAGCAGAAGAAGGTATTGGATCCCCTAGAACTGGAGTTTCAGACTGTTGTGAGCTGCCATATAAGTGCTGGGAATTGAACTTGGGTCCTCTGAAAAAATACCCAGTGCTCTTAAAGGCTGAGCCATCTCTCCAGCCCCTAATCTTAGCATTTAATTAACTGCTAGATAGACACACTTTCGCCAATAAATTGTCAGTTATGCTCAGAAGGAAATAGGTGAGGACAATGCTTAAATATCACAAAATCCATATAAGTGTCATTTTAGCTTGGGGGGGGGTGTTTTAGTTTGGGGGTTTTTTTCTGGTTTGTTTGTTTGTTTGTTTGACAGTACCTTGCTATGTAATCCAGGCTGGCCTTGAACTTGGGATGCTCCTGCCTCAGCCTCCTGAGCGCCAAGATTACAGATGTAGACTTCCACGCCTACTGGTTCGAATCTTGTGTCCTTGAAAGCCCCATGTATTAAAGGTTTGGTGCTTAGTCTGTGGCATTGGGAGGCTGTGGAACCTTCAGGCCATGGACCTTTAGAGATCGTTAGGTCACTGGGGATGTGCTGTCAGAAGGGCTATTGGGACCCTGGCTCCTCGGGTGTCTCTCTGCTTCTTGGCCTCCATGAGAAACATCTTTCCCACTGTCATGCACTCCAATTGTGAATCACTGCCTCCCCGTAGACCCAAAAGCAACACAGCCAACCCACCAAAGACTGACAGTTCTGAGACAATGAGGCAAAACTGACCCCTCCTCCTGTCAGCCTGACTTCTCTCAGCTATCCATTCACCAACAAAACCTAACACTGCGACCTCCCAGAAGAATACAGAGTTATTTCCCTTTTATCCACTGAGGGTTCATTTCAAGATCACTAGTGACAGCCTAACTACAGAAGGTATCACATTCTATCCCTACTATGCCTTTTTATAGACATACATACCTATGATAAGGTTTCATTGATAAATTAGGCACATTAAAAGTTCATCAACCTAGGCTGGAGAGATGACTCAGCAGTTAAGAGCACTGGCTGTTCTGGAAGAGGACCTGGGTTTGATTCCCAGCACACGATGGGTCCAAATATTCCATGGGACATACTTCTGTGAAAAATTCTTTGCACTTTTATACAGTCAGCCTTCCATATTATCCATATATTTTGCATCTGAGGATTTAACTTGAAAATACTAGAGGAGAGCAGGTTCCAGAAAGTTCCAAAAGCAATACTCGAATTTGCTACATGCTGAGGGCTATACTCAATCTACAGAACTGTCGTGGCTCAGACTTGGCAACAAATGCCTTTACCTCTGCCCTCCACATGCACACAAGGTGCACCTGCGCACACATGCCCAGACCCACACACCTACACAAAAGGAAAGCAATTCTACCTTTAGAGAGGAGACTTGGGAATCAGAGGTGATAGGAAGAATGGTTTTCATGGCTTATGGCTTTCATTTGCACCGTTCGGATTTTTTAAAGCAATATACATGTATAACCTATGTAAGACTTTTAGGTTTTGCTTTCTTTCATTTTGTTTGTTTTGTTGTTGTTGTTTTTGTTTGTTTTGGGTTTGTTTTTGAGACAGGGTCTCCCTGTAGCCCCAGCTGGCCTGGAACTCACTCTGTAGACCGGCTGGCCTAGAACTCACATAGATCCACCTGCCTCTGCCTCCCTAGTGCTAGGATTAAAGCCATGTGCCCAAGACCGTTCTTAGCCACCATATGAGTGCTGGGAATCAAACCTGGGTCCTCTGCAAGAGCAGTCAGAGTTCTTAACCATTGAGCCATCTCTCCAGCCCCATCCTTTCATTTTGTTTTGCTTTGTTTCTTTTGTGTGTGTGTGTGTGTGTGTGTGTGTGTGTGTGTGTGTGTGTGTGTGTGTGAGACAGGGTCTTACTATGCAGCCCTGGGTGGCCTGGAACTTGCTATGTATACAAACTGGCCTTGAACTCAGAGATCTGTCTGCCTCTCCCTCCGAAGTGCTGGGGTTAAAAGAATATGCTACCATGCCCAGGCAGGTTTTTATTATTGTTATTGTTTGTTTGTTTGTTTGTTTGTTTGTTTGTTTGATTGATTGATTGATTGATTGATTGATTAGCTGGGTTTTTTGGATAGAAGTTCTTACTATCCTAGCAGGAAAATCATGAGATCAAAGCCAAAGTTAGGTGAGAGGGAGTTTATTCAAGCTAGTGGGCTGAACCTCAGTGATCATTCCATACCGGAGTCAGCAGCATGGCTGAGTCTCCCAGGCCCTGTAATACCCTTGACAAATGCAAGCCAAAAGCACGTAAATCGTAAGTGGTAAAGCAGGTAACAGGCAAACACAGCGGCCACCAGAATGTGGCATCCTGGTTTACAGATGACAAATGTGAAGTCCTGGACTGGTTTACAGATAGATAACATCAAGGGCCAGTCATGTGATTTTCTGGAGAAATAAAGGCTGCTATCTGGGGTGACCACAAGAGGAAGATTCCAGGCTGTGTTCTCTATTACCCTAACACTGCAAGGTGTTTTAGTAGCCAGGTCTATTTCACCATTTCCACTATATACACTATGAAGCCCAGGTTGGCCTCGGACTCACAAGCCTCCTGCCTCAGCTTCCCGACCACTAGGATTACTACAGGTATTTGCCACCACACCCAACTCCTATGCAATTTTTGTTGTTTTTTTTCTGGGTTTATTTTTCATTTGTTTGTTTGTTTGCTTGCTTGTTTTTTAGACAGAGTCTCACTATGAAGCCCCAGGTAGCCCAGCCTTCGCTATCTAGACGCTCCCAGGCTGGCCTCCATCTCACAGAAATCCACCAGCTTCTGCCTCCCCTGTGTAGGCCTTAAAGGATGCACAACCACGCCTAGATCTGTAGACTATTTCATATCGTTATTAAAATCAAACCCCTGGGGCTGGAGAGATGGCTCAGTAGTTAAGAGTGCCAACCGCTCTTGCAGAGGACCCGGGTTCAATTCCCGGCACCCAAGTGGCGACTAAGAACTGTCTTTAACTCTAGTTCCAGGGGAATCCGATGCCCTCTTCTGACCTCTGCCGCACTGCACGACAGGGGTGCACCAAACTACATGCAGACAGTACACTCACACACGTAAAAAATAACAGCCGGGCATGGTGGTGCACGCCTTTAATCCTAGCACTTGGGAGGCCGAGGCAGGCAGATCTATGTGAGTTCAAGGCCAGCCTGGGCTACAGAGTGAGTTCCAGGACAGCTGGGGCTACAGGGAGACCCTGTCTCAAAAAGACCAAAATAATAATAATAATAATTAATTTTTTAAAAACCAAACCCCAAATAAAGACTGTTGTAATATGCACATTTAGGAAATAGATTTTTATCTATCTTTCACACTGCTTTTCACTTAGGGGTATAGTCCTTCAGAGTGTTGGTCCCTGTCACAAACTCTTAATGAACAGTCTGGCTTTCCCAGCCAATTAATGAAGGCCCTAGCCAATTAATGAAGGATAAAATGCAAATGCCCCCAGCACCTTGGGTGCTGCGTTTTCCAGGAGCTCTGCCTCCTGCATCTCTCCCTGAGGCAGTAAGCAGCTTTGACTTGGATGAATAACTTATCCTAGGGAGTATTTAAGTTCCTCCAAGGCAAGCAGGAAGCCTCTCCACAGAGGCCTGTAACCCTGGACAGAGCCTTTGATCTGACCCTGCAGACCTGAGGTGGTCTCATTAGTGGCACTAAATGTCAGGTGTCACCTTCCCCCCAGTCCCAAAGACCATGATCCAGGACCAAGACTCAGAGACTCAGCTTTAAATATTTAGATAGAAAGCACAGTTTCATGAAAAACACATGCTAAGATGAAAAGGTTTTTCTCCTAAGTGGACTTCAACCCCTCCTATTTCTAATGCTCTCAGGTGCCCAATTCTGCACCAAAAAGGTGTGTGTGTGTGTGTGTGTGTGTGTGTGTGTGTGTGTGTGTGTTAACTATTTCTACTTGGAACTCATTCTTCGCAATTTCTACAAATTCCCACTCTACTCCCTAAAACTCAGATGGCAAACATTGCTGTGGAAGGGAGACCAAGGCATCCTGTAAGACACTGAGGTGGACATTGCCCAGAACACAGTGGTGATGAGTCTACACAGGCAGCACACGATGACCAGAGCCTCCTCCAGAACCCGACACTTGCAAACACCAGCCTCACATGGAGCCACACAAGCAAGCTTCCTCTATGGTTGACTGATAGAACTAAAATCCCTTGGAGAAAGAAGGGCGTATCCAATCGTCAGAAAAGCACGAAATAGCAAAATGACGATGAGATTGCCCTGTGTATTCATAGTTTGGGGCAGTTTCAAAGCATATAATTCAGTATGCAGGAAAGAGCAAGGAAGAAGGGGCCGTCCTTCTGTGGGAAGCAGAAAGAACCATGGGCCCCACTGCTCCACCCAGTGTCAGGCCCAACTCCTGAGGTCAAGGAATGGCCCCGGGGAGCAGGAGCTCTTGGCCCTCTCCCTACTCTCCCACCACTTCGTGGAATCTGTTGTTAGATCATGGCTTGCCCCCTCAGGCACCACTCATTCTAAAAGGCCAGATCCCAGAGCCTAAAGAAATCGTGTCTATTAGCTTTCTATTGCTGTGATAAAGCACTGACCAAAACCACCTTGGGGAGGAAAGGGTTTATTTTATCTTCAGTTTACAGTTCATCAGAGAGGGAAGTCGAGGAGAGCTCAGGGCAGGGACCAAAGTACAGACCATAGAGAAATAGTGTTTACTGGTGAGCCCCTCTGGCCAGTGCTCAGTCTGCTTTCCTACTCAACCTAGGACCACTTGCCCAGGGGCAGCACCACCCACAGTGGGCTGGACCCTCCCAATGGCCAGTCTGATAGGAGAAATCCTCCACTCAAGGGACTCTCTTCCCAGGTGTGACAAGCTAACAACTAAAGCTACCCAGAACATCAGGCCACACTTCACCGGGGCTTTCTCTTTGGGAGTGAGAGTTAAGAAGTTGTCTGTGCTGTGGCTTAACAGCAATTACTTTATAGTACCTGGTTCCTCCATACTCTGTATCACATAAGCTACCCCAAATGTAACCATGTGGTGCAAAACATCCTTCCAGCCCCCCAAAATTATAAAAGTCAGTTATTAAAGGAAGACCCTCTCTCAAAAAGACAAAAAAAAAAAAATCAGGTATTTCCTTTGCTCATAGAATTTCTCTGACAGTACTTCCAGGTCTTGCTCCTGCCACCACCCTATCATGATCTCTCTCTCTCTCTCTCTCTTTCTCTCTCTCTCTCTTTATCAGGCTCCTCCCCAGGTTTCAAAGGGAAGCCTCTCTTTCCCTTTAAGTCTCTGTTGTTTCTAATATACTGTACTTCTTCTCTAATGCTCTGCCACCTCAATGCCCAGCCATGATCTCAAGGCCTTTTTTCCTAATAAAATAATTCCTGAAGGGTAATTACATGACAGCTTTTTTCCTGAACCAACCACCACCTCTTGCTTCTCATATCTAACATCTGAGATGATACAGGAGAAGAAAATCTGTGTTCAGACCCCAAATCACAAGGCTTCCAAGCTCCCTGTTCTCGCTTTTTGGCTCTCATAGTTCTAAACTTCACCACATTGCAAATTCATTTGTTCCCTTCCCATTACACCACAATCTCCAGAAGGACAGAAGCTCTGCTTTGTTCATTACAATGTCCTCAATTCTAGAGCAGCATAAGGTCCATTAGTGCCAGTGCAGACAAAATGAACAGATGTGTTCTTTCCCTAAGCATCCGCTGGGTAGGTGGGGATGTTTCCTGGTGATGAATAAGATTACCAGAATGTGGTCCATCCATTCAATTGTATATTCTTTTCTTTTTATCTTTTTGAGACAGGGTCTCCCTTTAATCCCAGCTGGCCTTGAACTCACAGAGATCCAACTGCCTCTGCCTCCCAAGTGCTGGGATTAAAGGTGTGTACCACCACTACCAGCCTTATTTCTTTTTTTTTTTTTTTTTTTTTGTTTTTTTCTGTTTTAGACCGGGTTTCACTTTAGACCCCCCCTTTCTTGGACTTACTCTGTTGACCCCGGCGGCCCTTCTACTCCACAAAACCGCCCACGCCTGCCCTCCCCCCGCGATGCCAAAAAGCNGAAGTTGTCTGTGCTGTGGCTTAACAGCAATTACTTTATAGTACCTGGTTCCTCCATACTCTGTATCACATAAGCTACCCCAAATGTAACCATGTGGTGCAAAACATCCTTCCCGCCCCCAAAATTATAAAAAGTCAGTTATTAAAGGAAGCCCTCTCTCAAAAAGACAAAAAAAAAAAAAATCAGGTATTTCCTTTGCTCATAGAATTTCTCTGACAGTACTTCCAGGTCTTGCTCCTGCCACCACCCTATCGATTCTCTCTGTATCTCTCCTCTCTCTTTCTCTCTCTCTCTCCTTTATCAGGTCTCCTCCAGGTTTCAAAGGGAAGCCTCTCTTTCCCTTTAAGTCTCTGTTGTTTCTAATATACTGTACTTCTTCTCTAATGCTCTGCCACCTCAATGCCACAGATGATCTCAGGCCTTTTTTCCTAATAAAATAATTCCTGAAGGGTAATTACATGACAGCTTTTTTCCTGAACCAACCACCACCTCTTGCTTCTCATATCTAACATCTGAGATGATACAGGAGAAGAAAATCTGTGTTCAGACCCCAAATCACAAGGCTTCCAAGCTCCCTGTTCTCGCTTTTTGGCTCTCATAGTTCTAAACTTCACCACATTGCAAATTATTTGTTCCCTTCCCATTACACCACCATCTCCAGAGGACAGAAGCCTTGCTTTGTTCATTACAATGTCCTCCATTCTAGAGCAGCATAAGCCATTAGTGCCAGTGCAGACAAAATGAACAGATGTGTTCTTTCCCTAAGCATCCGCTGGGTAGGTGGGGATGTTTCCTGGTGATGAATAAGATTACCAGAATGTGGTCCATCCATTCAGTATATTTTTTCTTTTTACTTTTTGAGAACGGGTCTCCCTTATCAACCAGCGGGCCTTGAACTCACAGAGATCCAACTGCCTCTGCCTCCCAAGTGCTGGATTAATTAAAGGTGGGTACCACCACTACCAGCCTCTATTTCTTTTTTTTTTTTTTTTTTTTTGGTCTTTCGGACCAGGGTCTCCCTGTAGCCAGCATTGTCCTGGAACTTCACTCTGTAGACCCGGCTGGCCTTGAACTCACAACGATCCTGGCCATCTGCCTTCCAAGTTGGGATTAAGAAGGTGTGCGCCAACCACGCCCGGCCCGGCCTTTTTTTTTTTTTTTACATCTCCAACAGATTTATTTAAAGGAATGGACTAAGGAAAAAAAATGGGGCCCAGAAGTATGGAATAGAAAATAAATACAAATGTAAGCTGTTTTACTATTCTTTTATAACCACAAACTAGTACAGAGGATGAAGCCCTGTACAGAATAAAGATTCAAAACGAGGTGTTCCCTTAGCAAGACTGAAGGTTTCAGTCTCTGGTGTTTGGAATTCAGGCTGCAGTCCTTGTTTTTTGATGGATCACTGGTTGTTTGGCACAGTCCATGCTTTTAACCAGATTTGAACAGAAGAATGGACACTTGACCCAGGTAGAAGTAGATGAAGTGTTTGGTTTCATGTGTCACGTAACTACCGAAGTTTCGCCCCACAATGCAGTGCCAAGTGGGGTTGTAATTCTTGTAAAATTCCTTCTTGATGTGGGCCGAAATATTGTATTTCTCCAACACCTGAGTAGCGCACTCCATCGAGTCCTGTTGCTTCTCTTCAGACATGTCCGCATTTTTGATCACCGCCTTGTGAGCAGGCTTCTGACTGCTACGGTCTCCGGAGGGAGGAGACAGTACCGCTCAGCCCAGAGAGGAGATTCAGTCACTACACAAGTCGTGGCGCATCTCTCTCTTTTTTTTTAAGGGATTCACAATATAAGAGCACAGTTGTTTTCAGATCACATCGACGTTGCTCAGTTTGCCATACAATTAGGTAACTGGTGCTAGCATCCACAGATGAGGGACACCATTCCTCATTTGTTTTTCTTGGGACTGTGTTACTTCACTCAGCATGATGTCCTCTAGCTCCAGCCATTTACCTGCAAAGCTCATGATGTCATCTTTCCTTACTGCTGCATAGAGCTCCATTGTGTAGATGTACCACATTTTCTCTATCCACTCGTCAGTTGAGGGGCACCTGGGTTGGTTCCGGCTTTATTTCTTATTTTATGTGTAGGAATGCATTGCCTGAATGTATGTAAGTGCACTTGTATCATGCAGTGCCTGTGGAGATCATAAGAGGTTGTCAGATCCCCTGGAACTGGAGTAATGGCCATTATGGGCATCCTGGGAACTGACCTCAGGCCCTGTGCAACAGCAGCCAGTGCACTTAACCACTGAGTCATCTCTCCAGCACCCCGACGGAATATTCTTCAGCCATAAGAAAGAAGCACTGATGCATGCCTCCATGTGGGTAAATCCTGAATACATTCTGCTGGGTAGAAGCCAGTCACAAAGCCACATGTCTTATGTTCCCATTAAATTAACTGTTCAGAATATGCAAGACCACAAGGCGATTGCTAGGGTCTCAGAGGTGGGGGCAGAGACAGTAATAGCTAAAGTCGTTAGGGTTTGTGGGCTGGAGATGCAGCCGAATTGGTAGTAATGGCCTAGCAAGCACAGGCCCATCCCATCCATCTCCAGCACTGCATAAACCAGTTATTGCACACCTGCGATCCCAGCTCTGGGGATGGAAAGGCAGAAGGATCAGACATCTAAGGTCATCCTCAGCTACACGGTGAGTTTGAGGCCAGCCTGAGCACGGCCTCCTGAAACCCATCTTTTGATGGGATGGTTGGTGAAGTGTTTTCCACACAAGCATGAGGAGCTGGAGTTCAATCCTCGGAACTTTCATTAAAAAAAATATCAGGGGCTGAAGAATGAAGGGTTCAGTGCTTAAGAGCACACACCACTCTTGCAGAGAACCTGAGTTCAGTCCCAGCACCTAAATCAGGAGCTTCACAACTACCCACAACTCCAGATACAGGGGATCTTGCACCCCCTGTGGACTCTGCAGGCCCCTGCAAGTGCACACAGACACATACAATTAGGTATATTTAAATTTTTGTTAATTTTAATTTTTTATAGATAGGCATGGTGGGGTGAGCTTGTAATCCCAACATTAGAGAGGAAGAGAAAGAGAGATGCCTGGGGCTTGCTGGCCAGCCATTCTGTTACACAGTCCAGGCCAGCAAGAGCCCCTGTCTCCAAACGATGTAGACAGCACCGGAGAAATGATTCTCAATGTTGTTCTCCAATCTCCACATGTACACACATGTACACAAACATGCACACTCCCACATACACATACACACATGCACATGCATACACAAATACACAGAAAAGGATATGGAGTTTCTTTGGAGTAATGAAAATGTTAGTTCCACTAAAATTAATTGTATTGATGGCTGTACCTTTCTATTAATATATTGTAAAAGCATACAATTGTACATTTTAAATGGGTAAGTCACTTGGCTTGTAAATCACATTTCATTAGAGCTGTTACAAAAATAATAAATCTAGCTGGGCATGGTGGCACACACCTTTAATCCCAGTACTTGGATGGCAGAGGCAGGTGGATTTCTGTGAGTTCAAGGCCAGCCTGGTCTACATAGTGAGTTCCAAGACAGCTGAGGCTACAGGGAGACTCCATCTCAAAAAGACAAATAATAATAATAATAATAATAATAATAATGATAATAATAATAATAAATCTAACCTCGACAACACAATAAAATCCACAACTTGCTGCTCACCCACCTTTCATATTGCCCTTTCCAGGAAAACATGTTGGAAATGATAACATTATTTTTTTCAACTACCTTCTTTTTCCTACATCAACCCTGCAAAGCATGAGATACACCCACAAACCAGACCCTAGATGAACTGGTACCCTTGGTATCACCCTTCTTCTTCACCTGCAGGATGAGGACCAACCTCACAAATTTATGTATTGATGATGCGTTAGTATCCAACCATCATAGAGAGAAACACAGAATGTAATGTAAGTGAAAGTTGTGATGTAGAATTCCCTGGCCAGGACAAGAGTTATCATGTTGGCAAGCAGGAAGTTTAATTTCCAGCCCACTTAGAGACCAAGTGATGAAATGTCTTCAAGTGACACGCTGCCAGCCAAGGTTCCAAATGCAAGAACATAAAACCACCACATCAATTTACTCAAAAGAATTCAGAGTGATACTTTTTATTATCGTTGTTTTGGTTTTGGTTAGCATACAATGAAACAGGTTTCCCCGTGACAGTTACATACATGTATCTTTATGTTTTGTTCATGTTCACCTCCTACTGCTTTCCCCAGCCCCTCCTTCTGCTGGTCAGCTGCTGTCCTACTGCTCTCCCCCTTCTGCTGGTCAGCTCCTGTCCTACTGCTCTCCCCCACTCTGCTGGTCAGCTGCTGTCCTACTGCTCTCCACAGCACCCCCTTCTGCTGGTCAGCTCCTGTCCTACTGCTTTCCCCAGCCCCACTTTCTGCTGGTCAGCTGCTGTCCTACTGCTCTCCCCCTTCTGCTGGTCAGCTCCTGTCCTACTGCTCTCCACAGCACCCCCTTCTGCTGGTCAGCTCCTGTCCTACTGCTCTCCCCCCCTTCTGCTGGTCAGCTGCTGTCCTACTGCTCTCCCCCTTCTGCTGGTCAGCTCCTGTCCTACTGCTCTCCACAGCACCCCCTTTTGCTGGTCAGCTGCTGTCCTACTGCTCTCCCCCCCTTCTGCTGGTCAGCTCCTGTCCTACTGCTCTCCCCCCTTCTGCTGGTCA
>VZQC01000392.1:299796-334877 GCA_009823505.1 Rhizomys pruinosus
CTTAAGAAGTGTTCAACATCATTAATAATTAAGGAAATGCAAATCAAAACCACTTTAACGTATCATCTTACTCCAATAAGACTGGCTAGGATCAAGAAAACAAATGATACCAAGTGCTGGAGAGGTTGTGGGGAAAGAGGAACACTCATCCCTTGCTGGTGGGAATGTAAACTCATACAGCCACTATGGAAAGCAGTGTGGAGAACCCTTGGAAGACTTGGAATGAACTTGCCACCTGACCCAGCCATACCACTCCTAGGCATGTACCCACAAGACTCATCTTACTGCAGAGATACATGCACAGCCATGTTTATTTCAGCTGTCTTCGCAATAGCAAGGAGCTGGAACCAACCCAAATGCCCCTCAACTGACAAGTGGATAGAGAAAATGTGGTACATCTACACAATGGAGTTCTATGCATCAGTAAAGAAAGATGACATCATGAGTTTTGCAGGTAAATGGCTGGAGCTAGACGATATCATGCTGAGTGAAGTAACACAGTCCCAGAAAAACAAACGACAAATGGTATCCCTCATCTGTGGATGCTAGCACCAATTACCTAATTGTATGGCAAACTGAGCAATGTCAATGTGATCTGAAAACAACTGTGCTCTTATATTGTGAATCCCTTAAAATATAATAAAAAATAATAAATAAATAAATATTTTGCTTAAAACAGAAAAGAGTAGATCCTTGATTAATGTGGTCAATTGAAAGAGTTCTTTACTAAAAGTCATTAGAACAAGTATGGTGGGTTCGAAGGATCAAACACATATCCTCATCCTTAAGCGGTAACCACTTTCCCAGCCAAGGGACCTCTCCAGTCCCTCCATTAACTTTTTCTCCAAAAGTAAATACACTGGAGTGCCTCAAGAGAGTCTTCTAGAATGATCCGATGCCACAGAACATTACTGAATTCCTTCTCATACCAACAGCCACACGGATGACAAAGAAGCTTCTGAGACATATCCTCTTCTCCACTCTTGGGTAACCTATCAGCAGCCACTCCCCCAAAGGTGAGGGGCTCTCCCTCCCTCGGCAACCATCCACTCTCAATGGGTCTTCCGCCAAGGAGGACCTCAGGGGCCTCTCCATTTCATGTTGGAAATTTGGCTCAATAAATTTCTTTCCTTTATCGCAGCAGAATTTTGTTACTGCAACAGAAAATGGACTGAGATGGCAGGGCATGGGAAACAACTTTATACAATGGAGAAAAGAAGTAGAAAGCCAGGTGGCAAAAACTAGTGCCAGGCAGCACAGTGGCGGAGAGAACTCCTGCAGCAAGGAGACCTGAAGAAGAAACCTTTTATAAGGACAAAGAAAGAGTGACACATTTCACCTAAAAATTTAGCCCATTCTGTCTTGATTACAATGTTTCACTCTTCTGTGATCAGAAGTAGTGCTAAAAAGCAGAGAAGTTGGGTTTCTGCTGCATCCTTAAAAGGTCAAAGGCCCCGTGGTCTCCTGGGGTTAGACTCTTCTCCCATCTATCTGTCCATCTGGCATCCTGCCACTACCCCTTTCTTCCCCTGGTTCATAAGGACAAAGACATAGAGAAAAGCACAGACATCACAAGTCTCAGGGAGGGAGGAAAGGAGAAAGGCAAGGACAGAGGGAGGGGAAGGGAGTTAGTTAGGTATTTATTGAATTTAGTGAGTTCGTTAGTGAAAAGGTATGTGAGGTATGGAAGGGATTTACTTGATTGATTGAGTTAGTTAGGAAGAATATGAAAAAACTGATTTGATGATGTACTTAATTGACGTATTTGATACGTAGATGGACTAATGACTTTAAAATTCATCTAATTTCACTTCTGCAAGGAAATTTGTGCAACACAAGATCATCCACTTTAAATGATATAACAGCTAATCACATACAGGCTAAGCACATTACTAAACACAAACAGACTAAGCACATTATTAAACACATACAGACTAAGCACATTACTAAATACATACAAGGCACATTACTAAACACATACAGATCATGTGCATTACTTTAAATTACCTTCTTACTTAAAATACTTTAAATTACTTTCCTAGATATAGATCATGAACCCAGGATGTTCTGAACACTACAGAACGTATGTTAAAAGAAATTCCCCATACCTTGCCCCATGACTTTTTTTGAAGAATGAACTAAAGTACTATCTCTGCCCTCATGAAGGTTAAAGTCTAATTTGGGCACAATTGTGACTACTATAGCAATCCTCAAATAAAAAATGTCTCCAAGGAAAATTGCTTTTTTTTTTTTATTAATTTTTTTTATTGATGCGTTGGTGTATTTCATACATCATTGTCCACAATTCAATTCAGGCATATTTATTTCCCTTTCCCTTCCCTCCCCCCACCCCACCCCACCCCATCCCAGATCATACATTCTGCCATAACTGTCCTGCATCTTTCTCTCCCTCAGTTTTTTTTTCACTTTTTAACAATAAGTGATAATTTATGAGTACAAGCATCCTTCATGTAAAACCAATTTGCAAGCAGTTGTGCCCCTGTGCCCCTTTTCTAAAAATTGCTTTTCTAAAGAAAATATTCTCTTTGGAGAAAAAAAATCTGTTCTTAGAAAAAAAAAAAAAAGCTAATATTACCCCAAGACCAAATAAAATTTCCCTCTACAATTCCATGATTCTATCTAGGCTTACAATATTCTACAGTGTTTTAAATCATGCCGAAGAATGTCATAAAACAGCCAATACAGATGCAATTCCAATTAATTGAAGTTTTAAAATGAGAATATAGCTGGGTGTGGTGGTGCACGCCTTTAATCCCAGCACTCAGGAGACAGAGGCAGGTGGATCTCTGTGAGTTCAAGGCCAGCCTGGTCTACAGAGCAAGCTCCAGGCCAGCTGGGATGAAAGGGAGACCCTGTCTCAAAAATACCAAAAATAAATAAATAAATAAATAAATAAATAAATAAATAAATAAATAATAAAATGAGAATATTACCTATGGAATTTGGGGAGAGAGGTTCAGGAGATGTCAAAATAAAACTCAGCCACACAATCAAATCAACAATGTCGGTTTACAAAATTTGGGCCAGCCACTCTCCTCCGAGGATCTCAGCCCATCTGCAGCCAGCCTGGCTGGTGGGCAGTCTTCCTAAGCTGGCCACAATCCACCCAGTTGGGAAGGAAAACCATAGTTATGGAATCAGGAAAGGAACTTTGCTATGGCATCCAAAGGAAGAGCTGAGCACTAACCAGGCTGAGACCAAGTTTGGGAAACAGGCATTTACGATCCACAATTGTTGCATATACATTCATAAATCCAGTATCTCCACACATTTACTTTTTAAATGTACTGTTTTATATCTAAAACCCTCTTAATTAGCATATTAATCATTCAATTTAAATGAGTATTCATAATTCTACAATGTATGCCTTGGTTTCCTTCCAAAAGCTGCGCTCCCTCTGGCTTCCAGGTCCCAGAGTCCTGGATACGGCAGCCGGAACGGCATGATAAGCTTCCCAAATGAGGCTTTGGCCCGAAGGCCATTCTGCATGCTGGTACGATTCTGGGCTTCAAGGCTCCCTAACCATAAATTCCAATCCTATTCCTTTAGGATCTAGTTCTTAGAACCAGATTCTTCAACCCCGCAAACACAAATAGCTTTGGCTTTTTCATTTTTGAATTCATTTTCTCTGATCTCTCATATAGAATTTAGGAGCCAAGAGTAATACATGTTCAAATAAAACTGCATTTCAAACAGACAGTACATAAGAATGCTTCCAAGGACAACAGCCAGTTTATCAAGGTAGTCTCTGAAGATTATAATGGAGCTGAGAAACTCTATTACTTACTATTTTAATGTCCTTTTGTTCTATGATTACATGTGTTTAGATATACAAATACCATGTGCTGCAATTTCCTAAAGTATTCACTACAATAACATTAGAAACCATGGGCTCTACTATATGTTCTAGATGTATAGTGGGCTTTACTATATAGGTTGTTCTAAACATCCTCTGTGATGTCCACACAGCCACATGCTTCTCAGATATGTTAAGTTGTACTTGAGACTTGGGTCCAGGGAATTTTAAGGAACTTCTGTCTCCCTATAATAAAATTTTGCTTGAAAGTATGGAAACATACATGCATACACATATGTGCATAATGCAGACACACACAATACACAGCATAATGACCTCCGTGCAGGCAGATTAGAAACAGGAGATGTGCACATCAGTCAGTTCTCAATTTCAGTGACTTGGGTACCCATACTTCTACCGAATTATAAAAAGTAAGAATCTGACTCACTATCCCATACTTAGCCAGTCACTTTTATCTTAGAGTTTTAAAGAAATTTAATCACATTAATTAGGCTTCACAATAGTACTCAAACTATCCTCTCAATTTTCTGGGGCTTTTTGGTTGTTTGGTAAATTTGTTTTGTTTTGTTTTGAGACAGGGTCTCCCTTGTAGCCCTGGCTGGCCTGGAACTTGCCATGTAGACCAGGCTGGCCTTGATCTCACAGAGATCCCCCAACCTCTCCCTCCTTTATGCTCGGATTAAGGTGAGTGCCACCATGGCTGGTCTCGTCTCAATTTTCTAAACACAGAATAAATGTTTTATCCCTAGATCCTTCCCAAGGTCCCTAAGCAAACTGGTATCATCTAAAACTTAAAACTAGAAAAAATATTTCAAAAGGCTCCCACACCCTAAACAACTTAAAGGATATACAAAGAAGTACGATAAAAGACAAAAATACAAGTTTCCCTGCAAAGTTATATTTCCAAATACAAGATTTTTTTGTCTGATGGTACTGCTTTTTTTTCTTTTTCTTTCTTTTTTTTTTTGTAATTGACTTTATAACATTTACCTGATGGGTAATAACAAATACTTTGAGGGTGACTGTAGAAGTTCTCATTATGGATGCAGTGCACAACCAGAGCCACATCTGCTTGTTGGTTCTAAGCATAAAATCCTTTTACTATCTACTCTGAATCCATTCTCAGCCTGGCCATGCATTGGAACTCTCCTGGATTCAAAAGCTTCCAGTCAAATAGAATCCCATCTTATGTCTTAACATCACAAAGACTTTTCATTACATCATTTGGATCCTTTGAGTTTCACACCCTGACTCAGACATGGGGCAATGCCCAGAGTAAGAATGAATGCTGGGAGATTAATTAATTCCGAGGGTGTCTCTCTGTCATGGTGAAGATTGCTTTTCTAATGGCAGGCAAGCTCTCAGCTCCAAGAATATTCAGTCTGCAGCATCCTTCATCAAGCTGTATAAGACGTTGCCACCCAAAATATAAATGTAAATTTGAAACAGTATGCTCAGGTGGTTAGTGGTAGCTATTAAGAACTAATTCTGAACCTTTCATGGAGGCCTCCTTTGTGCTTTCCCAGCAACAGGCCCTGTTGGTTCATCTGCCAGTCCTTGCTGAGACGAAAGCCAGGCAATTTATTAATATCCCTCCCAAGTGGTACTTGCCAGAGAAACGCAAGGAGGAAAGCTTTCCTGCTCTCATCCCTCCTTTCTGGAACTTTGCCCACTTGAATATTGCTTCCTAGTCCTCCTAATAAGCTAAACCCCCTAAGGCACTTAACAATTAAAAGAAGGGACCAAAGGTACTCAGTTGGAATATGTACATCGTGTATAAAATCTAATTGTTCTTTTTCATGATCTCCATATTGCTAACATTGCCCAGGTAGAAATGGAAATTGCCACATAATTTAATCTGTGTGGGATTCTAACCTTTATGCAACCAGAGAATAAATTAAGAAGTTTTTATTCTCCCCTCTCCCACCCCCTGTTGAAAGAAATAAAAACTTTAAAAGCCACTCAGAGTGTTCAAATTGACACTGAAGTCCTCGGGGCTGGGCGATTTAGCAGATCATGAAGCGGTGCTCACATGCTCATTACAAAGCAGTGCAGGCCGGATCAAACGAGGCTGTCTGTTCGCCATGACCCCCAGGGGGCATGCTTTTATTTAGTATCATCAGGCCTGGAACATATTTTTTTTAAAAGGATTAAGTTGCTTTTTATTTTTTTATTTTTTTTTTATGTGTATGAATGTACTGTCTGCATGTAGGTTGGTGCACCCGTGTCGTGCAATGCCGCAGAGGTCAGAAGAGTGTGTCGAACTCCCCTGGAACTGGAGTTAAAGATGGTTCTCAGCTGCCATGTGGGTGCTGGGGATTGAACCCCGGTCCTCTGCAAGAGCAGTCAGTGCTCTTAACCTCTAGGCCATCTCTCCAGCCCCAGGCCTGAAATTTATTATGTCTTGCCAACTTCAGTCTATTTCCAAAATATTATGTCCCTGAGGCACAAATACAGGCTGAGCAAGCTCACCACCACATTAGCAGAAGCACAGGTGAGCTGCCCATTCCACCCCACCACTGGCCTAGAATATTCCTTTCAAGAAATCTGAGCTGTTGTATACTGGGTGAGCGGATACCACTTGAATTGTACATGCCAGCACAGCTCCTAAATTTGAAGCTTAAGCTCAATAATAAAGTTAAATCTTCAATGATGTAGCCACTAACACATTACCCTTACCCAATAAGTAACCTGTCCATGCTCATAAAGACAAAACACACACACACACACACACACACACACACACACACACACACACACACAAATAAAAACCATCCATCAAGGTAGGAAGGGGATTCCAGAAGAAGGAGGGAGGGGTTTAGTGGAGGAAAGAAGAGGTTTGAGAGGATAATAGGGATCTGTGATCAAAGGACAAGATATATATGTATGAAATTGTGAAATAATAAACAAATCATAGATTAAAAAATAAAGTTAAGGGCTGGAGAGATGGCTCAGTGGTTAAGAGCACTACCTGCTCTTTCAGAGAATACGGGTTTGATTCTCACCACCACATGACAGCTAACAACCATCTGTGACTCCAGTTCCAGGGGATCTGATGACTTCTTCTGATCTCCATGGGTACCGCCTGACATGGGTACACTTACACACATGCAGGCAATACACTCATACATATAAAATAAAAATAATAAATATTTTAAAATAAATAAGGTTAAAATATCATCCAATAATTCTTTACTCTGCATATTTTAGCAAAATACTTTTATTTTCCTCTTGATTCTATGGCTAAGGCTATTTAACCTGAGAGGTTAAATAAGCTACCATGGTCACAGAGCAAATAAGACAAGAACCAAGATTCAAAGTTAGGCCTCCAACTCCAAAGCCTTGCACTTGGCCTCCTGTGAATCTCTAGACACACAGATACCACCCTGCTCCCAGACGCTCCTTAGGGCCCTTTCTGGCCTCTTACCTTCATATACTGTGAAGGTAATCTTATACCTTCTTAGCCCTCCCTGCAAGTGACCTAGGATCTCTCCACCTATAAGCCAGAGTCCACAGCTCAGCTGAGCTCCTGGGCAGCCCAGCCAGCCCAGACCCCAGAAGGGTTTATCCTGTCTGTCACATGGATAATGATGCCTATCTCTCTAGGACTCTCTCAGAACCACCGTACCACTGCCTCATTGAATCCTTCACTAGTTCCTGGAAAGGGTCCAGATGCATCCTTTATGGATCAAAAGCATGAAATGACTTCTATAGGTCATTTAGGCAATCCTAGGATTTGCTATCCTAAAGCCTTATTTTCTCTTATGCTTTGTACAGCAGCAGGCCTCCCGTAAATGGTTGTTCATTCCTTTCCCTTGTTCATAACTTTCCCTGTTTGTAGTCATTTCTAGAAAAGTCCTCAAAAATCTTATTTGCTCATGTACAGTAACCACATCTTCCAAATACCAACAGCTTAACACAGCAGAAGCTTAGTTCCTCCTCCACCAAAGTCTTCTGTGATTCCATTCAAACTGCCATCCAAGAAAGCTGTACCCCATGGGTTGGCTGAGCACTACATCCCCACATCGACCTATTCCTCCCAGGTGTCACACTGAGGAGAAATCCTGTTGGAAAGTTGAGCATCAATAAGTGGATGGTGCTGCCCAGAAATCACAAATGACTTTTCCCCACAGTCTGTTGGCCATGACATGCCCATCTTTCAGAGGCAAATACAACCTTCTATTTCTCTTGAGGTGAGGAAAACCAGATGTCAAAGCAGTCACGTCTGCTAGAGCCACTGAGAAACGGAGCTGAGAGCGAATGTGATTTGAAAGGCAACAATGCCATTTAGCTAAGAAGTGGCTTCGTCAGGACCCAAATCTAGGTTGATCTGTCTCTTCAAACTGTCCTTCACTACCACACAATTCTGAAGAGAGTTGTATTACTTGAGATGCCACTGTAATTATGCATAAACAACTGGCATTTGTCGCTTGTTGTCTAGTTGCTGCAGGTCTTAACTGCTCACCGCCCGGATGTTAGCTGAGCCAGGGGATCCTGGTTGACCTGAGTCGGCACAACTCAGATTAAGTTGATTCTGGTCCATACACCTCCCATAAGGTAACAGGAGAAGCACAAGAGCCGGCAAACCCAAAGCAAGTCACGTGGCTGAGCTCAGAGTTGGAAGTGGGGGGGGAGAGGGTGGGAATTCTATCAGCTATTCCTCCTCACTGTGGCAGGACAACTGTTCTGGCTCATAGTTTAAAGGGTACAGTGCATCTGGTGAGGAAGGCTAGGCTACAGGGGCAGCTGTGTCCATGGAGTAGGAGCTCACAGCTGACAGGAGCCTGGAAGAACTAGGGAAGACAGAGCAGGAAGCAGGCACTGGGCTAGAACTCTCAAGCCTGCCCCTCCCCACCCCTACATATGCTTCCTGCAGGTAGGCTCCACCCTCTAAAGGTTCCATGACCTCCTAAACCAGCACAACTATCTGGGGACCAAGTGCACAAACACAGGATTCTGGCAGAACATTTCACATTCTAACCATAACACAAATACTGTAAAACCAGAGGACATTGTTGGGCCTTACAGGCTCTCCAAAAGCGTGGCCTGTTGGAAATCTCTAAGCCTGGCTCCAGTTTGGTGACCTGTTTTATCACCAGTCACTTCTGCATGAGAGTGATGCAGCAAGATTTACTTGAAAACGCCCCTGCCTGGACACCACTTACATGGATATATTTCATTGGCCCAAAGCCAGCACCCCACTCTATACATCACTGTCCCCACCCCTATGTCCAGGGAATGTATATAAGGCTCCACCCTGCTACAATAAAGTGAAATCTTGCTCAACTTGACTCCCTGCTGCGTCTGATTGTCTCCGGGAACTGGGAGGCTGGGTACAGGTGAGCTGCGCACCTGTCCTTCCTGGATCCAGCCGGTCCTGTGGGTCCGGGACCGGTTAAGACCCCGACCCCTGCAGACATAAGAATTAGTCATATACAAATTTTCTCTGTGAAAGTATAATACTAAATTCTCTTTAAGCTGTGCAATTTAAGCAAAATATATTAATACAGGAGAGCTCTGATATTAGCAATGGATTATTCTGCCAAGGAGATGTTGGCCAGGGGATCCAAGCCCCTCCCCCAAAGGTAAAGGCTTCTTGCCTGTAAACTGGGATACCTGCAAGAAGAGAGGAGGTAAGGCCCTGCTATCAATGACCTGATGTAAGCATGGGAAAGATGTATTGAGACCGCATTTGCAAGTGTACAGTTGGTCTCTGGAATACCAGAGAGTGTTACCAAAGGCCACTAAACCAATAAAGCAAATATTGGTCTACACCTCACCTGCCTGGAAATACAGTGCAGCAGTGGCAGCCATATGTCTGTATATCCCAAATCTAATTGGCTATTAGCTCTCTCCTTGGAGGAATAACTCACGGCTGATGCCACAAGCTTACATCCTCTAGTGGTTAGGAGATGTTATAAGCCACAGTAAGACCTTGTCATCTTTTACAGAAAAAACGTAATTCATGGATTAACATACCATCCAAACATCTGTGTCTATACCAAAGTAATCTACCATAATAATTAGTACTGTTTAAATACCTATATATCTAATTGCTTGTGCTTCATTAGTAGGATTGAAAGGTTATTCCTGGACAAACTGTCAGCCCATGAAAGGAAACAGCCAGAACTGACCAGAGTCCAAAACAATATCTCCAGAGAAAGTAGACTGTTTTTCTTCCCGTCCACCTGTGCCCCTTTTCTAAACCTAGGGAACAATCTGTGGAAGAGGGGGCGTGGTAGAATGTAAGGGCTGTGATTGGGGTGAGTGGTGAAACTACAGCAATATAGACTGGACACTTATTTGATCAACTTGATTGTACATACAAACCCCTCCAGCTGGATGGTTGGAGCCTTGGGCTTTGTGGGTTTGGGCATATTTGTTTGCAAATTGGTTTTACATGAAGGATGCTTGTATTCATAATTTATTACTTATTTTTTTAAAAAATGAAATAAAAGTATATATATATTTATATATATTTAAAAAAAAAAAGAAAGAAAGTCTATCTAGAAAATTCTTTGGCTCTGTGAACCATACCACCTCTGCCATAACTACTTATCTCTGTCATTGCAGAAGGAAAGCAGCAATAGCTATGTGTGTGATTGAGTTCCAATAAAACTTTATTTAGAAAAATAAGCAGAGGACTGACAGGATTGTTCAGTAGTTAGGAGTTCTTATCACTCTTCCAGAGGCCCTAGTTCAGTTCCCAGCACCTACCAGGGCAGCTCATAACCACCTATAACTCCAGCTCTAAGGGATCCACCTCCTCTGACCTCCATAGGCACCCACAATCACATGCACATAACCATACACAATACATACAGATACACATAATTAAAAATAAGTAAATCTTTAAAAAGAAAAAGGAAGACAGACAAGAAGGTTATTTGCCCTGGGAGCAGTAGTTGTCACCCCTGCATTGGGACCAGCACTGTAATTTTCCACAGAGGCTGTTCTGGAGTTATCCTACTATACATTTGTGTATATGGGTTCATATTTATAGGAGTACATGTGTGTATGTGCGTGTGGAGGCCAGAGGTCAGCCTTGGTATCACTCCTCAGGATGCTGTTCAGCTTGTTTCAGGGTCTGTTACTGCCTGGGACACTCCACTTTGACATGGCTGGCTGATCAAAAGCCCTGAACCCATCTGTGTCTGCCACCCCAGCCACCCCAGCCACCCCAGCCACCCCAGCACTTGGATCACAAACCCATGCCACTCTGCCTGGCCTTTCCACACGGGTGCTGGGACTTGAACTCAGATCCTTATGCTTTCATGGTAAGCACTTGCTGACTGAGCCATCTCTCCAGCCCCTTTCTGTACATTCTTGAAAACATCACTTTTCTTCTCTCCTAAGTTTTTCCCCATACAAAATGAGAAGAATGGAGTACATTTTTAAAGCCATAAAACTCTTAAATTCACAGTCTAAATTATGTTATCATGAAACCTAAGAGTTATGTTTGAGGATGAAGATGAGGAGATTATTCTCGGTGCTAACAGGGTATTGTACCTGTACCTAGCATCGTTGTTCACTGCTCAGGCTGAAATCCTGTAATTTTGTTTCAAGATTTACCATGCAAAAGACACTGATCAATAGCAATATAATTTTAGCTCCATCAAAGTCAAATAGATTTCTCCATCTATCCAAGCAGAAAGTCAGCCAGATATACAGAATGAAAAACAAACTGACATTTTTGATGATGAATGGGTAGAGATGCCTTATTGATTAATGAGAATTTAAAAATGAAATAGTAGAGAATAAACTATTAGGTGATATCAATGAAGGTTGAAAAGAAACATATAATTAACTGATCTAGAAAGATAGGCCACAGTTAAGGGCACTCTAAAATAGGAAGCAGGCACCCTCAGGGAACACAGAGTTTACCTGAAGGTTATTCCATTTATAGGCTCCTCTATTGGCACCACAACAGCATATAATTCAGTGTACTGCAATATCACAAGAGGATTTTTTTGCTTTTTTTCCCTTCCATTAATCTTCCCTGCCAGGCTGATAGCAGAATTTCAAATAAGAATATTTATGTTAATAGCAGCTACAAAGAGCAGAGTCCATGCGATATCCTCTGCAAATATCTATAAACCCAGGGCAATATTAGAGCTTTATAGACATCTGACTTTCTGAAGCTTACATCAGCCATTCTCAACTAGGCGGTAACTTTTGTCCTTGGGCAGGGGGAGGGGCTGGGGGGGTCGGGGAGGTGTGGAGGGGGGATCCTGGTGCACTGGACAGTGGAGATGCTTTTGCCTGTCACACCTAGGCTGATAAAGGGCAGGGGTGATATTAAACAACAACCCACTGGACAGATATATGGGATAACAAATAATCCAAAGTGTTAACCTTGTCTCCTGTGTGCGTGAGTATGTGTGTGTGTGTGTGTGTGTATGTGTGTGAAGTGTGGAGGCCAGAGGTCAACATCAAGTGTCTTCCTCTAGCCGTCTCCACTTTATTCCTTGAGGCAGAGTCTCTCACTGAAACTAGAGCTCACCCATTAGGCAAGGCTGGCTGGTGAGCTCCAAGAACCCTCCTGTCTGCTCCCCAGAACTGGGATTATAGGAGTGTGCTGCCAAGGCCAGCTTTGACATAGGTTCTGGGGATCCAAACTCAGGTCCTTTATCAACTAAGCCAGTCTGAGAAACATGCATTTCATAGAAGGAAAAGCCATTTGCTGAGACGAACAGCAACTTCTTAGTCACTGGGAACTCCAAAGCCCAACCATGCAACACACAAAGGGGGCGTGTGTTTTCAGCTATTTTGTTTTGTAGCCTAGCAATGTTTCAAGCCAGATATATGGTATCAAAGAGTCTACAGGAAATGTACTAACAGAAAGCATCATTTCTAAAGACAAGAATTCCAAAACTTGACCATAAATAATGAATGCCTGAAGATCCTGATGACCCATTTGGATTAATATAAGTTTACTTCATTCAATTTTAAGTTTGCTAAATACCAAAATGCCTGCAAGAGCATGTGTGTAGAGGACACCCCCTCTGTGGTGGTTATTTTAATTGTCAACTTGACATAATCTAGAATCTTTTAGGAAGAAGGTTTTAGCAAGGGATTGTCTAGACTGGGTTGGCCTGTAAGTATGTCTGTTGAGTACTGTTTTGATTATGTTGATCGACATGGAAACACCCAGCCTAAAGTCAGGCAGCACCATCCCTTGGGTTTGGGTCTCGGAATAAAATTAGGAAGCTAGCTATATACTAACATGCATGCCAAGTGTTCTCTCTCTCTCTCTCTCTCTCTCTCTCTCTCTCTCTCTCTCGACCACAGATGTGACTAGCTAAGTCAAGTTCCTGGTGCCTTGACTTCCCCACAGTGACAGACTAGAACCTGAAATGGGCCAAAGAAACCCTTTCCCCTCTAAGTTGCCTCTGTTAGGATATTTTTTATCACTGCGATAGGAAATGAACTAAGACAATCTCTAACGTTACATTTTGCATATGTTTAACCCAAAGGACAAAACACAAGCTAAGTCTCCATCATTTGAGTTGTCTTGACAATCGTTTGCAACGTCAGCTTTTCACTGTAATTTCTCGTGCTGTAGCTTCAACAGGATATAATTTGTCAGTGGGTCAAGGAGCTGGAAAATTAATATCTGCTTAGCTAAACAGATCACATCTGTTAGCAAACTGGTCCAAACAACTTGGCATGATTGCTTACAATGTATGTAGACAGAGACCATTTATCACTCCAAGTATCCCTAGAATCCTCAAGCATTGCAGAGAAATACATGTGCTCTTACACATGTGAATGCATTCTATGAACTGTTTGCAATGTTTGTTTTCTTTTTCATTTTTTCAGAACCTAAGGCCGAGGTATGCATGGCAAGCTCTCAACCACTGAGCTACATCCTCAGCCCTCTTTGTGTATGTGGAGAGTGTGTGTGTGTGTGTGTGTGTGTGTGTGTATGTGTGTGTGTGTGGTGTGCTGTGGTATGTGTGTGCTGTGTATGTGTTCACCTGGAGGTATGTATGTGGAGGTCAGAGGTCAATGTCAGATGTCTTCTTTGATCATTCTCTGCCTTCTTTTTTGAGACCAAGTCTCGCTGTATAACCCTGGATGGCCTTGAACTTCCGGCTCGTCTTCTGTCTATGCCTCCTGAGTTGCTGGGATTTCAGGCTTTATGCCATCAGGCCAAGATGAATGCTTTTGCATAATGTATTTTTGAAGTAGTCAAACAGGACGGCACACAGACAGTGGCCAGTCCAGTCTTGTCTCACTTCTGGAACTTTCTTTGAATTCTGTCTCTTCCTTCCTTGCATCATCCTTCAACCTCAACAGCAATCTGTATCAATTCTAGTTCAGGTCATCCCTAACCTGCCTCCATGTAAAATAGGATTAATAAATCCCAGGGATCAGGCCCCGATACAAATGTCCCACAAATAAACCCTAGCCCTTTAAGTTACTCCTCTGTGTGCATCCTAGTGATGACAAAGTAAAGCTGCAAAATCAGGTGGATTCAAGTTCAAAACCTGCCTTGGCCACTTTCTGGCTGTAGTATTTGGGCAAATAGTTAAACCTCTCTGATCTTCTGGTCATTACACAGGAAGTAAAGACAAAATGACCTGCCTCCTCTTTGCATGCAACATACTATGCTAAACCTGACATAGTTAAAGCCTGAAGCAACCTGAAGGCCCAAGGAGAGATGCATGGAGGAGCGAAACAGTACAGGCAGTCAACAGGACAGCTTTCAGTCTAGAAAAGAAGGAAACGCTGGCACGGATGAAGCCTAAGGCCATTATACTAATGAAACAATCCAGCCTAAGAAACACAGAGCTGCGTGAGCTCACTCCCAAGATGCATCTGAAATAGACACATTCAGAGAAATGGAACGGTAACTTTTGATTAATGGACACAGAGATTCAAATTTGCAAGATGAAAAAGTTCTCGATATATCTTGTATAACAACCTGCTGAATTATGTACCCCTAAATGGTTAAAATGCCGAGTTTTATGTTATGTGGTTCTTGCTGCAATTATTTTTTTTAAAAAAAAGGTGCCTGCTGGAACTGTTGAAAGGAGGAAATGAGGTTATGCTTATAAAGAGCCAAGCACAGTCTCTACCTCAGAAAAACATCAATTACCTAGCCAGAGCCTGGTGACTCCCACCAGGCCCATTGTGAATGTGTCTGATGGGCCTGACCCTGTGTTGAGAGCCCAGGATAATACATTTGAAAAATATACCTTGTCCCCTCAGGTGGGTCATCATGTCACCACAGAAATGAATCTGCCACAGGCAAGAAACGGGAGCTTTCAGGAGGGCCGCTGAGCTCCACGGCCCTGAGAGGGGATGCTGGAGAGTAGAGACAGAGGGAGCAGCAGAACCAAGGTCGTCAATACATCAGGACATCTCGGCCCAGAGCCTGGACCAGAGCAAGCGCACGAGGCATGGACACTGTTACCATCCACAAAGCACCTCATCTATCACTGGAACTAAGTTTCTGTCACCATCCCCTCCCCCACTTCCTGTGTGAGGAAAGGGTCCCCCCTGATGCCATTTGTAGAGGCCTGTTCATGTCGCAGTTGTCCACTTCCTCAGAATCTCTCTCTCTCTCTCTCTCTCTCTCTCTCTCTCTCTCTCTCTCTCTGTCTCTCCATCTCAGCCACTGGCTCAGTTTGAGAGCCATTTGATTTATTTAGGACTTCCTAAAGGCAGGCAAGCGTATTTCTTACCTTGCTATAGTTTACAAAATGATAAGTACTTGGAACAGTGTCCACAGACACTACCAGCCCTTTCCAGTGATAACTTTGAAATTTTTTATTATTTTATTTATTTTTATTTTATGTGTATTAGTGCTCTGTCTGCATGTAAGTACAGTACATGTGTGAAATGTCCAGGGAGGTCAGAAGAGATTCCTTGGAACTGAAGTTATAGACAGTTGTTACCTGCCACATGGGTGCACGAACCAAACCTGGGTCTGGGTCTTTCTGTAAGCCAGTGCTCTTACCCACTGAGCCATCTCTTCAGCCCTCAATGAAGTCTTTTTAATCCATTCAGATTATTTGTGGACTATGTATCACCTTCTAGAAGTTGGCTTTTTGAAATGGGTTTGGTGGCTTACATCTTTAATCCCAGCACTTGGGAGGCAGAGGCAGGCAGATCTCTGTGAATTTGAGGCCAGTCTAAGTCTACATAGTGAGCTCCAAGCCTTCAGGGAGACCTTGCCTCAAGAAGTCAAAAAAAAAAAAAAGTTGGCTTTTCGATGGTGCATCCTTTTATTAATATTTTAAGTCTTGGGGCTGGAGAGATGGCCTAGCAGTTAAGAGCGCCCACTGCTCTTGCAGAGGACCCGGGTTCGATCCCCAGCACCCACATGGCGACTAAGAACTGTCTTTAACTCCAGTTCTGGGAGAATCCGACGCCCTCTTCTGACCTCCACAGCATCGCATGACACGGGTGCACCAACCTACATGCAGACAGTACACTCATACACATAAAAAATAATAATAAATAAATCGTTCAAAAAATATATTTTAAGTCTTATCTGTTATTATACTGTGTGTATGATATATGGGCTGTGCATGAACCACAACATGTGTGCATTGGAAGGCAGAAGGTAATTTGTGGGGTCGGATCTTTCCTTTACCTTACGTGGGTCTGGGCAGTGTGGCTCAGTCCCCCGGCTTCACAGCGAGCACCATTGTGTTCTGAGCCATCAGTGGGACTCGGGTCCCCTGGCTTCACAGCGAGCACCATCGTGTTCTGAGCCATCTCACCAGCCCCGTGTCTATTTAAATTTAACCTTTTTTTTATTTGTTTAGTTTGGTGTTGGTTTTTTTTTTTTCAAACAAACCCTGACCACTAAACAAAATGAAACTGCTAGCACATAGTTCCCTGGGCCGTTATGGCTCCCTATTTCAGCAAGCATGCAAGCATTCAAAGTGCACTAAAAATCCTCCACGAGTATTCACCCCAGCATCAAAGAGTTAATGCTAGATCAGCCTGAGTCACACCGTTGTCCTAAGCCTTCTGAAGCACAGAATGTTAGCGGTAGAAATACACAGAAAGATGAACTTCTTCAACCTGCATCTAACCTAGCAGGAACTAAAGCCATTGAACAGGAAGTAACTTAAAAACAAGAGTGCACACTTCTCACTGTGTCTCTCTGCTCCTTGCTGACCAACACAACACTGCAGAGCTCTGTGAAAGAAAACCTCCATCTTTTTGCACATAGCAAAGTAAGCCAGTCCCTCTTCCTCACTGAGCCTTCCTCTGCAACTCAAACCATTGTAGCACAAAAGCTGTTGCAGACACAATTTGTCGATGAGAGGGCTTGGTTGTGATAAAAAAATCTTTATTGATGGACATTGACATTTGAAATTCATACAATGTTCACATGTCACAAAATAGTGTTCTTCTTTTGATTTTTTTTCTAGTCAGTTTTCTAAAAGAGGACTGGAGGGATAGTTGTGAAATAAAGACACTTGCTGCAGAAGCCTGACGACCTGACTTCAATCCCCAGAACCCACATAAAGTGGGAAACTGACCCAACTCCACAAAGTTGTCCCCTGACCTCCATGTCCACACTGTGCCATTTGTTTGCACGCACACACACATACACACACACACACTCATAGATCACACAGATGCACACACATCACACAGATACATACATGCACAACATACAGACACACAGAGATGTACACACATATCACACTCACAGAGATGCATACACACCTCACACAGAGAGAATAATAATGATGATGATGATGATAATAATAATAATAATAATAAACTTCACACAAAGAAAAAAAACATCATTAGCTCAGTCAGGTGCCATGCAAAATAGCCAACAGGATGGATCTGACTGGCACTGGGGTAAAGCAGGTTGTCAACCCTTGACTTAAATCACTAACTAATTGGGTTGCTCAGCTCATTAGATGGCATTAAATCCATGAGGCTGGGCAAAGTCAACCATGCCATGCTTTAGCATGTGAGCTTAACTTTAGGCCTATGTTCTAGAAACACCAGGCTAAGACATACTAAACTCAAAATCTATAAATTAAACTCTTAACAATAACTGAATTTTAAAAGCTCTGCTTCTTACCGGTCCCCTGAGTCAATGAACAGACAAGTCTCCTAAAGAAATCCCACTTCTAGAGGAGCTATGTGCAGGAAAGAGGAAAACTAAAGAGAGGAGGGAACAGACCTAGGAAGAGTAGTAAAAGGAAGCAGTATCATGATTTCATATGCAGAATCCATATATATATATGGATGCAGCAGCTAGCTATTTGGAAGGAGAAAGGGGACTAGCAGAAGGGATGAAGAGACAAAATGAATACATGTGAATATGAGCAAAATGCAGTGATGCATATGCATGAAAATGTCATAATGAAACCCAGTTTTGTATGCCAGGCATGGTGATGCCACCCTGTGATTCCAGCACTTGAGGCTGAGACAGCAGAAAGACTAGCTCAAGGACAGCCTGAGCTACATAGTAAATAAGGCCCTCTCTCATGGAAACTGAAAGGAGAGAAGAAAGGGAGGGCAGGGAAAGAAAGGAAGGAAGGAGGGAAGGGAAGGACGGAGGGAGGGAGGGAGGGAGGGAGGGAGGGAGAACATCTTTGCATCTTTCTTCATCCCTGTAATATGGAACCTTGGGGGGCTGGAGAGATGGCTCAGTGGTTTAAGAGCACCGACTGCTCTTGCAGAGGACCTGGGTTCGATTCCCAGCACCCACATGGTGACTAAGAACCATCTTTAATTCCAGTTCCAGGGGAATCCAATGCCCTCTTCTGACCTCCGCAGCATTGCGTGACATGAGTGCACCAACCTACATGCAGACAGTACCTTCATACACATAAGAAATAATAAATAAACCTTTTAAAATATGGAACCTTGGGAATGTGGAGAGTGGTCTCCACAGCCACTGCTGTGTCAATCATTATCCTTGACCCCATCTGTCTTCCGTGGGAATAACTGTTTACTTGGCTCTAAGGTCAATGATCACAGGTTAAACTCCCCTGAATCTTCCAAAGGTCCTTTGTACATGAGGAATAAACTCCATAAACAGCAACTGATTCTTCATCAGAGTTTCAAAAAGACAAATTTCAAGGAGTTGAATTTCCTTTATCAGAGCTGCCTAAAAGGAAAAGGTTGCCTTGGTGAGCTGTGAATTTTCTAGCATGTTAGTTAGTCAAAAGAGCCTATAGACCATAGTGTAAGGATGCTGAAGAGTCAAGAATTCCCACCCCAGGGGAAACTTGGTCCTCTCTCCAGCCTCCAGAGTCCAAGGCTCCTAAGACTAGGCAAAAACTGAGAGCCACACAATTGTCAGAGGTGCCAGAGAAGGAAGGCCCACTGTGAAAGGCCCACTGGGCACCACACCCACACCCAGTACTAAATAATGGTACCAACCAATACGTACTGAGCCTCAAATGTGTGCCGAGGACTATGTAACACATGTCTGTCACCTAGTCCAGCTAAAAGACAAATGAAACACTAATCTCAGTCCAACTGGCCCAGGGCTCTTCCTCCTTCTTCTGAATTGTGGGTGGAGTCACACCACCTCCTAATGGGACCATATTGTCTGACTACTGTAAAGTAATATTGATGATCCTGTCTCTGTCTTCTCTTGACTAAATTGGGGTCTGTTACAATGTTTCTGAAGTACATTTCAGAAAATCAAACTACTTCTTAGAAAAAAAAACTAAAAACAGATTCAGAGTGTTACAGACTCGCCCAAAGAACTAGGAAAAGCTCATAACAGAACGCATCACAGCACACCACTAATTAAGAAGGCTTAAATGGCAGCTTGTGCCTCAGGGGCCTCTGCAGACATGAACAACGACATCCCGTGGAGCCTGGAAAGAAGTACTCTGTCATGAGCCAGCTGTATAATTTATGTGGGCAAAAATATATCTTGTTTCCAAAGCAGTTGAGAGATAGCACAACGCCCCCCCCGCAACTGGGCGCACCAGTTCCTCTGCAGAGAACATCAATCGTGTAGTGGTCTAATGTGTGTTTTGACCCACAACCCATTTTCAGACATCATCCATTCCTTGAATGAACCCCTAGATTTGCCAAGAATGAGCTGGTGTGCTACTTGAGAGCTTTAGAGAAGAGAAGAGTTCTTGTTCTGCAATCACTCAACCTGGAGGGTCATCATTCACACTAGCTTGTTGGGTATGAACAAGGCCTGCAGTGTGAAGTAGCCAGGTTCTGAGACATGGAAACAGGCCAACTCATATACCCTGTGGACAGGCGATCTTTTGTGACACCCCACCCCGGGGCTATTCCTACACTTATGGTCTTACAATCTTCTCTGCAGTGTGTCTTAGAATCACCTATGCTGTATCCTAGGAGGCTCTGTCAGCATTCCACATGGAAACAGGTATGATAAGGCAATTTCAGTGTCACATTAGCTGAAGCCACAGTGAGGGAAAAGCAACTCGGGCAGCCTGTCCATCATCAGCCATCCTCCCAAGGCCCCTCCTGATAGCTCAGCTCTCACCCTACCGGGATCACTGCTTATGCTACTCTCCACCCCTCAGCTTAAAAGCCCCTGCAGAAAGGAGTCCATGTGTCAGGTCTATTGGCTGGTGCTCTTGAGCCAGGTCACTGGAGAGGCCACTACTGGAATATATACTGGTTTGGGTTTTCTTCTCTTAGCTCCGAACTACTCTCTCCCCACCGCTGAAGTGCTTTATATGCATGCTTTTATTCGTGTTCTTTGCAAAATGAGCACTACAGTTCTTTATGCATTTTCTTTTCTAATGTATATTTTAGTGAATTTTTGTGCATTTCATATAAGACATCTTAAATCATCTTTATACCCCCCATCTGCATGCAGCTACAGGCCTCCTATCAGACTTCATTAATTCTGTCATACATGTTTAGACCTGCCGAGTCAAGTTAGTGCACCTATATGCATTTTCATAAAGGTATGTTATGGTGTGTGTAATAGCTGCTATTTTAGTTCTGTAAAACTTGGGTCTTAGTTTTCATGGTCAAGCTCTATCTCCTTTATGTGATAAAAGTTATAGATACATTATGGGAAAAGTCCATGAAAGGGAATAGAATGGTTTGCACAGCATTTTAGTGTGTTTTTACACACACCTGATACAGGGGTTTGTAGAAGGGGCTCAACTTGACCCTCCTGTGCTGGAACCTTCCAGCACCAACCAGTGCCAGGCTGATACAGATGAAACCAGCTCTCTCCCACACCAACAGACGTGTAAATGAGCTTAGTCATGTTAGAAAACAATTTGCTGACACTCATTAGAGATCCTTCTAAATTCCACCTCTGGGGATTTCTCTAGGAAAATAATCCAAAGTGCACAAAAACTGCTAGTGTGAATATTTTCTTCAAAGTAAAGCAAAGAGAATATTGTAAATTCCCAACATAGGTAAATAATAAAAGTTATAATTAATCAAATGTTGAAATGGCATTTTAACTTGACCATAAAATAACGAAAGGAGGAAGCCATATCACTTACTATGTCATTATTGTAAAGAATGGAATGATATAAAATTGCACATACAGTTTTGCTTTAATCCTTCTTAACTATTTCTTTGTTATCTACGTGTGTTCTGTGAGGCTCCTCCTGGAGAAACGTGAAGAACATCTGCTCACCCAGATGGGAAACCAATAACAGACTGAAGTAAGAACACCACCAAAGTCCAACTTGGTAAAACAATGGTTTTATCGAGGTTACTTACAGGAGTGTAGGTGAGGGGTTACTTACAGGAGCAGAAATGACTGAAAGACAGACACAGGCATCACCAAAATCTCACCCTGGCATGGGTGACAGCTCACGAAAGCAGGAACCCTGGGGTTCCAGGCTCTCCCCAGCCTGCGGGCAGCTGAGCAGGGTGGAGTGTCAGTTCCAGGCAGTGCTGCTTGTCTGAGGTCTTCTAGGCAGCTTGTCTGAGCTGTTCTCTTCCATGTGGCTGGGCTGGGCTGAGCCTCTTCTAAGCAATTGTCAAAGAGTGTCCTTCAAAAGTCCTTACCTTTTATAGACAGTTCAGGAGAGGCCTAGTGAACCTGGTCAATTTCTGAAGCTATTGAGTTGTTACTGCCTGAGTTTGAAGAGCTTCCCTGCCAGGTGGAGTGTTTCACCTGCCACTAAGATTATCCTGTTGCTTAGCAAGCTTCCCTCCAAGATGGCAGGTTTTGTCTCAGGAAATTGCTACATGCTTGCACGTGAGCATGCAGGTGCCCATGGAGGCCAGAAGAGGGTGCCAGATCCCCTAGAGCTGGAGTTCCAGGCAATTAGGTGATGCCAGATGTGGATGCAGGCAACTGAACTCTGGTCCCCTGCAAGAGCAGCAAGCACTCTTAACCATCTCTCCAGCTCAGAATTTGCTTTAACCCTGTGCACAAAGATAAACAGGACTAGGAGGGAATGCTTCAAATCACTGACAATGATGATGCTGGGAGAGGTTGCCGTGAATGTTCCTTATCCCATATAAAGTTGATAATGAAAATAAGGTTGACAAGTGATCCTGCCTCTGGCCTCAGCTCATAGAACTAATGGTCCTCAAGCATCTGGCTCGGTAGAGAGAGGAACATTTTGGTATATAAATGTAAAATATCATTATAATTTTCTTTTTAAAGTTCTTACAGTATACCATCTGTTTACACATGGCCGTATTCAGCAGGGGGAAATCGATCCAGGTCAATATTTCACTTGTGAAATCACAGCACGTTCTCTCTCATTTTACTTCCATGACTGGAACCCGTGTTCAATGGTTCCCATGTTGATCAGACTCAACATGGCTCCACCCCATCTGTTGTGCACTCCCCCACAGCTGGAAATTGGAATGACTCAAGGAGAGAAACCGAAAACTACTACCAATTGTCAGAGGTGCATATTATTGTGATATCAATCTGGAGGCAGCAGGAAGAGCTGAATAAACGGAAGCTTGGTCAGCCAGTGAGGATTGACAGCAGCTGGAAGGAACTTTTTTTTTTTTTTTTTGGTTTTTTTGAGACAGGGTATCCCTGTAGCTCTGGCTGTCCTAGAACTCACTCTGTAGACCAGGCTGGCCTTGAACTCACAGAGATCTGCCAGCCTCTGCCTCCCAAGTGCTAGGATTAAAGGCGTGTGCCACCACGCCCGGCTTGGAGGGAACTATTACAGGAGGAAAGCAGCGTTAAAGAGGATGAAAGTGGGAGAGTCACTCCCCAGCCACTTGCAGCTTGGTATATTATGGTTTGGCTGTTGAAGATTTCCTCACAGGCTGTGTACTAGTGTCTGGTCCCCAGGGGAGTGGTACTGAGCAGCAGTGGACCCTTTAGGAGGTGGAGCCTGTTGGAAGGTGTGGGTTATTGGGATGCGCCTTCAAAGGCAGTCAAGGAAACTTGGCTCCTTTTTCTTTGGCTTCCCGACCAAGGATGAGAAATTTTGCTCTGCTGCATGCTCTCCATGATGCACTGCCCTGCCACAGGCCCAAACCTAGGGGCACCAATTAAACATGGACAGAAACCTCCAACATTGTGAGTCAAAATAATCTTTTTCTCTTTATAAACGGATTATATCAGCTAGTTTGTTATGGTAATGGAAAGCTGACTCATTTAGTTTACTTCATAAAACTACTATACCAATCTCAAAATGTCTTCTGTCATATTTTTTTTTTGTTGTTGTTATTTTTAGACCCAGATGGCCTGGAGCTAGCTCTATAGACCAGGCTGGTCTTGAACTCACAGAGATCCACCTGCCTCTGCCTCCCAAGCGCTGGGATTAAAGGTGTGTGCCACCACGCCCAGCCTGTCATATTTTTTTAATGAGAGAAGAATCTCCTTTAATCAAGCTTAGTCTATTAATTACACTGTCTTCTAATTTTGTTTTGCTTTCTAAATGGTTAACTTTACCAAGTGTGTGTGTGAGGGCATGCATGCACATGTGTGTATATTCATGTGGAGGCCAGAGGGTGGCATTAGGTGTTTGTTTTCCAGCTTATATACTGAGGCAGGATCTGTCACTTGAACCAGGAACTTGCTCATTTTGCTGGTCTGGCTAGACAGCTTTCTCCACAGATTCCCTGTCCCCACCTCCCAAACTCTGGGGTTCCAGGCACTTGCATGAGTGCCTACAATCTGGTCTCTGGTCCCCATGCTCAGGAAGTGCTCTACCCACTGAGCCATCTCCTCAGCCCCAAGTTTTTTCTTTTAAACTGAAGACAAAAAGATCTAAAAGTTTATGTTCAAAGACAACTTTTGCCATGGAAACTACACTCAAAAAATTATTAAGGGAACACCTGGGACCTGAAGAATCATTCAGGGACCCCTCAAAGACACCATGATTTTGGTTACTCTTTTCTAAAGCCCAGGAAATTGAATTAAGTTTTTGTAAATCACAAACATTAGAATTTCCCTGCCAGTAATGTTGTGAACTAATTCACTACTATATTTTAGAACATTTCTATTTGGCCAATACACAGCAATCTTTGCTGAAGTTGCTGCACAGACCCAGAACTACAAAAAATACAAGATTGGTTTCAGAGATTCATATCTAAGACCAATTCCTTCCTCTTCCGCAGTCAGTCAGGCGAGGTGGACAGCTGAGGGATGTAGACTTTCATTAAAGAGAAACGAAGCCTGCTGCACAGCTGCACAGAGGACCGTGAAGAATTAAGCATGATCCTGTTGTCAGTCCCAGAGCTTTCCAATGGCTGGGCTCCTGCCTTGCCAGCCCCACAGCCTCCAAGACACAAGCCCAGCCCAGCAGGGAGATGACAGACAGGGCGAGCTCACTCCTGGCCTGTCTTATGGTGTCCGCAGCCTGATCAGGGGAGACTTTTCCTTCCTTGGGCTCCCTGAAGAACACACTTAGCATAATTGATGCCCTTCAGCTGCCTCTCCAGGAGTATTCAGAGGAGGAAATCTACATTTCAGCCTGCCTTGCTAGGGACTTTGGCTATATATAAATTGAAGTTCCCTAAAGAAAGTTAATAGGAAAAAAAAATCATTTAAATTACCAATGCATGCACAAGAATACCAGAAAAATATGAGATTCAAGGAAGCATCCAGAAGATTTAAACTTATATAGCATCCCAAGCCAAAGAAAGAGATAGGGTGTGAGTCTTCATGGGGACAGGGTCAAGTTATGGAAGGGTGTGGGTGAGTCCTCTTCACCTATTCATGGTGACGAGGGTGCAGGCCTTCTTGTGCAGTTAACCATCTCTCGGGAACTGAGAGATGGCTCAGCAGTTAAGAGCACTGGATGCTCTTGCAGAATATCTGAATTTGAATCTCAGCACACACTACAGCTAATCACTGTCTATAACTCTAGTTCCAGGGTATCTGTCCCTCTCTTCTGGCCTCCAGGGACACTGCATGATGAGTGCATTTACATATATGTAGGCTAACACTCGTACAAATAAAATAAAAATTAAAGTTGAATTGAAAGCTGTCTCGATCCCACTCTTTCTACTTCCTTTACTAATAATTTTTTTCTTTACTAACAGCAACTTTCAGAGCAGTTTCTAAGTCTGCAATTTCTCAGAATAAACAGCCTGAGAATAACCAATGTGCCAAACAAGAATATTTGGGGCGGTTGTACTTTCTAGTCTGTTACAGCCATATTTGAGGGGTATATGTTCTGACTTTTAACTGCATTGAATAAGCAGGTGCCCATGGACAGGGAAGTGTGAGTGTTCTCAGAGGACACTGGACTGCCCACTCAGCTTCCTTTGGGACACTGGTCTGTCCATTCAGCTTCCTTTGGGACACTGGACTGTCCACTCGGCTTCCTTTGGGACACTGGACTATCCATTCAGCTTCCTTTGGGACACTGGACTGTCCACTTGGCTTCCTTTGGGACACTAGACTGTCCACTCAGCTTCCTTTTGGACACTGGACTGTCCACTCAGCTTTTTCTGGAACACTGGACTGTCTACTCAGCTTCCTCTGGGACACTGGACTGCCCACTCAGCTTCCTTTGGGACACTGGACTGCCCACTCAGCTTCCTCTGAGACACTGGACTGCCCACTCAGCTAGCTTCCTTTGGGACACAGGACTGTCCACTCAGCTTCCTTTGGGACACTGGACTGTCCACTCAGCTTCCTTTGGGCTGCTCCCTTGTTCCTCCTGCTAGCTCACTGCTGCAAAATATTGGGACACCACCATGGGCTCCTGGAGCTACGTTTCCTGTGCAGAGTGGAAATGCCCAGGCATTTGTGTCTGTCAGTGCCTGTGGCCTCTGGCTGACAGGCACAGGGCCAGCTCCTTCTGCTCTAGAGGACACATTCTGAGCTTCAATTTTCACTCCAGAGCTTCCCTTGAGGTGAGGTGAGCATAAAGCTGGGTTATCATCCAGAATCAACACACACACACACACACACACACACACACACGCACACTCTCGGGTCCTTTCCCTTCACTCCTTGCCTCCCCGCACTGCCTAATCCCAGAACAATATTCCATTAGTCCTTTGCCTTTAAAGCCCTGGCTCAGGTTTGGCCCTGGACACCTGTCCCCAGGCAGGGTACTTTGAAGGACAGGCACCCCTGGATTACCACTAGACTTGCCTCGGGTCTAGTGAAGTGCACTTGCACTTCTCTGCAAGTTTATTACTTCTCCTCCACAATAAGAGTTCAGAAAACAGAGTCAGATGACAGGCTTAATTAAGTGAGGCTCAGTTTTACAGCTACAGTAAACATGGAGATTGAATCATATACACCTTTCTCAACTGTGTGCACACAGAGGGATCTCTGCTGGAAAACAGGAACTGAAGCAGTTGCCAACTGGAAATCTGAAGGTTCCTCTTCCCCAACTCTCTGCTCCATCCTTGCAAGCACGATTCTGAAAATCCATCCCTAGGACTTACTTCTTTGAATGGAAGACACTGAAGCTCTAGACATCTTTTAAGGGTTAAAAACAAACACTTAGCTGTTAGCAGATATTAACATCTTTATGTGACTTGATTCTGCCAGAAATCTAATAAAAGTCCTCATGGCGATTGTAGCTATGGGGGAGACGTGTTTAAAGGGTGTCCCGGTACTTTTCCCCTTGCCATGACGACATACCTGACAGAACCAACTCAAGGGAAGAAAGGGTTATTTTGGCTCACGGTTTCAAAGAAGGGGAGAAGGGCAGCAGCAGGAACTCAAATGGCAGCTGGACCAAAAGTAAGAAAGCCAGACAGGAACAACAAGCCACTGTAACTGTGGGTGGCCCGCCCCTACTGGGTGTGCCCCTCGGAGGCCCACCCCTGGTAGCCAACTTCTACCGTACCTTTCACTCCCCCTAAGATTCTACAGCTGGCAAAACAGTAGCACTGGTTGAGGGCCAAGTGCTCAGAGCATGAGCCTGTAAGGGACCCACCATGTTCAAATCACAACGGGAGCACGCAGTGTCTCGTTGAGGATTATCTCCAACTAGAGTCTGCTTTTCTCCCAGCCCACTTGCAGCCTCACCTGCAGCCGATCCCTACCCACCTGTCCCCCACCCCTTTTCCTCTTCATTGTCCTACCATGACATTCCCAGTCCACACTGCACCTCCTTCCCACTGTGAGCTTCCAAAGTGAATCCCATGTGTTACCTACCTCAGGATGCCCCATAGAAAAGGAATGAATGAACAAAATGCCAATGAGCTCACACTCAGAAGTACCTGATTACCAAGTGTATTCTGGCCCAACTTTCCTTATTTCCTTAAAGCTTAGTCAAAGGTTAAACAGTTATTTTATTACACTTATTTGATTGTGTGTGTGTGTGATGCCTATGTATGAACAGTGGTATGCTGTGGTACATATGTGGAGGTCTCCCTCTGCCATGTGGGTCTCAGGGACACAATTAAATTTATCTGGCTTGGTAGCAAGTACATCTATCCACTGAGTCAGAAACAAAAAGGTCTCAGGGAAATGTAAATCAAAATTATAATGAGATATATGTTAACCTATGTTAAGGTGGTTTCATCAGAGAGAGAAAGAGAGGATGAGAGCAAGAGACAGAGAGACATAGAGATCGAGACATATCATTAAATATGTACTTTAGCCCCCAGACCGCACTGCCACTGAGCACACGATTCTGTCCAACCGGCGTTCACTGGATTTCCCCTAGTTCATCTGGTTCTCGTCTCCCCAGGGTACAGGAGACTAAAGGACATGAGAAGCTATGTCTCTGCTCAGCTCTCTCTCCACCTCTGCCGAGTGACTCAGACCCCTCCCCACTCCCACCACTGGAGGTCCAAGGCAGCCTTCTGCCATAACAGGTAGGAATATAAAAACAAATCACTGCAAAAAAAAAAAAAAAAAGGAGGGGGAAATCCTATATTCGTCCATCATCTGCCTCATGTAGATCTTCCCTGATACTTCAGGTCCACCTACGTCCACTCAGGTCCAGCGCAATCCCTTTTCCAGAATGCATCTCTTCAGAATCCATTCAAGTTCCATCAGAGTCCTTCAGTTAAGTGTCTCCACCTCTGCCCATCACTGCTCTCAGCATGTAGCACTTACCGCTTCCTGCTCTTTTGGGCGGCCCTTGCTGTGATTTGTCATCGTCTTCCCCCCATGCCATACTCCTCAGCTGCAGGTGTGGCCCAGAGCTCACCTGACTTCTGGCAGCTCCAGGGTTTCCATGGTGAGCTTACAGTCAGATGCTCCTCTACTGCTGAGCTGTGTCTCTCCCGTTCTAAACGGGGCATCTAGGTTCGCTGGCCTTAGAAATATCACGTGTATATAATTGTGGCCGAGTTGGCCAGCAGGTAGTCAGCAGGGGCTCTCTCTCCTCTCTAGGCACACAGCTAATCTACTTTTCCCAGCCTCCTTTGCAGGTCTCATGGCCATAGGACCCAGTCTAAGCTGCATTATGTAAACAAAAGTTGAGATGTGGGAGAAGCAGGTGCGACCTTGGAGTTAGCAAACAGTCAGTGGGAACTGCTTCTTTATAGATCAGTCTGGCTAAAATGAAGACAGAGGGATAGATGAGAACTATCAAGGCTTTGCAATACTCAGTGAATCTGCATGGTGATCAACAGTCAAGGTGTACGTTATCTATGGTCCTGAGCACGATTCTATATAGAATTTAGAGGAAATTCGTGGAGTGTGTTAACTACACAGATAGAGCCACAACCAGGAAAACCTAAACTGTGGGGAACTCTGTAGAACAAATGAGCTACAAAGGGTGAAGTGGTAGAGAAGAGACCTATAGATTGGCAGGAATGAACGCCCCACCATCCAACATCTGCGTATGTGAACACATCAGCCATCAGTAATGTTTTTACTCTTGTTTGGATCATAATTCAAATGACCTGAGAGAGAACATGAAGGGAAACTTGAATATTCATACCTGATGGTGCTAAGAAACTACTGTCAGACCAGAGTGATAGTGGTGGTGTAGTTCCTTACATATGAAGTGGTGAACAAGTGTACATACATAAGGACAGCACTGATTAGACTCAGTGGGTAATGAAAGGATGATGTGAAGCAGGACCGGGTGGCAGGAAGTCTGAGAGGAGATAGATAGAGGGGGTGGGGAGTTACTACGGTCAAAACACATATGGACTTATCAAAGAACGAATAGAAACCATGTACTACATATGGGTTTAGCTTTGAAGAAATCCAGTGGTGAGGGGACGGAGGAAGTGCATGGAGATATACACGAAACAAGGACAGCCCTGAATTGGATGAAGCTGCTTGGTGAGAGTTCTGAATGCAATAAATACCATGACCAAAAGCAGTTTAGGGAAGGTAAGGGTTATTTCAGCGTGCCATTCCTAATATGTCTGTCACTGAGGGAAATCCAGACAGGACATGAAGCAGAAACCATGGAGGAATGTCATCCACTGGCTCACTCTCTTATACAGCCTGGGCCCACCTGCATGGGGATGGTGCCAACACCATCAGTTATCGATCAGCACAATCACTCACGACACTCAAGCCAGTGTGACTGAGGAAATTCTTCAACTGAGGTTCCTTCTTCCAAGGCAACTCTGGGTTGTGTCAAGATGACAATAAAAACTAACTGGAACACTGAACTGGGGATGAACTTGCAGTGCTCTCTGCTAATACATGCTGCAAACATTTCAAAGTAAAAGGTAAAACTTAACAAATAAAGCAGAGCTGGAGAGATGGCTCAGCAGTTAAGAGCACTGGCTGCGCTGGGCGTGGTGGCGCATGCCTTTAATCCTAGCACTTGGGAGGCAGAGGCAGGAGGATCTTTGTGAGTTCAAGGCCAGCCTGGTCTACAGAGCGAGTTCCAGGACAGCTGGGGCTACAGGGAGATCCTGTCTCAAAAACACCAAAAAAAAAAAAAACAAAAAACCACTGGCTGCTCTCGCAGGGGACTGGGGAGTTTAGTTCCCAGCACCCACATGGCAGCTAACAACTGTCCATAACTCCAGTTCCAGGGGATCTGACATCTATTCTGATCTCTTTGGGCATTGCACAACATGGGTGCAATTGCATACATGCAGGGAATACACTCATACACATAAAGTAAAAGTAATAGATAAAACAATAAAAAAGAGCAAGTATGTATGGCACCTCCATGTTCTCTCTCTCTCTCTCTCTCTCTCTCTCTCTCTCTCTCTCTCTCTCTCTCTCTCCTTGCCTCTCTTTGCCTTTCTGGTTTTACCTCTAGAGGTAACGAAATCTTTGGGATAGGAGAGTCACAAAATGGAAAGAGCCTGGCTCCCCATGGAGATTGATCAGCCAACTATAAGCCTCACCTCCACCTCAGACTGTTATGTGGCCAATAAATTTCTGTTGTATACGAATGCATGAGTTCCTCTTACGTTGCTGTAACGAAATACCTGACAGAGGCAATTTAAGGGAGGAGAGGGTTATTTTGGCTCACAGCTCATACACTTCGTAGCAGGAAAGGTGGAGTGGATAGGGCTCAGTCCAACATGGCAGAGGTTTGCCACATGGTGTGTTACATCTCATCTGATCAGAAAGCAGAGGGAGCCCTGGCTGGAAGTAGAGCCAACTGTAACCCTCAAGACCCACCTCCCCCCCAGCAACCCACTTCCTCCAGCTAGTCCTAAAGTTTCCACCACATCCACCAGCTGGAAGCCAAGTTTTCAAACTGATGAGCCTGTGGGCAACGTTTTACATCTGAGCCGTAACACTGAGCCAACTCAGCATTTCAGATCTATCGCTACCAATGCCCAATCCATATGCCCATCAATAACTACTTTGTCTTAGCCCATAACAATCTATAGGAGTGTTCCAAAATTATCCTCTTGTCCAAATTATTTCCTCTCCTCTGCTCTTTGAGCATTTTATCATTTGACTAATCTGTTATCTGAACTTTGAAGTGATAATGGCAAGCATGGTGTGTTTCAGTATTGTGTGATGTCCTATAGCCATCCTCAAAAATCTACAGGGAGACCTCATCAATTAATCAGTAGTCTTTGTGTACAGCTTCTGTTATAAATCTATCTAATTACACTGACTATGCTTACAATACTCTGCGTGGAGATTTTATGTCCCTGTCAGATGCCCTGTTAAACTCTAACTGGATAACTGGCAGTTGGGTCTGGTCATTCTGTTAGGAAACAAAAACTAGTTCAGACCTGTCTAATTCTTAGTAAACCCATACAAATTCTATTGATCACTTTCACTTCTCTATGTTCACAAGTAATTCTCTCAATACTTCATTTCAGAATCTTGACTGCCTTCCATTGTCAAGCTCATCAGTCTATAAATTTGGGTGGAAAAGATCTATCTTTCAAGTCTAGGGATGGAGCTCAGTGGGGGAGTGCTGGCCCAGCACAAACCCTGTGGGTTTGACCTCAGCATTGAAAATATATCCTTTTTTTTGGTCTTTTTGAGAGAGGGTCTCCCTGTGGCCTCAGGTGGCCTGGAACTCACTATATAGACCAGGCTGGCCTTCAACTCTGAGATCTGCCTGCCTCTGCCTCCCGAGTGCTGGGATTGAAGGTGTGTGTCACCACGCCCAGCCCATCTTTTCTTTTTTAAGAAATAAAAAAAAAAAAAAAAAAAAAAGAATTAAAACAGGAAGGAGGTAGGTCTCCATGAGTTCGAGACTAGCCCAATCAGCACAGTATGACTGTGTCTCAAGAGAAAAAGAAAAAGAATCAAAAATCCTCCACATTTCCTCCCATCCAGTCACAGTGGCTGGGCAGCACCACTTGAAGATCCCCTGGGAAATATTTCCCTTGCCTCAAGATCCTTAAAATCAACTCGAGCTTCTCAGATGCTCTGCTCCAATTCACTTCTCATCAGGATGCAGTCTGCCACTCGTCTTGAGAACTTCATCATCCTCAAGAGCAAAATAAGTAAAGAGCCTCTTTGAAGCTGGAAGATGGTTCAGCAGTTAAGAACACTCACCGGGTTCTCTGGCAGAAGACCCAAGTTCCATTCCCAGCACCCACATGGCAGCTAACAGCAATCCTTAACTCTAGTTCCAGGGGATCCAACACCCTCTTCTGACCTCCATTGGCACTGTACAACACTGGCGCACTTACACACATGCATGAATATACACATAAAATAAAAATAAAATAAAATAATATTTTGTAAAAAAGAAAAGAGTCTCTTCCTTCATCTCTGCCAACCACACTCATCATCTGCATCTTCAGAACAGCCAGTTGTTGGCTTTGGGAAGAAACGGTAAGTTCCTTGAACCCTTCTAGCTCCCCTCCACCTCAATAAGAGATTCACCATCTACACACCTAACAAGGGCTACAGACTCACAGACCTGCCTGGCCTCCTCCCCACGACTTGGGTGAGCAACACACCAATGTCACAGCAAACACACAAACTTTCAGCCTTCAGAGTCAACGTGAGGTCTGCAGACAGTGAGGGCTGTCTGTGCTTCTTCCATAAACCTCCAGACCCCGCTAACCCAGCAGCACTGGGTCAAAGAAAGCAAAGAAAGAATGAAGACCTGAACGGCTGAGAAAAGAGCTGATTTGTCAGACTCTTGAAACTCCATTCCTCCGGACTGGATAAACCTTTCTCCTACAACAAAGCCTATTTGCTCCACGGTTTCCCTTTCGGTTCAGCTTCACACAGGGTTACAGGTGGAGCTGAGAGCGTCCTCTAGCGCCCCCTAGAGATGAATGTATGAATAACAGTACACTCAGCCCAAGTTGTGTTTTGACATTCTTGCCAGCTTTGTTTCAAATCCCAACTATCAACTTCGGTCTTTCTGACACTGTGTCCACACACCTCTGTGACATTCAGTTATGTTTGTTTCCTTTTTTATCAATGATTCATCCAATGCTTGAATGAAGAGGAAAAGAAATTCACGCATGTATCAAAGGACACTGTGTATGTCTGAATAGTATTATATGGCAGGTTTTTATACTTTAGGATTCTTATACATAGTACTTGCCTTGTACTAGTAGTCTTATGAATAATTACTAAAATCTATGTTGAAAAAGGAATCAAAGTTAAAATGGAAAAAGCCATCTTGAGAAACAAACACAAGTTATCTAGTGAAACATCCGTTTGCCTTGCTTGCTAAAGCACCTGCAATAAACTCTGTTAAAAAATTGTCTTATCTTAGCCCCTGCCCTAAATATCTACCTCTGCAAATATACCCTTCGATGGATATAGGGCACTAAGCTCCTGTGCTAGTAATCATGTATGCTGTAATTTAAACCCATCAATGCTGCAGCAGTTAAAGAACAATGCACGGAGGGCTAGAGAGATGGCTCAGTGGTTAAGAGCACTGGCTGCTCTTGCAGAGGACCAGAGTTCAATTCCCAGTACCCACATGGTGGTTAACAACCATCTGTAACTCCAGTTCCAGGGGACCTGAAATGGGGATGGTTCTGCAGCTGCTGCCTCACATGCCCTGAAAAAAATAATTGGTATGCCAGAGCTGCTTATGTGGGCTGCCGGCATATTCTGAACTCATCAAGACATGACTCAGAGCCAGGAATGGCAGTTCACATCGGTAATTCTGGTACCCAAGAGGATGAGACAAGAGGACTGTGAGTTCAAGGTCAGCCTGGACTACATAGTGAGAGTCCCATTTCTAAAACCATTTTTTATTTCAAAACCAATTTTATGTAATATAAAATTAATGCATTAGATTCCTACTGTTGTTACATATATACATATATATGTAATACATGTAATATATATACATATATATATATATATTACAGCCCTAAAGATCAAAATTCTGCAATAGTCAGGCATGATGGCACATGCCTTTAATCTCAGCACTTGGGAGGCAGAGGCAAGCTGAGATCTGTGAAAGCAAAGCCAGCCTGGTCTGCATGGTAAGGTCCAGGCAGACCTGCTGAGGCTACAGGGAGACCCTGTCTCTCTCTTTTTTAAATAAGTAAATGTCTATTTCTTTGTTTAATTTAACAAGTTTTCTTGAACATTTTTCCAAATCAAACAACATCAAAACTATACACAGATGTTGTTTAAGGTAATTAAGATTTCTAAAGTTTCCTTAAATGTTACATTATCAAATATTAGTCTATGTTTCCTTAAAGAATTACAGAGGTAAGTTCTGAGGTCTCTGGTTACAAAATCTTCTCAACCAATCAATCAGTCAGTCACTATGTAACTTTGTTACCATTCTCTTTCTTTTTGGTGAAAGCATTTAAAATCAACCCTCTTTTAATGATTCAAGCATGCCCCACGAAATTATTCTTTATGGTTACCATATTGTATTTTAGGTTCTCAGGGTTTGCTCATTTTGTGTAGCTAAAATTTTGTAGCTTTTAGCAATAATTTCTCATTTCCTGCTTCTTCTGTATAAAGCCATCCCCATATAGCCTTGCTTTATGTATGCTTTGTTATAAAAACGCCATATCCTTATTCAGTACATTGTTATTTCATTAGCATCAAATTCACAGCAGAGCTTGTACTTTATGCTTTGAACAAAGCTTATAAAACAATGTGTTTTCCACTTGAAGCATGTCACAGCCTTCTTGCACTCCAGAACTCTAAGCAACACTTCAGCTTTGTGCTTTGGGAGCATCTATCCCAGCCTTTGGTGTTCATGATTCTACACTTAGCTTTTTTTTTTTTTTTACAATCCTTACATATAGCAAATTTACAAAGTCTAAAATCAAGCTATAGGTTAATTGCAAAACATATTTAGGGATTCACAGTTTAACCATCAGCTTTTATACAGGTAAAAATTATAACTTTAGCCGGCATGGTGGTGCCCGCCTTTAATACTAGCACTTGTGAGGCAGAGGCAGGCAGATCTCTGTGAGTTCAAGGCCAGATTGGTCTACAGAGTGAGTTCCAGGACAGCCAGTTCGGCAGGGAGACCCTGTCTCAAAAAGACAATATATATATATATATATATATATATATATATATATATACTATACA
>VZQC01000392.1:335942-565556 GCA_009823505.1 Rhizomys pruinosus
AAAAAAAAAAAAAAAAAAAAAAAAGAAAGAAAGAAAAGAAAAGCAATGGACTAATGTCTTTGGCAGAGGATATTTCAAGACAGCCTAATGTAGAAATGGTGGCGTGGCTATTAATGGTGAATATTGTGCAGATCTACAGTGAAAAAGAGCAAATGGGGCAGAAAGAAATGCAGAATGTACAGCTTGGATCTGAAAAGCGCACTAGGAAGATTAAAGGTGGGGCCAAGGCATGTGAAGGAGAGGCTCCCTTTCATAAGGAGATTAAAGTGATTAAGGAGAGGCCTAGATATTTACAAGTAAACAATGGAAAAAGTGTTATTAAGGAGGGGCCTCGAGATTTACAAGTAAACAACAGAAACAGTACTTTCAAGGCAAGATCACACCCAGCTAATTCTCCAACTTTTGAAAGGAAAATACTGAAAGGGTTTTCTGCTCCAACAAGTTCAGGGCAGAGAAAAGTTGCAACTGTGGTTGAAATAGACCAGGGTCCATCCCAAACTTGCAGCCAAACTTGGCGGTTTAATTCACATGGTGCTGGCTTTAGAGGCATGAAGTTTGCAAGAGTGAAGGGGTCATCTTCTTCCACAGTTTCAGAGAACAGCCAAGGCCAGGCAGAGTGCAGCAGGGGCATCCCTGAATAAAGAAGGCTGTGATAGGCCATTGCTTGAAGCTGTGAATGTGAAGTCTGGTTGGCAGTGGAGACCCCAAGAAGACATTCGAGATGCCAGAGCTGTGAGATATTTGCCAAGGAGAGCTGCATACAGGGAGTGGTACCAGCCTAAGGAAGAGATTCATGTTGCACTCAATCCTGGAAGAGCTGAGCCTAAGCCCTTTGGAAATAAATTCCCAGAAGTCGCACGTGGAGCTACTGGGCTTGGAGCTTACAGTTAAGAGATTGGCCTGTGTCTCAGAAGAGATTTTGGACTATAGACTTTTGAATAGAATTGAGACTCGTAAAGACTATGGGGACTTTTAAGGTTGGACTAAATGCATTTTGCATTTTATATGGCCTATGAGGGCCAGGGAGTGGAATGTGGTGGTTTGAATGAGTGTCCACCCATAGGCTTTAAGTATTCAGACATTTTGTCTCCAGTTGGTGGCACTGTTCTTGGAGGTCTTAGAAGGTGGCTGTGCTGGAGGAAGTATGTTATTGGGGGCAGGCTTAGTGAGTTTAACAAGCCTTGCAGTCTCCAGTCTCGCTCTCTCTGCTTCCTGTGCTCATTGCGAGATGTGACCCTCAGCTTGCTGCTCCAGCCCCAGCCACCATGCTTCCCACCACAATGGACTCTGATTCCCTGGAACCATCAATCGTAAGCTCAAATAAACTCTTCCTTTTAAAAGTTCCCTTGCTCAAGGGGTTTTTATCACAGCAACAGAAAAGTGACTAATACACCTTGGTTGAGTTAATTAGATTAACAAGAAAACAATAAAAACATTGAAAATGAAGATTTGCATTAAGAAATGGAAACAAAAGCCAGGAGCGGCAGGCCGGGTGTGGTGGCACACACCTTTAATCCCAGCACTCGGGAAGCAGAGGCAGGTGGATCTCTGGGTTCAAGGCCAGCCTGGTCTACATAGTGAGTTCCAGGCCAGCTGGGACTAAAGGGAGACCCTGTCTCAAAAATGCCAAAAAAAAAGCCAGGAGTGGCAATGCTTACCTTTAATCCCAGCACTCAGGAGGCAGAGGCAGGCAGATTTCCATGAGATCAAGGCCAGCCTGGTCTAGATAGAGAGTTCAGCCCAGCTGGGACTCCAGGGACACCCTGTCTCAAAAAGGCCAGAAAGAAAAAAAGAAAAGAAATTCGTCCTGCCAACTCTACACACTGTAAAACAGCAACAAAGGACAAATGATCCTGTGCTGAATTCTGGTCTATAAGTTGTAGGATTCTTTGAAAGCCTTGAAATGTTTTCTTGAATTATGACATACCACACAATTTGTACATTAGAGTCCAGCTCAGTGACATTTTACAAGTTGAAGATTCTGGTGGAATCCATCTTCAAGCCAAGGACAATAATGAGTCGAACAACTGCATACTCTCTCATTTCTTCCTTAAGTAATCCACCCTCCCTAGCTTTCACAGCATAAATTATATTTATCCCTTTGGTAATTACATAAATGGAACATGCAGTAGGTCCCTTTAGGTATCTTACTTCTTAGATTCAGTATTAAGTCTCTAGAGCCCATCCAAATGGGCTAAAGCATTTGGTAGTTGTTTTTCTATCACTGTTCTATATCTCAGCAGAGAATTCCATTATGTAGATATAATGATTTTTGTATATTATTACTACATTTTTGTTTGTGTATTTCATACACAACATCTTAGTAATCTTTATACTCCCTTCCCCACTGGAATCTGCCCATAGCCACCACCACCGAATTCAATCCATTCTGTCATTTATATTAAGGTCTATGGAGTCAAGTTAGGGTCCCCAGACACCCCTCAGTGCAAGTTCATCTACTCGGGGCTAGTCAGCCTATCTAGAGTCACTCTCTTAAAGAGGATCAGCTCTCCATCACCCAGCAGTAATCAGCAGCCAATAGTTCTTTCCACTAAAAGGGGCCTACTGACCATTTCCCCAGTTCTATGCTGGTTTTTTTTCTGCTTGAGTTTGCATGGGTCCTGTGTACATTGACAACATTGCTGTAAGTTTATAGGAGCAAGGTCTCATGAGCCTGTAAGAGTCTATTTCACTGGGACTGGAGAGATGGCTCAGAGGTTAAGAGCACTGGCTGTTCTAGCAGAGGACCCAGGTTTGATTCCCAGCACACACATGGTGGCTAACAACCATCTATAACTCCAGTTCCAGGGGATCTGATCCCTTCTTCTGACCTCTGTGCACATTGTACAAGTGTACTTATATACATGCAGGCAATGCATTTATAAACATAAAATAAAAACAAAAGTAGTAAAATTTTTTTTGTCTTTTAGAGACAGGGTCTCCCTATAGCCCCAGCTGTCCTGGAACTCACTCTGTAGACTAGGCTGGCCTTGAACTCATAAAGATCCTCCTGCCTCTGCCTCCCAAGTGCTAGGATTAAAGGCATGCACCACCACACCCGGTGTAAAATATTTTTTTAAAAAAGACTGTTGACTCATGTCTCTCCAAGAATCCTCCAGGCCTTCAATCCCAGATGGGGACTACTGAGATACCCAGCTTGTGGACTAAACAGCTAAGGGGATGTCAGCCTCGTCTGAATATAGACTGCCATTGTTGGACTACCTGGGCTGTATCATGGAGGGTGGCGCAGGGGGATCAAGACAGGACACGTGTTTACTGGACTTCATTTGGGGGACCACGGGAGGGAAAGACCCCAATGTGGAGCAAAAGTGCAAGATTGATGGTTGTTTGGGATTGCCAAGGAGGAACCTTCAAATACTTCTTTAAGGAAAACATGACATCTTTTAGGGGGAAAAAAACTTCCAATTCAAGTGATATGCATACATATGTATATAAATTATATATATATATATATTAAATGCTTAGCAATACAAGTTAGAGAGAACAACAACAAAAGAACTGAAAAAACTCTGGAAAGACTCAGAAAAAGATGCAAGACATGTATGGCAGAGTGCAGGGACTCAGGTGGGGTGAGGGGCATGGAAAGGGAAGCAACTCTAGATTCGATCTGAGAAAAGATGTATGACCTATGGAAAAAGTTTAATAACAATAAAAAATATTTTTAAAAAGACTGTTTCTTTATTGTTGTGCACCTCCTCCCTGGGCTCTTACAATCTTTCTGCACCCTCCTCCAATGTACCTGAGCCCTGGGTGGGTGGAGTTTAATACAGGAGTCCTGTCTGACCCCCCACTCTGCAGTCTGTTACTCTCTATGCTCTGGCCATCTGTGGCCTTTGGTGCTCGTGGTTCTCTGTTGGCATGAGCTTCACTGATGAGAGTTGAGAGGTGCAGCGGTGTTCGCTCTACCCCTTGTTCCAATCTGTTCTCTAGGCCTTAGGTGTAGATGTTCCATTGTAGATCTAAAACCATTTTTAAAAGACCCAGATGGGGCTGGAGAGATGGCCTAGCGGTTAAGAGCGCCGACCGCTCTTACAGAGGACCCGGGTTCGATCCCCAGCACCCACATGACGGCTGAGAGCCGTCTGAAACTCCAATTCCAGGAGAACTCCAGTTCCAGGGGAATCCGAGACCCTCTTCTGACCTCCGCGGCATTGCACGACACGGGTGCACAAACCTGCATGCAGACAGTACATTGATACACATACTGAAATAAATAAAATAAAAAAAAAATAAATAAATAAATAAAAAATAAATAAAAGACCCAGATGGCGCAGGGTGTGGTGGCGCACGCCTTTAATCCTAGCACTTGGGAGGCAGAGGCAGGCGGATCTTTGTGAGTTCAAAGCCAGCCTGGTCTACAGAGTGAGTTCCAGGTCAGCTGGGGCTACAGGGAGACCCTGTCTCAAAAAAAAAGACCCAGATGGAGTCCACTTATTTGTCTAGACTGGCAGTCCACCCCTAAGTTCCAACTCCGAGGTCTGCGACTTGACTCAGCTCCCTCTCTTCCAAGTAACTTGACTGTCCCAGAACACCAGTAACCACCTTACTGAGAACTACTTTCTAACAAGAGGGACGTAGGAAAACATTGGAAGGTGAGTTTCATGTCCACAGTTGCTTGTCAACTTGGGGTAATTATTTCTGCACTCTCTGGTACCAGGTTGTGTCCAAAGGGCTCACAGCACTATTCCAATCTTTGCCTGAAAATCTCATAAAGATTTCATTTCATATGAGCTCCGGGCTTACCCAATAATTTAAAAGTTACTTTCCTGCAGACAAGAGCTTCCTTTCCAAACATGCCTTGAGGAAGAAAGTCGGGTTCTTTGCAGTTTATAACTGCAAATATTAGAGAAGCTCGAGTGCCCAGATCCCAGAAAGCTGAGGATGATGCTCCATCGCCGGAGCGGATGATCCTCCATCAAGGAACAACTCCACTGCCTCAATAAAAAGAAAAGTCTGATGTGTCAAAATCTCAAGGGCATCATGTGGCTCCATCTGACTTCTTAACACGGTTTGACTTTCTGATACTCAGTGAATCGGCAGCGAGCCAAAAGAAGCTAAACTCAGTAGCAAACAATGTAGTAATATTACTCTGGGAAATCAGGGGAGGGGAATCAAGCTCCCCACAATTTTGAGTCAAACTATGAAGTCTCAACCTGAAGAACAGGAGCAGATACTTGAACAATAACTTGAGCGACAGATGAGAGAGAGAGAGAGAGAGAGAGAGAGAGAGAGAGAGAGAGATACTGTTTCAGGGCTTGGAAGAGAACAGGGAAATCTGGGTTCACTTACCTGTCTTGGAGCAAATCGGCTCCCACCCTAAGGAGCTCCAATGCCAGAATAAGAAAAGGGACGCTTACTAATTTAACAAAAGCTATCAAGCCTCTGTTTAGAATGTGGCCAGTGTTTCTCCCAGATCATGCTAAATCATTAGAGTAAAAGACCTCCCAAGAGCTGGGAGAAGGGCCTGGGTGGACCTGGATTAGACATGTATTTCTTGGCTTCTCGTCTATTGAGAAAGTACCTGTGATTCTATTGAAAAGTCAGGCTCTAAGCTCCCACCTGATGAGCCGGGTCCTGTGACCTTGTACTTAGAAGGATTTTGATGGATAGCTGAGGACAAACAAAAGTGAGAGGTCAGAAGAGAGCTGTGCACATCCTGGTGTTCTCTGTGGGCAGACAGTGTCTCCTGGTCCTAGGCTAGCATGTGCTTGTGATGGTTAATCTTCTCTGTCAGCTTGACTTGACTTGCAATCACCTAGGAGACCAGTGAGGAACGTCTCTGGGTTTATCTATAATGGTATTTCCAGAGAAGCGAGTGGGGCTGACCCAGCCTCCATGTGGGTTGCTCCATCCCGAGAGCTAGGGGCCTGAATGGGGACAAAGGAGAAAGCCAGCCCAGCCATAGAAGCCATGGTGTGAGCTCATGCAGTTCACTCTGCCCTTCCTGCCGTGAACCGACACTCAGAAACCATGAGCAAAATAAATCAGGTTGTTTCTCCCAAGTTTTGGGTCCTAACAACAAAGACATTTTCAGTGCATGCTAACAGCTCTGTGGCTTTTAAATACCCAACTTACACCGCTGTGGTTGTCAGACACCTACATACACACATCATACAAACACACAGATGTTGTACAAACACATCATGCAAACACACATTATACAAGCACATGTCCCATATATCATACACATATATGTCACGCAAAGCCACATCATACAAACACCATATCATACACACATTATACAAACACATATATCTACAAATACACATACATCATACAAACATATACACAATAATAATTAATCATTTAGAAATAAGTTTAACAGTAAATTGAAGGATTCATTAATTGGACAGCACTCAAAACCAGAAGTAGTTAAGAGAGTCCTACCTCACAGTGTAGACAAAGAGCACTCAAAGGCTAAGCTCCAGTGTAAAGCTAAAAATCTTCTGTTACTGACTACAGCTAAGGGTGTGCCTTACTTGGGTATGATCTGGTAGATGTTCCCTACCTAGAGGTAAAGGGGAGGGGGTGGAGTTCCAACTGGTTAGGCTTACCTTTCACATTATTGTTTAATATACTGAGTTGGGTTGGGGTTTATTTATGTAAGGGCCCTGGTCAGAGAGACAAACTCAGGACAGCTGCATTCTTGTTTGCTTTAACCTCAGGATGCTGAGATAAACAATTAGCCACACTTTCTAGAGCCTCCCTGATGTTACTTGCATCCAGCATCTCAGAAATTCTTCAGTCACAAGAAAACAGGGACCGGGGTTCCCCAGTGTGTCCTGGAGCGTGGGCAAAGCGCAGCACCCATGTCCTACCCCAGACCCCATGAGCCACTGTGCACCCCCCCCCGCCCCGCATCCCATTCCCTTCACTCTCACATATACTGTGACTGTCCCCGTTAGTTCTATCCCAGCAGCCATCACGGTGCCTGTCACCACAGGGAGCAACCGAAAGTTGCCGGATCATATTCTTGTGGGCATCTTTCGTTCTTATAAACTATTGACAAAACATTATTGGTTTTAAAAAATGACATTGCTGGTAAGGAAGGAAAAGGACTGGCATGTAGCAGAGTGCGAATAATAATGAGACACGCTCCCAGTGGAAATGAGGGATGTAGACAGTGGTATTCCAACGTCACCCCTTCACAAAGCCTAAAGGGCAATTTTGATTTTTGAAAGCTCTTGCTATGAAGCTTTGGAGCAAGACTGTAAGGCAAATGATCGTTAGGCACGCATCAAAAAGTCAGAGGCACCAGGGCTGGATAGAAGGACCACGTCTAATTAAGAATGACTACTGCAGTTGGAGCTTAAGCTAAGCAGCAACTTAGTGGTCAATAAAACTAGTTGTTATTGTTGTTACTGAGCTTCCGAGACCTCCTGTTGTCTGTCTGTATGTCTGGTGCTTCTTCAAACCAGAGGTTCCTGGAGAGCAGGGCAGCTTGGCCCAGTCCTGAGCATGAGGCTGGCATTCAGTGACAATGTATGGGTGCAATGAAGTTGTTCTGGCCCCCACATATTTGTTCTTTGGGCAGGAAACATGGAGGGTTTGGCCAAACTGCTCTAGGTGCTTCCATTTCCCACTCCATAAAAAGGGAAACTCGAGGGTTTGGTGAGTGTCAGTTCTCATCCCGCCTGGCACAGAGTGAGTGCCACAAAGCAGTGAGACTTATTGAACAGCCCAGAAGCTTATTTATTAAAAATGTTAAGTGATATAAGTAAGGTTGTAGCCCACCTAAGTCAGGGATTTCAGGAGGCCAACTGAAATTATCCTGGACTGCATCCTCCAACCCGAGAAAAGTTGCTGCAACATCCTGTAATCATGCCTCACCAGAGACCAGAACCAGTCCTCAGCCTCTCTGAGATGCTTCTGCTGATACCAGCTGCAGATCCCAGTTTCACTCAAGATGTTCCATCCAATACCACCCATTCCCCCCATCTCTTCCTCCCCCCAATTTCCTTCTAAACTCACTTCCTTGTGCACTTGGGTATAAAAAAAACTGCCATTATGGGATGTAGGTAACTGTAGAATACCTACATCTAACTGTAGGTATTCTTTTAGCAGAAGCACTTAAGAGCAGTTACCTAACAGCCAAAGCCTTGACCCCTGCTGTTATTTTCACAGACCTGTGATAGCCTGGACTGTCCTTCCATCTCTCAGAAAGAACCGTGATCTGGATTATTCCCTGGTCCCAATTGCCTGCCCCAGCCCCCAATTGTGTGTACGTGTCCTGCCCATGCCTGGGTTAATATAAAGGCCTAGAGTTACAAGATTAAACTTGAGTCTCCCTCCCGGTCTCTCTCTGTGAGTCTGTTTCTTCCCACGAATAATCTCCCACAGTCCCCCTCCCATCTCCTTGCCAGGAGCTTAGCCTAGAGACTGTCTGCCTGCAGGCAGGAGACAGCCTTGAAGCTTACAGTCTTGTAAGACTGCCAGGCCTGGTTCAAGAATAGAAGAACATCGTATGGATTGCAGCCACACGTGACTAAAGGACTATCAGATGATTAGTAAAATGCCCCCATCTCTTCCTCCCCCCCCCATTTCCTTGTAAACTCACTTCCTTGCACTTGGGTATAAAAAACTGCCATTTTGGGATATCCTAACACTGGTCATCCTAATCCTGATTTAGGCAGGCCAGTCCCTGACCAATAAATCAGACTTCCTCTTCATCGGAGTCCTGACTCTCTTTCCTCCCTGCACCAGGTCTCCCCTCCAGCTGAACCTAACAATATTTAAATATCATCATCATTTTGGGGAATGGTTTCTCATATGGGTTACTGTTCTTGAACAAATTTTCTAGCATTTTCTTTGTCTAACTTCTCCCTCACTAAAAGATATATAGATATATATATAGAGAGAGAGAGATACACACACACACACACACACACACACACACACACACACATGTCTCACTATTCTTTTTAAAATGTTTCTTGAGGGGAGCTGGAGAGATGGCTCAGCAGTTAAGAGAACTAACCGCTCTTGCAGAAGGCCCAGGTTTGAGTCCCAGCATCTACATGGTGGATAACAACCATCTGTGCTCAAGTTCCAGGGCATCTGATGCCCCCTTCTAGCCTCCATGAGCATTGCATGACATGAGTATTCTTGCGTACATGCAGGCAAGACATTCATACACATAAAAATAAAAATAAAAATAAGCCGGGCGTGGTGGTGCACGCCTTTAATCCTAGCACTTGGGAGGCAGAGGCAGGTGGATCTTTGTGAGTTCAAGGCCAGCCTGGTCTACAGAGTGAGTTCCAGGACAGCTGGGACTACAGGGAGACCGTGTCTCGAAAAGACCAAAATAAATAAATAAATAAATAAATAAATAAATAAATAAATAAATATAAAATAAATAAAAATTTAAAAAATTTTTTGAAGACAGGAATATTTGGGAGTGCCCCTTCACTTTTGCTTTAGTGGTAGAATAATGACTTCACATTGCTTTGGGAACAAATCATGGGAGTGTTTGTGTTAGAACCATGTGAAAGGTGTTTTATGATCTGTCCACAATGATGTACACTACTCTGTAAGATGTGCCTGGTTGAAATGTCTAAGTTGGTTTCATCAATAGACATTATTAAATTCCACAATAACCATGAGAATAAATTTTCAACAGAAAAAAATGTTAAGTGAATAAACTGTTGTAGAAAAGTGTATATGGGGAGCTGGGGATATAGCTCAGTTGGTAGAGTGCTTACCTGAAAGCATGGAGCCCCAGGTCTGATCCCCAGTACCTCATAAACCTTCCGAGGTAACACACATCTGGGATCCCATCACTGGGCAATAGAAGCAGGAGGTTCCAAAGATAAGGTTATCATCTACTACCCTGCAAGCTCAGAGCCAGCCTGGGCTACATGAGATCCTGTCTTTTAAAAACTATTTAAAAAAATTTTTAAAGCTATTTTAATATCAGACAAAATAGAATTCAAAGTAAAAGTAATCAGAAGAGACAAAGAGGGTCATTACATCCTTATCAAAGGAACAATTAACCATGAAGATTTCACAATCATTAATATATATGCACCAAACTCTGGTGCACCAAAGTTTATAAAGACAATTCTCCAGGACCTCAAGGCACAGATTAACCCCAGCACACTCATAGTAGGGGACTTCAATACCCCACTAAGTCCTTTGGACAGATCAACAGGACAAAGAATAAACAGAGAGACATCTGAACTGAATGGTATGATACACCAAGTGAACCTCACAGACATCTACTGAATATTCCACCCAAAGACCAGAGAAAACACTTTCTACTCAGCACCCTACAGAACATTCTCCAAAATCAGCCACATACTGGGACACAGAAAAGACCTCAACAAATGCAAAATGATTGAAATAATTTCATGCATTCTATCTGACCACAGTGCAATAAAGCTCAATATCAACACCGAGATAAGCCCTACTATCTACAAGAACATATGGAGAATAAACAACACACTCCTGAATAATGACTGGGTCAAGGAAGAAATAAAGAAGGAAATAAAAGCATTTGTGGAACTAAAGAAGAATGTCAATGCAACACAACAAAACCTATTGGACACTTTATTTTTTTAATTTATTTATTTTCGTATGTGTATGAATACTGTCTGCATGCAGGTTTGTGCACCCATGTCATGCAATGCCCTGGGGGTCAGAAGAGGGTGTTGGATTTCTCCTGGAACTGGAGTTAAAGATGGTTCTCAGCCGCTGTGTGGGTGCTGGGGATCGAACCCAGGTCCTCTGCAAGAGCAGTCGGTGCTCTTAACCGCTAGGCCATCTCTCCAGCCCCTCTTATTGGATACCTTAAAAGCAGTCCTAACAGGGAAATTTATAGCCTTGGGTGCCTACAATTAAAAAAAAAAAAAAAAAAAGAGCACACGTAAACGATCTAACACTGCAGCTAAAAGCACTTGAGAGACAATAACAAATTAACCCTAAACCCAAAAGACAGGAAGAAATAACAAAAATCAGAGAAGAAATCAATAAAATAGAAACAAAAACATACAAAGAATCAACGAATCCAAGAGTTGGTTCTTTGAAAAGATAAACCTCTAGCCCAGTTAACCAAAAGAAAGAAAGAGCAACTCCAAATTAATAGAATTTGTGATGAAATGGGAAACCAAACAGACAATGAAAAGATCCAGACAATCATATGAAATATTCAGAGACCTACACTCTTACTAAATTTGAAAACCTAACAGAAATGGATGAATATCTGAAATCCTGGAAATCAACAAAGTTTAACCAAGAGAGATTGACAGCTGAAACAGACCAATAACATTCGAGGAAACAGAAAATGTAATAAAAAAAAAAAAACTCCCAACTAAAAAAAGCCCAGGCCCAGATGGCTTCACAGCAGAATTCTTCTTTGTTTTGTTTTGTTTTGTTTTGTTTTGTTTTGTTTTGTTTTGTTTTGTCTTGAGATAAGGTCTCCCTATAGCCCCAGCTGGCCTGGAACTCTGTAGACCAGGCTGGCCTTGAACTCAGAGATCCGCCTGCCTGTGCCTCCCAAGTACTAGGATTAAAGATGTGTGCCAACACACCCAGCTTAGAGATAGTTCTTAGCCACCATGTGGGTGCTGGGAATCAAACCCAGGTCTTCTGCAAGAGCAGTGGGCACTCTTAACCACTGAGCCATCTCTCCAACCCCTAATTTTTTTTGTCACAGCAGAATTCTATAGAACATTTAAAGAGGACTTACGACCATTACTACTCAAACTGTTCAAAAGGATACAAGCAGAGGAAAATCTCCCAAATTCCTTCTATGAAGCCAGCATCACTCTATTACCAAAACCAGGCAAAGATACAACCAAAAAAGAAAACTGTAGACCCATCTCATTAATGAATATAGATGCAAATATTCTCAACAAAATACTTGCAAACTGCATACAGGCACACATCAAAAAGATCATCCATCATGACCAAGTTGGATTCACACCAAAGATGCAGGGATGGTTCAGCATATGAAAATCAATAAATATCATAAAACACATAAATGAACTGAAAGACAAAAACCACACAATCTTCTCAATTGATGCAGGAAAAGCCTTTGACAAAATCCAGCATCCTTTCATGATTAAAGTCCTAGAGGGAATTGGATTGGAGGGATCATTCCTCAACATAATCAAAGCCATATACAAGAAACCCACAGCCAACATCATCCTAAATGGATAAAGGTTAGAAGCATTCCCCTTAAAGGTAGGAACTCAGCAAGGCTGTCCAATATCACCACTCCTCTTCAATATAGTGCTTGAAACACTAACTAGGGCAATAAGACAAGAGAAGGAAATTAAAGGAGTACTAATTGGAAAAGAGGAAGTCAAGCTATCCCCTTTTGCAGACAATATGATAGTTTACCTAAGAGATGCTAAAAACTCCACCAGAAAACTTCTAGAAATGATGAAGAATTTCAAAAAGTGGCAGGATACAAAATTAACCTAGAAAAATCGGTTGCCTTTCTTTACCCCAACAACAAGCAACTGAAGGAATATAAGGAGAACTTCCCACTCACAATAGCCTCAAAAACAATAAAATACCTAGGAACAAACCTAACCAAAGACACCAAAGATCTCTGCAATAAAAATTTTAAACCCCTGAAGAAGGAAATTGAAGAAAACATCAGAAGATGGAAAAACCTCCCATGCTCATGGATTGGAAAAATCAATATAGTAAAAATGCCCACTCTACTCAAATTAATATACAGATTCAGTGCAATCCCAATTGAAACCCCCAAGAGTTTCTTCACAGGCTTGGGAAAAAAGTCCTTGATTTCATATGGAAAAACAAAAGACCCCAAATAACCAAAGCAACCCTGAGCAAAAAGAACAATAAGGGGAGGGGGGGATCTCTATACCAGATTTCAAACTATACTACAGGGATATAGTCATAAAAACAGCCTGGTACTGTCACAAAAACAGACCTGTAAACCAATGAAACAAAACTGAAGATCCGAACTTGAGCACATACAATTTCAGCCACCTTTTAGTTGACAAAGGGGGCCAAGAAAACTCAATGGAGGAAGACAGCATCTTTAGCATATGGCGTTGGCAAAACAGAATCACCACTTATAGAATAATAAAATTAAACCCCTACCTCTCACCCTGTACAAAAATCAACCCCAAATGGATCAAAGACCTCAATGTGAAACCTGAAACTCTTAAGTTAATAGAAAAAAATGTCGGCAACAACCTACAAGACATAGGCATAAGAGAAGACTTTCTAAATCAGACAACAGCTGCACAGGAAATAAGGTCGACAATTGACAAGTGGGACCTCATTAAACTCAAAAGCTTCTGTACAGTGAAAGAAACAATTAGGAAAGTGAAAAGAAAACCCACAGAGTGAGAGGAAACCTTCACCAGTGATACATATGATAGAAGATTAACATCCAAAATATATAAACTACTCAAAAAACAAGAGCTGGGTGTGGTGACAAATGCCTTTAATCCTAGCACTCGGGAGGCAGAGGCAGAGGGAGGCGGATCTTTGTGAGTTCAAAGCCAGCCTGGTCTACAGAGTGAGTTCCAGGACAGATGAGGCTATGGGGAGACCTTGTCTTGAAAAAACCAAAAAAAGATATACAAGTAAACAATGGAAAAAGTGTATTAAAGAGGGGCCTCAGATTTTACAATAGTATCAACAAACTAGACGTCAAGGCAAGAATCACACACGCCAGCTAATCACCAACTTTGAAAGGAAAATAGACGAAAGGTTTTCTGACCCAACAAGCAGTGGCAGAGAAAAGTACAACGGGTGAATACCAGGTCCATCCCAAACTGCAGCCAAACCTTTGCGGTTTAATTTCACAGGTGCCTGGCGATTAGAGCATGAAGTGCAAGAGTGAAGGGATATCTTCTCCACAGTTAGAGAACGGCCAAGCAGCATCAGAGTGCACTGCGCATCCCTTAATAAAGAAGTGTGATAGGCCATTGCTTGAAGGCTGTGAATGTGAAGTCTGGTGCAGTGGAAGACCAAGAAGACTATTCTAGATGACAGAGCTGTGAATTTTTCCAAGAGAGCTGCATACAGTGGATGTGTTACCAGCGCAAGGAAAGATTCATATTTCACTCAATCCGGAAGAGCAGCCATCTAACCCTTTGGATAAATGCCAGAAGCGCACGTGAGCTACTGGCTGGAGCACAGTAAGAGATTGGCTTCACTGAAGAGATGGACCTGTAGACAACTTGACATACGATCGAGACGTCTAAATGACTATGGGACTTTAAGGTTGGAACTAACTGCATTTGCATTTATAGGCCTATAGGCCAGAGGTGGACTGGGGTGTTTGAATGAGGGTCCACCATAGGGTTTAAGTATACAGCATTTTCTCCACGTGGTGCCATGTTCTGTCGGAGGTCTAGGAAGGTCTGGCTGGAGGAAGTATGTTATTTGGGGGCAGGCTGGTGAGTTTAACCAAGCATTGCAGTCTCCATCTCTCTGATCCTCTCTCTTCCGGTGATCATTGCTATGGACCCATCTTAACTGCTGCCAGCCCAGCCACCATGCTACCACCAAATGGCTCTGATCCTGGAACCATAATTCAAAGAGCTCAATATAAACTCGTTCCTTTAAAAGTTCCAACGTTCCCTTGCAAGGGTTTATACGCAAACAGAAGACTAATAACACCTTGTTGAGTTTAGATTACAAGAAAACAATAAAACATAAAAATGAAGATGGCATTAAGAAATGGAACAAAAAGCCAGAGCGGACAAGGCCGGGTGTGAGGCACACCCTTTATCACACATCGGATGTACGACGGCAGTGACTCTCTGGTTCAAAGGCCAGCCTGTCCCAACTAGGAGTTCCAGGCGCAAAAAAAAAAAGGGAAACCCGTTAAAAATGCCTAAAAAAAAAGCCAGAGTGCAAGCTATACCTTTAATGCCGCATCAGGAGCAGAGGCTAGGCGATTCCATGAAAAAAAAAGAAGCCACCATGGTCTAGATAAGTAATCAGCAGTGGGACCCAGGGACACCCTGTCTACGCAAAAGGCTAGAAAGAAAAAAGAAAAGAACTCCTAAGCAATTACACACTGTAAAAAAAAAAAACAGCAACAAAGACAGAAAAGATCGTCTGAATTCTGGTCTATAAGTGTAAGGATCTTTGAAGCCTGAAAGTTTCTTGAATGTACTGACATAACCACACAATTGACATATAGAGTCCAGCTCAGGACATTTACAAGAGAAGATTTGTGGAATCCACTTCAAGCCAAGGACAAAAGAGTCGAACAAACTGCATACTCTCTCATTTTCCTTAAGTAATCCACCCCCTAGCATTACAGATAAATAATATATTTATCCTTGGGAAATACATAAATGGAACATGCAGTAGGTCCCTTATCTTACTTCTTAGTTCAGTATAAGTCCTAGAGCCCATCCAAATGGCTAAAGCATTGGTAGTTGTTTTTCTATCGACAGTTCTATACTCAGCAGAAATTCCATTATGTAATGAAATGATTTTCTATATTTATTACTTACATTTGTTTTGTATTTCATACACACACATCTTGATAATCTTTAAGCTCCTCCCCACTGGAATCTGCCCATAGCCACCACCACCGAATCAATCCATTCTGTCATTAATTAAGGTCTTGATCCAATAGGGTCCCCAGACACCCCTCAGTGCAGTTTCATCACTCGGGGCTAGTCAGCCTATCTAGAGTCACCTATCTAAGAGGAACAGCTCTCCAGTCAACCGCAGACATAATCAGAGCCAAGTTCTTCCACAAAAGGGGCCTAAACTGACCATCCAGTTCTTGTGTTTTATTCTTGTGTTTGTGGCTTGAGTTTGCATGGGTCCTGTGTACATTGACAACATGCTGAAAGTTTATAGAGGAGGCAAGGTCTCATGAGCCTGTAGAGTCTATTTCACTGGCTGACTGGAGATGGCTCAGAGGTTTAAGAGCACTGGCTGTCTAGCAAGGACCCAGTTTGATTCCCAGCACACACATGGGTAACAACCATCTAGTAACGCCGTCCAGGGGATCTGAATCCTATCTTCTGACCTGGCACATTGGTACACAGGACTATATGACATGCAGGCAATGCATTATAAAACATAAATAAAAACAAAGTAGTAAATTTTTTTTTGTCTTTTGAGAGCATAGGTTTTCCCTGTAGCCCCAAGCTGGTCTGTGAATTCGCTATGTAGACTAGGCTGGGCTTGAATCATTAAAGATCTCCTGCCTCTGCCAAGTGCTAGGATTAAAGGCATGCACACCCACAACACCCGGTAAATATTTTTTTAAAAAGACTGTTACGCATCAGTCTCTCCAAGAATCCTCCAGGCCTCAATCCAGATGGAACTAGAGATACCCAGCTTGGGACTAAAACAGCTGAGGAGTCAGCCTCGTCTGAATATAGAGCCATTGGGAACCACCTGGCTGTATCATGGAGGGTGGCGCAGTGGGGATCAAGACAGGACACATGCTTAGCTGGACTTCATTTGGGAGGACCAAGGAGGGAAAGACCCTGTGGAGCAAAGTGCAAGATTGATGGTTGTTTGGGATTGCCAGAGGAACCTTCAAATCTTCTTTAAGGAAAATGACATCTTTTAGGGGGAAAAAAACTTTTCTATATACACATAAACAATTAATATATATATAGATATATAGTAAATATATATAATATGCGTAGCAATACAAGTTAGAGAGAACAAAACAAAAAACTGAAAAAAACTCTGGAAAGACTCAGAAAAAGATGCAAGATGTATGGCAGAGTGCAGGGGACTCAGGTGGGTGAGGAGGCATGGAAAGGGAAGCAACTCTAGATCGATCTGAGAAAAATGTATAGACTATTGGAAGTATAAACAATAAAAATATTTTTAAAAGACGGTTTCTGTTATTGTTGTGCACCTCCTTATGGGCTCTTACAATCTTTCTGCACCCCTCCATCCAATGTACACTGAGCCCTGGTGGTGGAGTTTAATCATGAAGTCTGTCTGACCCCACTCTGGCAGTCTGTTACTCTCTAGCTCTGGCCATCTGTGCCTTTGGTCGGGTTCGCTGTTGGCATGAGCTCAAACTGATGAGAGTTGAGAGGTGCAGCTCGGTCAGCTCTATCCCCTTGTTCTAATCTGTTCTCTAGGCCTTAAGGTGTAGATGTTCCATGTAGACAAAAACCATTTTTTAATAAGACCCAGATGGGCTGAGAGATGGCCTAGCGTTAAGAAGCGCCGACTCTCGTACCAGAGGACCGGGTTCGAACCCCAGCACCACATGCTTGAGCCGTCTGAAACTCAATCCAGGAGAACTCCAGTTCCAGGGGAATCCGAGACCTCATTCTGACCTCCGCAGCAGTTGCACGACAACGGTGCACAAAACCGCATGCAGACAGGACATTGAACCACTGAAATAATAAAAAAAAAAAAAAATGTAAATAAAATAAAAAAATAAATAAAAGACCCGATTGGCACAGGTGTTGTGGCGCACGCCTTTAATCCTAGCACTTGGGAGGCAGAGGCAGGCGGATTTTTGTGAGTTCAAAGCACGCTGGTACTAAGAGTGAGTTCAGGGTCAGCTGGGGCTACAGGGAGACCCTGTCTCAAAAAAAAAGACCAGATGGAGTCCACTATATATTTCTAGGGCAGTCCACCCCTAAGTTCCAACTCCGAGGTCTGCGACTTGACTCAGCTCCCTCTCTTCCAAGTAACTTGACTGTCCCAGAACACCAGTAACCACCTTACTGAGAACTACTTTCTAACAAGAGGGACGTAGGAAAACATTGGAAGGTGAGTTTCATGTCCACAGTTGCTTGTCAACTTGGGGTAATTATTTCTGCACTCTCTGGTACCAGGTTGTGTCCAAAGGGCTCACAGCACTATTCCAATCTTTGCCTGAAAATCTCATAAAGATTTCATTTCATATAGCTCCGGCTTACCCAATAATTAAAAGTTACTTTCCAGACAAGAGCATTCCTTTCCCAAACATGCCTTGAGGAAGAAAGTCGGGTTCTTTGCAGTTTATAACTGCAAATATTAGAGAAGCTCGAGTGCCCAGATCCCAGAAAGCTGAGGATGATGCTCCATCGCCGGAGCGGATGATCCTCCATCAAGGAACAACTCCACTGCCTCAATAAAAAGAAAAGTCTGATGTGTCAAAATCTCAAGGGCATCATGTGGCTCCATCTGACTTCTTAACACGGTTTGACTTTCTGATACTCAGTGAATCGGCAGCGAGCCAAAAGAAGCTAAACTCAGTAGCAAACAATGTAGTAATATTACTCTGGGAAATCAGGGGAGGGGAATCAAGCTCCCCACAATTTTGAGTCAAACTATGAAGTCTCAACCTGAAGAACAGGAGCAGATACTTGAACAATAACTTGAGCGACAGATGAGAGAGAGAGAGAGAGGAGAGAAGAGAGAGAGAACTGTTTCAGGGCTTGGAAGAGAACAGGGAAATCTGGGTTCACTTACCTGTCTTGGAGCAAATCGGCTCCCACCCTAAGGAGCTCCAATGCCAGAATAAGAAAAGGGACGCTTACTAATTTAACAAAAGCTATCAAGCCTCTGTTTAGAATGTGGCCAGTGTTTCTCCCAGATCATGCTAAATCATTAGAGTAAAAGACCTCCCAAGAGCTGGGAGAAGAGCCTGGGTGGACCTGGATTAGACATGTATTTCTTGGCTTCTCGTCTATTGAGAAAGTACCTGTGATTCTATTGAAAAGTCAGGCTCTAAGCTCCCACCTGATGAGCCGGGTCCTGTGACCTTGTACTTAGAAGGATTTTGATGGATAGCTGAGGACAAACAAAAGTGAGAGGTCAGAAGAGAGCTGTGCACATCCTGGTGTTCCCTGTGGGCAGACAGTGTCTCCTGGTCCTAGGCTAGCATGTGCTTGTGATGGTTAATCCTCTGTCAGCTTGACTTGACTTGCAATCACCTAGGAGACCAGTGAGGAACGTCTCTGGGTTTATCTATAATGGTATTTCCAGAGAAGCGAGTGGGGCTGACCCAGCCTCCATGTGGGTTGCTCCATCCCGAGAGCTAGGGGCCTGAATGGGGACAAAGGAGAAAGCCACCCAGCCATAGAAGCCATGGTGTGAGCTCATGCAGTTCACTCTGCCCTTCCTGCCGTGAACCGACACTTCAGAAACCATGAGCAAAATAAAATCAGGTTGTTTCTCCAAGTTTTGGGTCCTAACAACAAAGACATTTTCAGTGCATGCTAACAGCTCTGTGGCTTTTAAATACCCAACTTACACCGCTGTGGTTGTCAGACACCTACATACACTCATACAAACACACAGATGTTGTACAAACACATCATGCAAACACACATTATACAAGCACATGTCCATATATCATACAATATAGTCACGCAAAGCCAATCATACAAACACCATATCATACACACATTAACAACACATATATCACAAATACCATACACATCATACAAACATATACACATAATAATTAATCATTTAGAAATAAGTTTAACAGTAAATTGAAGGATTCATTAATTGGACAGCACTCAAAACCAGAAGTAGTTAAGAGAGTCCTACCTCACAGTGTAGACAAAGAGCACTCAAAGGCTAAGCTCCAGTGTAAAGCTAAAAATCTTCTGTTACTGACTACAGCTAAGGGTGTGCCTTACTTGGGTATGATCTGGTAGATGTTCCCTACCTAGAGGTAAAGGGGAGGGGGTGGAGTTCCAACTGGTTAGGCTACGCTTTCACATTATTGTTAATATACTGAGTTGGGTTGGGGTTTATATGTAAAGGGCCCTGGTCAGAGAAGACAAACTCAGGACAGCTGCATTCTTGTTTGCTTTAACCTCAGGATGCTGAGATAAACAATTAGCCACACTTTCTAGAGCCTCCCTGATGTTACTTGCATCCAGCATCTCAGAAATTCTTCAGTCACAAGAAAACAGGGACCGGGGTTCCCCAGTGTGTCCTGGAGCGTGGGCAAAGCGCAGCACCCATGTCCTACCCCAGACCCCATGAGCCACTGTGCACCCCCCCCGCCCCGCATCCCATTCCCTTCACTCTCACATATACTGTGACTGTCCCCGTTAGTTCTATCCCAGCAGCCATCACGGTGCCTGTCACCACAGGGAGCAACCGAAAGTTGCCGGATCATATTCTTGTGGGCATCTTTCGTTCTTATAAACTATTGACAAAACATTATTGGTTTTAAAAAATGACATTGCTGGTAAGGAAGGAAAAGGACTGGCATGTAGCAGAGTGCGAATAATAATGAGACACGCTCCCAGTGGAAATGAGGGATGTAGACAGTGGTATTCCAACGTCACCCCTTCACAAAGCCTAAAGGGCAATTTTGATTTTTGAAAGCTCTTGCTATGAAGCTTTGGAGCAAGACTGTAAGGCAAATGATCGTTAGGCACGCATCAAAAAGTCAGAGGCACCAGGGCTGGATAGAAGGACCACGTCTAATTAAGAATGACTACTGCAGTTGGAGCTTAAGCTAAGCAGCAACTTAGTGGTCAAAAAAACTAGTTGTTATTGTTGTTACTGAGCTTCCGAGACCTCCTGTTGTCTGTCTGTATGTCTGGTGCTTCTTCAAACCAGAGGTTCCTGGAGAGCAGGGCAGCTTGGCCCAGTCCTGAGCATGAGGCTGGCATTCAGTGACAATGTATGGGTGCAATGAAGTTGTTCTGGCCCCCACATATTTGTTCTTTGGGCAGGAAACATGGAGGGTTTGGCCAAACTGCTCTAGGTGCTTCCATTTCCCACTCCATAAAAAGGGAAACTCGAGGGTTTGGTGAGTGTCAGTTCTCATCCCGCCTGGCACAGAGTGAGTGCCACAAAGCAGTGAGACTTATTGAACAGCCCAGAAGCTTATTTATTAAAAATGTTAAGTGATATAAGTAAGGTTGTAGCCCACTAAGTCAGGGATTTCAGGAGGCCAACTGAAATTATCCTGGACTGCATCCTCCAACCCGAGAAAAGTTGCTGCAACACCTGAATCATGCCTCACAGAGACAGAACCAGTCCTCAGCCTCTCTGAGATGCTTCTGCTGATACCAGCTGCAGACCCAGTTTCCACTCAAGATGTCCATCAATACCAATCCATTCTTCTCCCCAATTTCCTTCTAAACTCACTTCCTTGTGCACTTGGGTATAAAAAAAACTGCCATTATGGGATGTAGGTAACTGTAGAATACCTACATCTAACTGTAGGTATTTCTTTTAGCAGAAGCACTTAAGAGCAGTTACCTAACAGCCAAAGCCTTGACCCGCTGTTAATTTTCACAGACCTTGATGAGCCTGGACTGTCCTTCCATCTCTCAGAAAGAACCTGATCTGATTTTCCCTGGTCCCAATATGCCTGCCCCAGCCCCCAATTGTGTGTACGTGTCTCATGCCTGGGTTAATATAAAGGCCAGAGTTACAGATTAAACTTGAGTCTCCCTCCCGGTCTCTCTGTGAGTCTGTTTCTTCCCACAATAATCTCCCACAGTCCCCCTCCCATCTCTTGCCAGGAGCTTAGCCTAGAGACTGTCTGCCTGCAGGCAGGAGACAGCCTTGAAGCTTACAGTCTTGTAAGACTGCCAGGCCTGGTTCAAGAATAGAAGAAACATCGTATGGATGCGGCCACACGTGACTAAGGACTATCAGATGATTTAGTAAAATGCCGCCATCTCTTCCTCCCCCCCCCATTTCCTTGTAAACTCACTTCCTTGCCTGCTGGGTATAAAAACTGCCATTTTGGGGATATCCTAACACTGGTCATCCTAATCCTGATTTAGGCAGGCCAGTCCCTGACCAATAAATCAGACTTCCTCTTCATCGGAGTCCTGCTCCTTTCCTCCCTGCACCGGTCTCCCCTCCAGCTGAACCTAACAATATTTAAAATATCATCATCATTTTGGGGAATGTTTCTCCAATGGGTTACTGTTCTGAACAAATTTTTCTAGCATTTTCTTTGTCTAACTTCTCCCTCATAAAATATATAGATATATATATAGAGAGAGAGAGATACCACACCCACACACACACACACACACACTGTCTCACTATTCTTTTTAAATGTTTTTGAGGGGCGTGGGAGATGGCTCTAGCAGTTAAGAGAACATAACCGCCTTGCAGAAGACCCAGGTTTGAGTCCCAGCATCTACATGTGGATAACAACCATCTGTGCTCAAGTTCCAGGGCAATCTGATGCCCCCTTCGGCCTCCATGAGCATTGCATGACATGAGTATTCTTGCGTACATGCAGGCAAGACATCATATCACATAAAAATAAATAAAAATAAGCCGGGCGTGGGTGCACGCCTTTAATCCTAGCACTTGGGAGGCAGAGGCAGGTGGATCTTTGTGAGTTTCAAGGCCAGCCTGGTCTACAGAGTGAGTTCCAGGACAGCTGGGACTACAGGGAGACCGTGTCTCGAAAAGACCAAAATAAAAATAAATAAATAAATAATAAATAAATAAATAATATAAATAAAATTAAAATTTAAAAATTTAGAAGAATATTTGGAGTGCCCCTTCACTTTTGCTTTAGTGGTAGAATAATGACTTCACATTGCTTTGGGAACAAATCATGGGAGTGTTTGTGTTAGAACCATGTGAAAGGTGTTTTATGATACTGTCACAATGATGTACATCTACCTGTAAGATGTGCCTGGTTGAAATTCTAAGTTGGTTTCATCAATAGACATTATTAAATTCCACATAACCATGAGAATAATTTCAACAGAAAAAAATGTTAAGTGAAAACTGTTGTAGAAAAGTGTATATGGGGAGCTGGGGATATAGCTCAGTTGGTAGAGTGCTTACCTGAAAGCATGGAGCCCCAGGTCTGATCCCCAGTACCTCATAAACCTTCCGAGGTAACACACATCTGGGATCCCATCACTGGGCCAATAGAAGCAGGAGTTCCAAAGATAAGGTTATCATCTACTACCCTGCAAGCCTCAGAGCCAGCCTGGGCTACATGAGATCCTGTCTTTAAAAACTATTTAAAAAAATTTTTAAAGCTATTTTAATATCAGACAAAATAGAATCAAAGTAAAAGTAATCAGAAGAGAAAGAGGTCATTACATCTTCAAAGGAACAATTAACCATGAAATATTCACAATCATTAATATATATGCACCAAACTCTGTGCACAAAGTTTATAAAGACAATTCTTCACAGGACCTCAAGGCACAGATTAACCCCAGCACAACTCAAGTAGGGACTTTCAATACCCCACTAAGTCCTTTGGACCAGATCAACTGGACAAAGAATAAACAGAGAGACATCTGAACGAATGGTAGGATACACCAAAGTGGATCCTCAAGATACTACTGAATATTCCACCCAAAGACCAGAGAAAACACTTTCTACTCAGCACCTACAGAACATTCTCCAAAATCAGCCACATACTGGCACAGAAGAAGACCTCAACAAATGCAAAATGATTGAAATAATTTCATGCATTTATCTGACCAGTGCAATAAAGCTCAATATCAACACCGAGATAAGCCTACTATCTACAAGAACATAATGGAGAATAAACACACACCTCCTGAATAATGACTGGGTCAAGGAAGAAAAAAGAAGGAAATAAAAGCATTATGTATAAAGAAAGAAGAAAAAAATGCAAACAACAAAACCAATTACATTATTTTTTAATTTATTTATTTTCGTTTGTGTATGAATCTGTCTGCATGCAGGTGTGTGCACCCATGTCATGCAATGCCCTGGGGGTCAGAAGAGGGTGTTGGATTTCTCCTGGAACTGGAGTTAAAGATGGTTCTCAGCCGTATGTGTGGTGCTGGGATCGAACCCAGGTCCTCTGCAAGAGCAGTCGGTGCTCTTAACCGGTAGGCCATCTCTCCAGCCCTCTTATTGGATACTTAAAAGCAGTCCTAACAGGGAATTTATAGCCTTGTGGCCTACATTTAAAAAAAAAAAAAAAAAAGAGCACAAGTAAACGCTCAACACTGCAGCTAAAAGCACTTAGAGACAATAACAAATTAACCCTAACCCAAAGACAGAGAAAAAACAAAAAATCAGAGAAGAAATCAATAAATGAAACAAAAACATACAAGAATCAACGAATCCAAGAGTTGGTTCTTTGAAAAGATAAACCTCTAGCCCAGTTAACCAAAAGAAAGAAAGAGCAACTCCAAATTAATAGAATTTGTGATGAAATGGGAAACCAAACAGACAATGAAAAGATCAGACAATCAATGAAATATTCAGAAGACTACACTCTGTATAAATTGAAAACCTAACAGAAATGGATGAATATCTGAAAATCCTGGAAATCAACAAAGTTTAACCAAGAAGAGATTGACAGCTAAACAGACCAATAACATCGAGGAAACAGAAAATGTAATAAAAAAAAAAAACTCCAAAAAAAAGCCCAGGCCCAGATGGCTTCACAGCAGAATTTTCTTTGTTTTGTTTTTTTTTTTTGTTTTGTTTTGTTTTGTCTTGAGATAAGGATCTCGCTATTAGACCCCAGCTGGCCTGGAACTCTGTAGACCAGGCTGGCCTAGAACTCAGAGATCCGCCTGCCTGTGCCTCCCAAGTAACTAGAGATTAAAGATTGTGTGCCAACAACAACCAGCTAGAATAGTTCTTGAAGCCACCATTGGGTGCTGGAATCAAAACCAGAGTCTTCTGCAAGAGCATGGGCACTCTTAACCACTGAAGCCATCTCTCCACCCCTATTTTGGTCCAAGAGAATTCTATAGAACATTTAAAGAAGGATTTACAACCATTACTATTAAAACTGTTCAGAAGGATACAAGCAGAGGAAAATCTCCCAATTCCTTCTAAGAAGCCAGCATCACTCTTATACCAAAAACCAGGCAAAGATACAACCAAAAAGAAACTTAGACCCATCTCATTAATGAATATGATGCAAATATTCCAAAAAAACTGCAAACTGCATACAGGCACACATCAAAAAGATCATCATCATGACCAAGTTGGATTTCACTACCAAAATGTCAGGGATGTTTCAGCAATAAAATCAAAATAAATACAAAAACATAAATGACTGAAAGACAAAAACCACACAATCTTCTCAATTGATGCGGAAAAGCTTTGACAAAATCCAGCATCCTTTCATGATTAAGTCCAGAGGGAATTGGATGGAGGGATCATTCCTCAATAATCAAAGCTGCATAGAACCCACAGCCAACATCATATAAATGGAAAAAGGTTAGAAGCATTCCCCTTAAAGGTAGGAACTCACAAGGCTGTCCAATTCACCACTCCTCATTCAAAGTGCTTGAAACACTACCTAGGACAACATGAGTTGCAGGAAAATGGCTGGAGCTAGAGGAGCATCAGCAAGTGAAAGTAACAACGTCCGAGAAAAACGAAAACAAAGAATGTATCCCCATCTGTGGTGATCTATGCCAATTCGACCTATGGTTTTTTTTTTTGATGGCTTGTGTAACTAATACATCATTTTCCAATTCTGTTCAGCATATATCCGTTCCCTTCCCCACCCCACCCCACCCATCCAAGATCATGCATCCTGCCATAGATTGCACTTTCCATGTTTTTTGTTGGTTTTGTTTTTCATTTTTTTTTTAATAATAATAAAATAAAAAGCATTTTTCTTTTTGATATTAAAACCTATTTGAAAGCAGTTGTGCCCAAACCCACAAGCACGGGTTCCACCTTCCAGCAGGGGGGGGGGGGATGATGTCAATCATAGTGGATTGCAAATAGTAACCAGCCAGAGTGTAGTTTCACCATTCACCCAATTGCAGCCCTTACTCTACCAATGCCCTCTCTTCGAAATTGTTCCCCGGAGGCTAGAGGGGCATAGGTGGATGAAAGCAAAAACAGTCTACTTTCTCGGAGCATATTGGTCCTAGTCAATTTGGCTGTTCTTCATGGCGCCACTGTCCAGCGCAACCTCGACAACACCCACAAAATGAGCAACCATAGCAATCAAAAAATGAAAAAGGTATGATTAAACAAAATAATAGCATGATTCTACTAATGAAGAACACGCAATTAAATATATAAAAAGATTAAAACTAATGTTATGCGTACAGGAATTAAAAACATTGGTATATCGACAGCCACCGAGTTGGATGGATGTTAATCATGATAGCATTCTTCGTTAGTAGACAGGTCTCAGTGTGGTAATAACTCCTAACATTAGAGGATGAAGCTTGTGGCATCACGTGGGTATCCCCCAAGAGAGAGCTAAGCATTAATTGGGATAATCAACAATTGGCTGCCGACCGCTGCACAGTACCGCAAAGAGGCGTAGCTGGTGCCTAACGCGCAAGGCAGTGTGCCTGACCAATAACCTAGTTTATTTCCTGTGCTGGCCTGGCTTGTCGCAAAGCAGTTGGGAGAGATGCATTTTGGAAACAACAACACAACAGAAAGGACTGCAGCAAGGAACTGACTGAAACGTGAACCTACCAAAACAGTCAATCTCCACATGAGAGAATATTGAGAAAGAACGAGAAAGAGATGAAAAGCATGGCAGAATGCATGAGCTTGGATGGGGTGGGGATGGGGAACATGTCAGATTGATAAAAATAGTTTGTAAAAAAAAAAACAAAATCCTCTGCCTGTTCTGCTGCCTGAGGGTTATTCTAAGACATNAAAAAAAAAGAAAAGAAACATGAACTCAACTCAAAGATGGAGTAAAGAGATAAACAGAGACTTCACCAGTATGGAAATAAAGATGGCTGAGACCTTCTTAAAGATGTGTTCAACATCACTAATAATTGAAATGCTAAATCAAAACCACTTTAAGATAATCATCTCACTCCAATAAAGACTGGCTAGAATCAAGAAAACTAAATGATACCAAATGCTGGAGGGTTGTGGGGAAAGGGTAACAACTCATCTCCAACTGCTGGTGGGAATGTAACTCACGCAACCACTTGGAAAGCAGTGTGAGAACACTTAAAAAGACTTGAAATGAGCCTACCCCTGAACCAGTCATACCAACCTCCTGGGTATATCCCCCCAAGACTCATCCTATCTCAAAGAAACATGCACAGTCTGTTTAATTGCCAGCTCTCTTCACAGCAGCAAAGAGCTGGAACCCAAATGCCCCTCAACTGCGGAGTGGATAGAGAAAATGTGTACAGTCTACAACAATGGAGTTCTATGCAGCGATAAGACAAGACGTCATCATGAAATTTTCAGGTAAATGATGGAACTAGAAGATATTTTATGTTAGTGAAGTAACACAGTCCCAGAAAAACAAACAACCAATGGTATCACCTCATCTGTGGATGCTAGCACCAAGTACCTACCTGTAAGGCAAACTGAGCAATGTTTATGTTATATTCCTTTATCTGAAGCAACTGTGCTCTATATATGTGAATCCCTTAACAGGCTCTAGAATTGATCCTTAATCACTTTATTTTTCAGACTTTGTAATCTTGGTATAATGGGTGGAGGGTATGTATGCATATTTTAAGTATATAAAATTATGCTGGGTGTGGGTTTGGTGCACGCCTTTTAATCCATAGCACTTTGGGAGGCAGAGGCAGGTGGATCTTTTGTGAAGTTCAAGGCCCAGCCTGGTCTATAGAGTTTGAGTTCCAGGACAGCTGGGACTACAGGGAGACCCTGTCTCAAAAAGATAAAAAAAATAAAATAAATAAAATAAAAAAATAAAGTATTGTAATTAAAAAGGGAAATGTGAATCCTGAATTATGATTTGGAAAATAAACATATAGTTTTATTTTCAGACAACATAATTTTTAGTATAGGTGTAACACATATATACATGTATATAATATGCATATGTTGAAGCAAATAACAAATTGGAGGGAAACATCACAAAAGAACTGGGAAAAAGAAACTGACTAAAACAGTGACGTTCTCCCCAAACAATAATCTCTGCTTTGAAAAAATTTTAAAAGACCCAGAAAAAGATGCAGGACAGGACTGAACATGTATGGCAGAATGCAAATGACCTTGGGTGGGGTGGGGGGCATGGAAAGGGAAATGAGTCTAAATTGGACTGAGAAAATGATGTATGAAATGCATTAAACCATCAATAAAAATTAAAAAAAATATTTTTAAAAAAGAAAAAGATGTATGCACAAACTGAAGGCATTAGAGGAGCTGGAGAAACCTCCAGAAAGAAGAGGTAAGAGAGAAGACACAGTTGAGGAAAGACAGGTTACGGAGGAGCAGGGGAAGTGCTTTGCTTTTTACCTGTGTGGTCTGAATCTTTTACAGTAAAAATACTGTATATCTCATTTGTGGATGTTTTTAAGTGCAAAACAAAACCTTTAGAAAATTGACTACCACCCAAAAAAAAAAGAAATCATGTCAGAGATTTTCCTACTCAGAATTTAAACATGATCAGCTTCTAACCATGCAAGGGGCATATCTAGAGTAACTGTCACATCTGTTAGAGTGACCCAAGGCTCCTTGTCCTAAGTACAATTGAGACATGTGGACTGAATATTCTTTGTTACAGGGCTGCACTGTGTATTGTCAGATCTTAAGCAGCACCCCAATCCATCTCTGTAGATATTACCTGATATCCCTAGGGGGCAAAGTCATCCTCAAAGAGAAGTGATGTTCTACCTGTTTTGTGAAAGTGAACCAGAGTACCACCTTGGTTTAGGGACTGCTACCTCTGTGACCCTGCGAAGCCCAGCACCAGGCTGGGGCGGGAGAAAAGGCATCAAGGGCAGAAAGACCACCGGCTGCATCCATTGTTCTTCAGGAGGATAGAAGACCCAGCCTGAGCATCCTTTTCCTTTCCCTTTGAGTAAACACTCCCGCCTCTGAAGACTGTTTTAAATGATCCACAACATTTGGTTTACAAAACAACTCTTCCCCGCACCTGGCTCCACTCCCCTTCAGTTTCACGAGGAAATGTCATCTCTTTCTCCAGGGTCCAAAGCAGCAAGGATGACAGTTTACATTTATATTGTCTATTCTTTGGGACGAGGATGTGAAGTGCTGTACTATACAGGGAAATTCTGAGAAGCTGTCGAGATCCAGAGTACTAAAGAACCATCTTTCTAGAACACTGTGACCAGAAAGGAATAAACTGAGGCAAGGTTCTGAGATTTGAGAATATGGATCCCTCCCCCACTTCCACTCCCCACCCCACCCCTTCAATCCCATTAGGGGAAATTAAGCTCAAGTGAGAACTCTAGACAGGATCCATTAAGAACTTTCAGATCCAGGTTCTCCAGCATGAGATTTGGTCCCTAAGAAGAGAGAGATTAAGCTTTCAGTAGAAGCAGCCTAAGAAATCACCCTAGCTCTTCCTCAGTTCTGCCAGGTGTGCCTGCCCTCAGGCAAAGCTGTCTGCCTTCAATATGTTCATTTATAAAAACAGAAATAATCAGACATCTCCTGAGACCAGCAAAAGTGCAGGAAGGCAGGTAGGAACTGGGTCTTCAGAAAGGCTGATTGTTGATTGACTTACCTAGCTAATCCGTTAATCCAGTTTTCTTTGGCTTAATTGGTTTTTGTAGCTGTGGGGGCAGAGTTATCCTCCCAGCTGTATTAAAAAAGGTAGGGTGTGTGAGTCTTGACATCTGAGATCTCCTGAGCGCTAGCAGAAGCGCAGGAAGGCGGGTAGGAACTGGATGCTTTCAGCAAGGCTGATCGTTGAATTGACTTTTAACCTAGCTAATCTTGTTACATAAACAAATATGAAAAGAATACATGTCCAGAAACCAACTCTCCAGAAACATAACTTGAAGCAATCAAAGGGCAGAAGAGAGGAGCAACCTATCCCCAAGCACCTCGGAAGAACAAAATAAAAACATAACCATAGGAAATAGAATCAGAGACTAAAAAGTCCAAATGGATAATAAAGGTGAAAGGAAGCAACAACATCCGTATTTCAATTATAACCTTAAATGATCTCACATGGACCTGAAACTCCCCCAATCAAAAGGCATAGACTGGGAGAATGGGTTAGGAAACAAATCCATACTATATGCTGTCCTACAAGAAACCCATCTCAATTTCAAAGGACACCTGGCACCAAACCTTCAGGGAAGGGATGGAAGAAATATCTAAACAGGAGATCTCTTGAGCCCAGCGGCAGGTGCCCGGGGCGCGGGCTGAAGAGCCCCCCCCCGCCAACTGAGATAACGAAGAAGGATCTGAAGGAGGGCAGCAAAGCACGCCTTCAACACAGTGAAAGGCATTCAGGACTCACATTGGTAATACAGGCAAGGGAAAGCCCATATGCCATGGATCACGAAGAAGAAACTACACTGGGAAAGGTGCAGGAATATCCCACGCCCAGCTTTACTAACCCTATGGATGATTCCTGCAGTGGGATCCCCCCCGGGATGCCCCAGGACACAAGAACATCAGAAAAACAATTGGGAACATACTTAAAGATCTACAAAATCATAAAGAACAAATTAAAAGAACTAAGAAAAAGAGTATGAGGACCGAGAGAGAGAGAATGACAAACTCCGGAAAGGAAGTAGAAACACTGAAAAGATCCATGCTAAAACGAAAAGTGAAACCAACCAGCAAACAATAGAGCTACAAAAAGAGATCGAAAAGGCTCCCAAAAGAAATAGAAAACAACTAAGAAAATCAAGAAAGAGGAAAATGAAAAAGGAAATCAAAACACCTCATTCATTCAAGAGGAAAGGAAGAAAAAAGCCTGCAGAAGCAGAATGGAGGAAGCAGAAAACAAAATATCACCTGGAGGACAACACAGAACCAACTAAAAACCTCAGGAAAGATTAATGAAAAATTTAAAAATACACAAATGGAACAACCAGGAGCTTGTGGGACACTATGATAAGATCAAACCTCCGCATCAATAGGATAGAGGAAGGAGAAGAACCCAAGAGAAAGGGTATTGAACCCAGATCTTCAACAAGAATAATAGATGAAAACTTCCCCAAAACTAAAAAAGGCAAATCAAACCAATACAAGAAGCACATAGAACTCCAAACAAGACAAGATCAGAAACCGAAAATCCTCCACGCCACATCATAGTTAAAAATGCTGGATGCCCAAAAAAAAGAAAACATTCTTAAAGCGACAAGAGAAAAAACACAAAAAGTGACCTATAGGGGAAACCTATCAGAATAAACAACGGACTTTCTCACAGCAAACGATGAAGCCAAGAAGAACCTGGAGCAAAGCCATTCCCCAGTGTTGAGGGAAAATGGATGCCAGCCCAGGTTTACTCAACTATACCCAGCAAATGTCAATCATAGTGGAAGGAGAGAGGAAAATCTCCAATGACATAAACAAATTGAAAAAATACATGTCCAAGAACACCAACCCTTCAAGAGAATACTTGAAGCAATCCAAAGAACCGAAGAAAGGAGCAACCAACCCCAGGCAATTAGAAGGAAGAATCAAATAAAAAGCATAACTGCAGAAGTAGAAACCTAAATCAACACCGCAGATGGATTTTAATTAAAAAGGCAAAAGGGGGGGAAAAAAAAAAAAAAGCCCCCCCCCCAACACAAAAAACCTATCAAGCCATAACCTAAAATATTAATGGACTAAATTCCCCCCAAATTCAAAGACATAGACTGGGAGACTGGAATAGGAAACAGAAATCCACCGATATGCTGTCTGCAAGAAACACATCTTACCTTCAAGGACAGGCACCACCTTAGTGAAGGGATGGAAAAAAATATTCCAAGCAAATGGTCCAAAAAGAAAGCAGGTGTTGCTATTTTTAATATCGAGATAAATAGAATTCAAAGTAAAAGATAATCAGAAGAGACAAAAGAAGGCATTAATCTTCATCAAGGAACAATCCAAACCAGAAGATTTCACAATTCATGTAATATATATGCACCAAATCTGGTGCACCTCCAAAACTTTAAAAGACAATTCTCAGGATCATCAAGTCACTAGATTAACCCCAGCAAACTCATAGTAGGGAGCTTCCATACCCCACTATCCTTTGGAAGGTGCAACAAACGAAAAGAATAAAACAGAGAGACATCTGAACTGAACGGTATGGATACAGCAAAATGGACCTCAGATACATCTACCCTGAATTTCCATCCACAAACCAGAGAATACACTTCTACTCAGCACCCTAACAGGACATTCTCCAAAAATCACCAACATACTGGGACACATAAGAAAAACCTCTACAAAAACAAAAATGATGAAATAAATTTTCATGCATTGCTATGACCAACAGTGCAATAAAGCTCAATACAACACCGAGACAAGCCTCCTCACTACAAACACACATGGAGACTAACAACACAAACCTCTGAATAATAACTGGGTCAAGGAAGGAAAATAAAGAAGAAATAAAACATTCTGTGGAACACAAAAGACATGTATCAACACAACAAACTTATGGGAATACCTAAAAGCAAGTCCTAAGGAGTGGAAATTTTATAGCCCTGGGATGCCTAGACATAGAAAAACAGAAGAGCAACAAGTGGAATGATCAACCACAAACAGCTAAAAGCCTTGAGAGGCAACAACAGATGAAACCCTAAAAGCAACAGACAGGACAGAAATAACAAAATCAGAGCAGAAAAATCAATGAAAATAGAAATCAAAGAAAACAAATACAAAAATCAATGAAGCCAAAAAGTTGGTTCTTTGAAAGAATATAAAAGATAAGACGCCTCTAGCCCAGTTAAACAAAAAGAAAGAAGGAACAACTCCCAAATCATACAATCTGTGATGAATCACAATGGACAAGGAAAGGATCAAGAAAATTATATGGGAATAATACAAGAACCTATAATTTCTACTACCAAGTTTGAAAATCCTAGAAGAAATGGATGAAATATCTGAATCTTGGGTAATCACCAAAAGCCTTGGCAAGGGAGAACCAGCAGCTTAAAACAAGACCCATAACATATAATTGAAGAAATGTAGGTTAATAAGAAGCCTCCCAACCTAAAAAAGCCCAAGGCCCAGATGGTTTGACAGCAGAATTCTATAAATAATTTCAAAAGACAATTCAAACATTATTATTCTAAAACTGTTTAGAAAGGATAAATCAGAGGGAAACTCCCAATTCCATTCTAGAAGCCACATACTCTTATACCAAACCAGGACAAAGATAACACCAAAAAGAGACTATAGACCCATCTCCTCCATAAACGACCAGATGCAATATTCAAAAAATACTGGCAAACTGCATACAGACCACATCAAGAAGATCATCCATCATGCCAAGTTTGGATTCATACCAAAGAATGCAGGGATGGTTCATCAAATAATACAAAATCATAAACATCATAACAATAAAGAACTGAAAGACAAAAACCACCATCATCCAATTGATGCGAAAAGCCTTTTGACAAAATCCAGCATCCTTCATGTTAAGTCCTAAGAAGGGAATTGGATTGGAGGGATGCCATTCCTCAAATAATTCACGCCATTATACAAAACCACAGCCAGCAAATCTATCTAAATGGATAAGGTAGAAAGCATTCCCTTTAAAGTAGGGAACTCGTCAAGCTGCCCCTATCCACCACTCCTCTTCCAATATATGCTTGAAACACTTTCTAACCTGTGGCAATAAGGCAAGAAAAGGATATTAAAGGAGTACTAATTGGAAAAGAGGAAGTCAACTATCCTTTTGCTAGATGTCAATATAATGTCTTACCTCAAGGGTCACAAAAACTCCTTAACCAGAAAACTCTAGAAGAATGATAAAGATTCACAAAGTGGCAGGAATACAGAAATTAACCTAGAACACAATGGTCCTTTCTTAACCAAGCAACAAGCAACTGAAGGAATTAAGGAGACACTTCCCACTCACAATAGGCCTCAAAAACAAAACTGAGGCAACAGTTGTGTTAAGCTCCACTGAACTCTATGTCCTTCTATGGCCAGGTATTTATCCAGTGACCATGGGCTAGCAAATCCAGGGACTGAAACAAAAGGGGAGATGTGGTTGGTGAAAAGAACCTGAAGAGATTCTCTTAGCATAGATGGCTTGTGATAAGGAATTGAAGTGAAGATTTCACAGAGATTTATATGCTGCAGCATTTGTGTCTACGTCTGAGACCACTTCCCATGCATCCCTTCAGCTGCAGCAGTCAAGAAGGGACAGTGGGAGCCCTGCAGCTGACAAAGCTGGACTGCACAGAGAAACGTCATTTAGGAGAAGCAGACACAGGACTTGCACACAGATTAATGGTGACTTGCTTGCCTTTGATAAACTGAGCAGTGACTCTCTAACAGTTGTTTCTAGATCATACAGTAATCAAGCTACATGGTAATAAGGTCACAATCCCCATCCCAGGAGTTCACAGTCCAGCCACAGTTAACTTCCTCCATCCAATCCTCTGGCCTGGTCTTCTAAGTTGATTTAAGAGCTAACGGTGGAAACTAGGCAAGATTGAACTGCCTTAATGAGATGTCCTCCATTTGGTGAAACAAATTAACAACTCAAAAGTTAAACATCTTTTTCTTTTTAAAATTAAAACTGTAGGGATGGAGAGATGGCTCAGTGGTTAAGAGCACTGGCTGCTCTTGCAAAGAATCTGGGTTCATTTCTCAGCACCCACACAGCAGCTAACAACTGTCTGTAAATCACTGTGTAGACCAGGCTGGCCTCAAACTCACAGAGATCTGCTTCCCTCTGCCTCCTGAGTGCTGGAATTAAAGGAATTAAAGGTATGTGCTGCCATTCACTGCCAGGAAAGTGAACTTATTTTTCTAAATTATTTTTAGGAGAAGATATAACCTTGATTCAAAATATAATAATTATACATGAGTTTCAGCATGACATTTTCATACATGTACATAAAGCATTTTGATCGTATTTACTTCTCCATTACTCTTTTTATTTTGAGACTGAATCTTGTTATGATGTCCAGGCTGGGCTGCCATTTGCAATCCTCCTGCTACAACCTCTCATATGCCGAAGTTGAAGCCTTGTACCACCACACCTGGTAGAAGTATGGGACTGGAGAGATGGCCTAGCAGTTAAGAGCGCCGACCGCTCTTACAGAGGACCCAGGTTTGATCCCCAGCACCCACATGGCGGCTGAGAACCGTCTTTTTTTTTTTTTGAACCATCTTTAACTCCAGTTGCAGGGGAATCCGACGCCCTCTTCTGACCTCCGCAGCATTGCACGACACAGGTGCACAAACCTACATGCCGCCAATACACTCATACACATACAGAAATAAATAAAAATAAAAAAATATTTTTAAAAAGAAGTATATTTTTGGCTTATAGTGAGAAAATTTGGCTCATTACAGGAATTTTAGAATTATTTAAAATTTTAGAATGGTTTGACATCAGGAAACCCATTAATACAATTCATTATATCAGTAGATTAAGGAAAAATTTCATTATTTATTTTGGTAGATGGAAGAATAACATTATCTATTAAAAATTTTTAAAACCTAAATTCAATAAACCATTTAACATATACCAGTAACAAACCTTTCTTTAAAAAGAAATATTCCAAGCCGGGCGTGGTGGCACACTCCTTTAATCCTAGCACTTGGGAGGCAGAGGCAGGCAGATCTCTGTGAGTTCAAGGCCAGCCTGGTCTACAGAGTGAACTCCAGGACAGCTGGGGCTACAGGGAGACCCTGTCTCGAAAAGACAAAAAAAAAGAAGAAGAAGAAGAAATATTCCTTAATCAGGCATGGTGGTGGCAAGCTTTTAATCCCAGCACTTGGGAGGCAGAGAGGCAAGCAGATCTCTGTGAGATCAAGGCTAGCCTGGTCTACATAATGAGTTCGAGTTCTAGGCCAGTCAAGCTACACAGTGATAATCCCTGTCTCTAAAAAATTGAAAGAAAAAAAGGGAGGGGAGAGGGAGGGAGAAGAGAAAGGGAGAGGCGAGGGGAAAGGAAAGAGAAGGGAGGAGAGGAGGGAAGAGAGCGGAGAAGAGGAGAGATGGGAGGAGAGAGAGAGAGAGAAGGAGAGAGAAGAAGAGAGAACACTATACTCCAACTCAAATGCAAAAGGTATGCCTGCTTTCAAACTCACATGAGTCTATAACTCGTGTTTTAAGCACCTAACAAGCTATAAAAAACTCGGACACAACAGGATTTCCTTATAATACATAAAAATAGCAAACATGAGACAGTTAACAGGACCCTCTACACAACCTCCACGACACACACCACTCCACTAATAACCAAACCATAACCATACAAACCTCCAGAATATGTTAGGTTGGGCTGGTGAGATGGGCTTCAGAGGTTATGGGTATCTGCTCTTCGGATAGGCGAGTTGATGCACCACATCAAGTAGCCCTAACCAACCTGTATTCAAGTCTAGGGACCAACACGCTTCTCGGCTCTATGGGATGCGCACATCACTACACTAAATAAACTAAATTAAAAAAAAGAATATCATCAAGCAAGACTCTTGGTTACTAAAAAGAGATAATCAGGCAGGTGTGGGTTTGGCATCCTTAATCCATAGCACTTGGGAGGCAGATGCTCTGGTGATCTTTGGAAGTTCAAGCCCAGCCTGGTCTATTATAGTTTGAGTTCCAGGACAGCTCAAGTATCAGGAGAGTTGTCCACAAGAATAGACAAAAAAAAAAAAAAAGAGACTAATAACAAAAGCCCTTTTAGTTCCCTGTGTAATCCACACAGAATTCAAACTCGGAGCCCACAGACGGAGACAGTTACTGGACTTTATTCCCACTTAACCAGCGATAGTGGGAGCAACAGTAAGCTGAAAGGACGCACAAGAACTCCATCAAATCATCATTAACCAAACAGGAGCTTTCCCACAAGCAGCCAATGTAAAACCATTGTTTGTCTGCTTCCCCCAATATTCAAAAAGCCCCTCAAAGAGGGCGATGCGCATAAGGATAAAACCTGCCGCGGCAAGCAAGCGAGACCCTGAGCGCCGATCCCAACACCGCGAAAGCTTGCATATGTGGGAACTCCTTGCAACCAGCTGGCTGGAATAAGAGGAGATGCCGAAGGGCTGCCTAATAGCCAATCTACGTAGTCAGCTGAGTGCCAGTGAGAGGCCCTCCCTCAAAATTATATCAGGGTGGAAGCGATGAGAGAATTACAATTGCATGAACACAAGCCCTGCGCTCGCTCCCACTAATTAAACTGAGATTTTCGATGCTGTTGTTGGTGTGGTGACTTGTCCTATGGTGTGAGTGACTCATTACACGTCTAACCAGTAACCAAACGCCCAACCTAGTTACTACCTAATTTGTAAATCACTACCTTCGTGTAAAGGAAGGCTACTGAATTTCTAGAGGCTTATTGACTCGCGTCAAAAGCATTTAAGAAGCTGGATAAGACCTTGAAGTAACCCAGCCCTCATTTTCTAACGACTTTACCACTCTTCAATTAGAGGATAAATGCCAAATTCAAAATGCCCTTTGATGGAGAGGAAATAATTTGCAAATTCCACAGAGATTAGAACAATATGTGATTGTTTTCTCATGTACCTTAAATTGTCTTCGTAAAAGAAGAATCTACAGGGCAGAACAAATGTACCATGCTCTTCTGTCAAACCAAACTGTCGGATTTAGTGCCTTTCAAATTCCATTAGTCCCTTTCTGAGTCATTAACCTATGGCCTTGATGCCGCGTGAAGACGGAGCATCTGCTGGAACCCCCAAGTGGTGCAAGTCTGAACACAGTGATGGTTTTGCAATATAAGAAAAATTTTGAACATGGTACTCTACTCAACCTCAGAGAGGTGCTCCTTTATGACATGTTTCTGGCACTGTGTCAATTCAGATTCAAGAATAGATAGATAGATGTAGATAGTAGATAGTGATAGAATACATAAATACAACAGTCAGCAATCGACATATAGCAACAACACAGATAGATACATATGATTACACAGCATACAAGATAGATACTATAGAAGATAGATAGATACACCAGAACCACATGATATATATGATATATGATAGAAAATAGATAGAAGATAGATAGAAGTAGTAGAAGATAGATAGATAGATAGTAGAGTAGATCAGATAGATAAAAAAAGTAAGCACGGCTCCTAAACCTGGTTGGACAAGGTTTCGGTCTTCCTTCCACTTTATAACAGCCTGAGAAATGAGGTGGGATAAAAACACGCAGTCTCGCCCACCCCCACAAACCCCCCCCCACCAACAGTAAGACAGAGGCACGAGGACCACGGGGCGAATCAGAGGCACATAGCATTAAAAGCAATTGCAAATCAACTGTGGAATTAGCTGATGAATCATGAGATTACGTATCAGATCAGAATTCCCAAAAATCGCAAACCTTTCCCACAATCCATCTTTATAAAGAGAGAGAGAGGAGGAGAAGAAAAGAAGACAGAGAGAAAGAAAGAAGGAGAAGAAAGAAGAGAGAGAAAGAACGAGAAGAAAGAAGGAAGGAAGGAAGAGGAAGAGGGAGGAAGAAGGAGGAGGAAGAAGGAAAGAAAGAAAGAGAAAGAACAGAAAGAAAGAAAGAAAGAAAGAAAGAAAGAAAACACGGGAAACATGATGAAAAGGAATTAACTAACCCCGCTAAACAATTGCGAAAGAAAGAAAGATATAGGAAAAGAAAGCAACCATGAAATAAAAGAAAGACACGCAGCCTTGTAATCTAAAACCAACACACATACACCATTTGATTATTATATATTTGTCCAGAAACAGCAACACACAACAATTAGGGCAGAGAGAAATTGTGAGCTTGGTGGATGGTTGTGTTTTCATTTTTCTTGAGAAAAAGCTGGTTCTTTCTATACTCAAAAACAAGGTTTAAATAGCGTGGGGCCTCACACACAATAACACTGCCTCATGTAAGAAGCATGAATTTCATATAACAACTCCCCTTCCTCACCACTCCCTCCGCCAAACTCCTCTCTCTCGCGACTCCCCTCAGCTATCTCTTCTCTCTCTCTCTCCTCCTCTTTCTCCCGTCTCCTTCTCTGCTCCCTAGTCACGATATGCTATGATTCCAGCAGACTGAGGGATAGCCATGGAGCTTCATTACTCCAGTGACGCCGCCGCACCTGGAGAATACAGAGAGAGAGAGAGAGAGAGAGAGAGAGAGAGAGAGAGATACCCCTACCCCATCCCTTCCCAAAGCCCTCAGTCAGAGGAGCTGCCCTCCCAGACAGGCTTTTCTTGCCAAGGACTGCACAGACAGGATGCCTTCTGGCCTTCCTTCCAGCTCCCAATTCTGGAAGAACTATATTCAAAGAGAGAGAAGACTAGCGTCTCCAAGACTAACTGCTACCCCTCACTAACACACCATAAAGTCTGAATAGAACATAGGCTGGCAGGAGAGATGGTTCCACTAACATCAGATTAGATGTTCCGACCATGGCCAGATAAAGTGGAAAGAAGAAAAGGCTGAAGTTGCAGATTACTGAATGGCAGGAAGAAGCTGACAGTATGAAGGAGACAATGGCTGCAATAATAAAACTACTTCTGTTAACCCTCACTCAGCAACTCTGAAAATCACAGTGACCAAAAATCCAGATAGCACAAAAGAAGGAAGGCATTCAAAAGCTGGGAGAAAAGAATTAACTAAAGAGACACAGCGAACAGGCAGCTAATTGACACGACAGGTGACACTTCCGAGAGCCTAAGGGAACCCAGGTTAGCAGAAGAGAACGAAAAAGTCCAGAATGGAAATAAATCGCGAATAGTACGAGAGGACATCTAAACAGAAACCAAAGCTCAGAAGGAAGCTGTTCAAACTCAGGAGGTATGAGCGGATGTAAAGAGCCTAAGGGAAATGTGTCAGCTCATGGCGCTTCTCCCATCTGATGGGGTCATGTTTAAAACAGATCAAATTTTTTGTAACCTAAAATGGGTGGGTCCCAAAGTAATGCACCTCATCAGAGGTATTTATTTGTGATCTTTCGGTTATCGCCACCTTCTATGTGTGAGATAGTGTCCGCTGACCTGGATTCGACCGAGTAGCGACTGCTTGGCTGAGCCCCAAGATCGTTGTCTACAACCCCAGCACCAGGATTACATCTGTGCATACCGTTTTTGGTGGGCTTCTTTTTATTGATGGGGCCGGAAACTACCTTCAGTCCTCATACTTGCAAGGCAAGCACTCTGACCTGAGCCTCCTCCCCGNACACGCTGCACAGGAAATAAGGTCGACAATGACAAGTGGGACCTCATTAAACTCAAAAGGCTTCTGTACAGTGAAGGAACCATTAGGAAAGTGAAAAAAAACCACAGTGAGGGAACCTTCACCAGTGATACATTGATTAGGAAGATTAACATCCAAAATATATAACTACTCAAAAACAAAGAAAAAAAAAAAAAAATGCCTTTAATCCTAGCACTGGGAGGCAGAGCAGAAGGGAGGCGGATCTTTGTGAGTTCAATAGGCCAGGCCTGGTTCTACAGAGTGACTCCAGACAATGAGGCTATGGGGAGACCTGTCTGAAAAAGACAAAAAAAAAAAAAGGAAAAGAAAACATGGACCTACACTCAAAAGATGGAGTAAAGAGGCGAACAGAAACTTCACCAATGAAAAAATAAAAATAAAAAAAAAAAAAAAAAAAAAAAAAAAAAAAAAAAAAAAAATTAAGGAAATGCAAATCAAAACCCTTAAGATATAATCTCACCCCAATAAGACTGGCTAGAATCAAGAAACAAATGATACCAAATGCTGGGGGAGTTGTGGGGAAAGGGGAACACTCATCCACTGCGGTGGGAATGTAAACTCAGCAACCCACTTATGGAAAAGCAGGTGAGAACACTTAAAAGACTTGAAATGAGCCTACCACCTGGACCCAGTTCAACCACTCCTGGGTATATTACCACAAGACTCTTCCTATCGCAGAGATACATGCACAGTCATGGTTTTTGCAGGTCTCTTCCCCCCCTGCCCATTCAAAGTTCTGTTCCGTCCCCCCTCTCTCCGCCCCTCAAGACTCTCCCCTTCCCAGCAGCAAAGAGCTTGGAAGCAACCAACGAGTGGAAGAGAAAATGTGGTACATCTACACAATGAGTATCTACTGCAGCGATAAAGAAAGACGTCATCATGAAATTTTCAGGTAAATGATGGAACTAAATATATTAGTTTAAGTGAATAACACACAGTCCCAGAAAAACAACAACAAGGTATAAAAAACCCTCATCTGTGGATGCTAGCACCAAGGTACCTAGTAAGGCAAACTGACAATGTTAATTATGATCCTCTTTATCTGAAAGCAACTGTGCTTTATATAATGTGAATTCCCTAACAGCGCTAGAATTGACCAACCACTATTTTTTCCAGGACTTGTAATCGTTGGTATATGGTGGGAGGGATGTATGCATATGTTTTATAAGTAAATAAATTAATGCTGGGTGTGGTGGTGACGCCTTTAATTCCTAGCACTTGGGGAGGCAGAGGCAGGGTGGATCTTTTGTAGTTCCAAGCCAGCCTGGTCTACAGAGGAGTTTCCAGGACAGCTTGGGACATACAGGAGACCCTTTTGTCCTCAAAAGATAAAAAAAAATAAAATAAAATAAAATAAAAAAAAAGTAATGTAAAATTAAAAGGGAAAAAAGCTTGAATCCTGAATTATGATTTGGAATAACATATGATTATTTTCAGACAACATAATTTTATTTACGGTGTAGCACATATATAATTACTGTATACATTATCTAATTTTTAAGCAAAATAAAAAAAACAAATGAAACAATCAACAAAAGAACTGGGAAAAAGAACATGACTAAAACAGTGACGTATCTCCCCACAATAATTCTCTGCTTTGAAACTTTTAAAAGAAAACCCAGAAAAATATACAGAGCAATGTTGGCAGAGAATGGCATGACCTTGTGGGTGGGGTGGGGGGCATGGAAAGGGAAATGAGTCTAAATTGGACTGAGAAATGATGTATGAAATGCATAAAACTTCAACAAAAATATTTTTTAAAAAGAAAAAGATGTATGCACAAACTGAAGGCATTAGAGGAGCTGGAGAAACCTCCAGAAAGAAGAGGTAAGAGAGAACACACAGTGAGGAAGACAGGTTACAGGAGCAGGGAGGCTTTGCTTTTTACCTGTGTGGTCTGAATCTTTTACAGTAAAAATACTGTATATCTCATTTGTGGATGTTTTTAAGTGCAAAACAAAACCTTAGAAAAATTGACTACCCACCCCCCCCCAAAAAAAAAGAATCATGTCAGGATTTTCCTACTCAGAATTTAAACATATCAGCTTCTAACCATGCAAGGGGCATATCTAGAGTAACTGTCACATCTGTTAGAGTGACCCAAGGCTCCTTGTCCTAAGTACAATTGAGACATGTGGACTGAATATTCTTTGTTACAGGGCTGCACTGTGTATTGTCAGATCTTAAGCAGCACCCCAATCCATCTCTGTAGATATTACCTGATATCCCTAGGGGGCAAAGTCATCCTCAAAGAGAAGTGATGTTCTACCTGTTTTGTGAAAGTGAACCAGAGTACCACCTTGGTTTAGGGACTGCTACCTCTGTGACCCTGCGAAGCCCAGCACCAGGCTGGGGCGGGAGAAAAGGCATCAAGGGCAGAAAGACCACCGGCTGCATCCATTGTTCTTCAGGAGGATAGAAGACCCAGCCTGAGCATCCTTTTCCTTTCCCTTTGAGTAAACACTCCCGCCTCTGAAGACTGTTTTAAATGATCCACAACATTTGGTTTACAAAACAACTCTTCCCCGCACCTGGCTCCACTCCCCTTCAGTTTCACGAGGAAATGTCATCTCTTTCTCCAGGGTCCAAAGCAGCAAGGATGACAGTTTACATTTATATTGTCTATTCTTTGGGACGAGGATGTGAAGTGCTGTACTATACAGGGAAATTCTGAGAAGCTGTCGAGATCCAGAGTACTAAAGAACCATCTTTCTAGAACACTGTGACCAGAAAGGAATAAACTGAGGCAAGGTTCTGAGATTTGAGAATATGGATCCCTCCCCCACTTCCACTCCCCACCCCACCCCTTCAATCCCATTAGGGGAAATTAAGCTCAAGTGAGAACTCTAGACAGGATCCATTAAGAACTTTCAGATCCAGGTTCTCCAGCATGAGATTTGGTCCCTAAGAAGAGAGAGATTAAGCTTTCAGTAGAAGCAGCCTAAGAAATCACCCTAGCTCTTCCTCAGTTCTGCCAGGTGTGCCTGCCCTCAGGCAAAGCTGTCTGCCTTCAATATGTTCATTTATAAAAACAGAAATAATCAGACATCTCCTGAGACCAGCAAAAGTGCAGGAAGGCAGGTAGGAACTGGGTGCTTCAGCAAGGCTGATTGTTGATTGACTTAACCTAGCTAATCCGTTAATCCAGTTGTCTTTGGCTTAATTGGCTTTTGTAGCTGTGGGGGCAGAGTTATCCTCCCAGCTGGTATTAAAGGTAGGGTTGTGTGAGTCTTGAGATCTGAGATCTCCTGAGGCCAGCAGAAGCGCAGGAAGGCGGGTAGGAACTGGTGGCTTGCGCAAGGCTGATCGTTGATTGACTTAACTAGCTAATCTTGTACATAAACAAATATGAAAAGATATACATGTCCAGGAAACCAACCTCCAGAAACTACTTGAAGCAATCAAAGGCAGAAGAGAGAGCAAACTATTCCCCAAGCACCTCGAAGAACAAATAAAAACATTAACATAGGAGTATAGAATCGAGAGACTAAAAAGTCCAAATGGATAATAAGGTGAAAGGAACACAACATCCGTATTTCAATTATAACCTTAATTATCTACATGGACTGAACTCCCCAATCAAAGGCATAGACTGGGAGAATGGTTAGGAAAAAATCCATCTATATGCTGTCTACAAGAAACCCATCTCAATTTCAAGGACACTGGCACCAAACTTAGGTGAAGGGATGGAAGAAATATTCTAAACAGGAGATCTCTTGAGCCCAGCGGCAGGTGCCCGGGGCGCGGGCTGAAGAGCCCCCCCCCCCCGCCAACTGAGATTAACGAAGAAGGATCTGAAGGAGGCAGCAAAGCACGCCTTCAACACAGTGAAAGGCATTAGGACTCACATTGGAATACAGGCAAGGGAAAGCCCATATGCCAGGATCACGAAGAAGAAACTACACTGGAAAGGTGCAGGAATATCCCACGCCAGCTTTACTAACCCTATGGATGATTCCTGCAGTGGGATCCCCCCGGGATGCCCCAGGACACAGACATCAGAAAAACAATTGGGAACATACTTAAAGATCTACAAAATCATAAAGAACAAATTAAGACTAAGAAAAATGAGTATAGGACCGAGAGAGAGAGAATGACAAACTCCGGAAGGAAGTAGAAACACTGACAAGATCCATGCTTAAGAAACGAAAATGAAACCAACCAGCAAACAATAGAGCTACAAAAAGAATCGAAAAGCTCCAAAAGAATAGAAAACAACTAAGAATCAAGAAAGGGAAAATGAAAAAGGAAATCAAACACTCATTCATTCAAGAGGAAAGGAAGAAAATAGCCTCAGAAGCAGATGGAGAAGCAGAACAAAATATCACCTGGAGGACAACACAGAACCAACTAAAAACCTCAGGAAGGTTAATGAAAAATTTCAAAAATACACAAATGGAACAACCAGGAGCTTGTGGGACACTATGATAAGATCAAACCTCCGCATCAATAGGATAGAGGAAGGAGAAGAACCCAAGAGAAAGGGTATTGAACCCAGATCTTCAACAAGAATAATAGATGAAAACTTCCCCAAAACTAAAAAAGGCAAATCAAACCAATACAAGAAGCACATAGAACTCCAAACAAGACAAGATCAGAAACCGAAAATCCTCCACGCCACATCATAGTTAAAAATGCTGGATGCCCAAAAAAAAGAAAACATTCTTAAAGCGACAAGAGAAAAAACACAAAAAGTGACCTATAGGGGAAACCTATCAGAATAAACAACGGACTTTCTCACAGCAAACGATGAAGCCAAGAAGAACCTGGAGCAAAGCCATTCCCCAGTGTTGAGGGAAAATGGATGCCAGCCCAGGTTTACTCAACTATACCCAGCAAATGTCAATCATAGTGGAAGGAGAGAGGAAAATCTCCAATGACATAAACAAATTGAAAAAATACATGTCCAAGAACACCAACCCTTCAAGAGAATACTTGAAGCAATCCAAAGAACCGAAGAAAGGAGCAACCAACCCCAGGCAATTAGAAGGAAGAATCAAATAAAAAGCATAACTGCAGAAGTAGAAACCTAAATCAACACCGCAGATGGATTTTAATTAAAAAGGCAAAAGGGGGGGAAAAAAAAAAAAAAGCCCCCCCCCCAACACAAAAAACCTATCAAGCCATAACCTAAAATATTAATGGACTAAATTCCCCCCAAATTCAAAGACATAGACTGGGAGACTGGAATAGGAAACAGAAATCCACCGATATGCTGTCTGCAAGAAACACATCTTACCTTCAAGGACAGGCACCACCTTAGTGAAGGGATGGAAAAAAATATTCCAAGCAAATGGTCCAAAAAGAAAGCAGGTGTTGCTATTTTTAATATCGGATAAATAGAACTTCAAAGTAAAAGAAAATCAGAAGAGACAAAAGAAGGCCATTAAATTTTCATCAAGAACAATCCACAAAGCAAGATTTCACAATTATGAATATATATGCCCAAATTCTGGTGCACCAAAACTTTATAAAGACAATTCTCCAGGAACCACAAGTCACAGACTTAAACCCCAGCAAACTCATAGTGGGAGATTTCCATACCCCACTGATCCTTTGGATAGGTCAACAGAAACAAAAAATAAAACAGAGAGACATCTGAACTGAACGATATGAACAACCAAAATGGACCTCATAGACCTCTACCCGACATTCCATCCAATACCAGAGAATACACTTTCTAACTCAGCACCCCAAGGAAACATTCTCCAAAAAATCGACCACATCCTGGACACAGAAGAAACCTTCTACAAAATACAAAAAGATGAAATAAATTTTCATGCATCTGCAGATCCAACAGTGCAATAAAGCTCACATCAACACCAGGACAAGCCTCCTGCCTACAAGACAACATGGAGACTAACAACACACCTTGAATAATAATGGGTCAAGGAAGGAAGATAAAGAAAGAAATAAAAACATTCCCTGGAACCACAACAATGACAGTACAACACAACAAACTTATGGGAATACCTAAAAGCAAGTCCTAAGGAGTGGAAATTTTATAGCCCTGGGATGCCTAGACATAGAAAAACAGAAGAGCAACAAGTGGAATGATCAACCACAAACAGCTAAAAGCCTTGAGAGGCAACAACAGATGAAACCCTAAAAGCAACAGACAGGACAGAAATAACAAAATCAGAGCAGAAAAATCAATGAAAATAGAAATCAAAGAAAACAAATACAAAAATCAATGAAGCCAAAAAGTTGGTTCTTTGAAAGAATATAAAAGATAAGACGCCTCTAGCCCAGTTAAACAAAAAGAAAGAAGGAACAACTCCCAAATCATACAATCTGTGATGAATCACAATGGACAAGGAAAGGATCAAGAAAATTATATGGGAATAATACAAGAACCTATAATTTCTACTACCAAGTTTGAAAATCCTAGAAGAAATGGATGAAATATCTGAATCTTGGGTAATCACCAAAAGCCTTGGCAAGGGAGAACCAGCAGCTTAAAACAAGACCCATAACATATAATTGAAGAAATGTAGGTTAATAAGAAGCCTCCCAACCTAAAAAAGCCCAAGGCCCAGATGGTTTGACAGCAGAATTCTATAGAAACATTTAAAGAAGATTTCAACATTATTTCTCTAAAACTGTTTTCAGAAGTGATACAATCAAGAGGGAAAATCTCCCAATTCCATTCTAGAAGCACATACTCTATATACCAAACCAGGCAAAGATACAACCAAAAAGGAAATCTATAGACCTATCTCCTCATAAAGAACGCAGATGCAATATCTACAATAGAACTGGCAAATCGCATATCGGACACACAAAGAAGATCATTCATTATGTTCAAGTTGGATTCACACCAAAAATGCAGGGATGGTTCACAAATAAATCGAAACATAATACACGAAACCAATAAATGACGAAAGACCAAAAACCATACACAATCTCCAATTGATGCGAAAAGCTTTTGACAAAATCCAGCCATCCCTCATGCTTAAAGTCCTAAGAAGGAATTGGATTGGATGGATCCATTCCTCAAAGTAATTAAAGCCATATACAGGAAACCACAGCGCAATATCATCCTAAATGGGGAAATGGCATAAACATTCCCTTTAAAGTAGGGAATCGGCAAGGCTGCCCCTATCCACCACTCCTCTTCAATATATGCTTGAAACACTTTCTAGAAACACTTGCTAGAGCAATAAGGCAAGAAAAGGATATTAAAGGAGTACTAATTGGAAAAGAGGAAGGTCAAACTATGCCTATTTGCTGATGATGTAATGATTGTTTACTTAAGGGATGCAAAAAAACTCCTCTAAAACCAGAACTCCTATGAACGAAATGATAAAGAGCTTCAGCAAAGTGGCAGGAATACAAAATTAACCTTAGAACATCAATGGCCTTTTTAAAACCAAGAACAAGCAACTGGATAAAGAATTCAAGGGGACATTCCCACTCACAATAGGCCTCAAAAACAANAGATATACAAGTAAACAATGGAAAAAGTGTATTAAAGAGGGGCCTCAGATTTTACAATAGTATCAACAAACTAGACGTCAAGGCAAGAATCACACACGCCAGCTAATCACCAACTTTGAAAGGAAAATAGACGAAAGGTTTTCTGACCCAACAAGCAGTGGCAGAGAAAAGTACAACGGGTGAATACCAGGTCCATCCCAAACTGCAGCAACTGCGGTTAATTTTCACATGGTTGCGGCGAAAGAGCATGAGTGCAAGAGTGAAGGGAATTCTCCACAGTTCAGAGAAAGCCAAGCAGGCAGAGTGCAGCGTGGGCATCCCTGAATAAAGAAGTGTGATAGGCATAGCTAAAGGCTGTGCATAATGTGAAGTCGTGCAGGGAAGACAGCAAGAAGACATTCTAGATGACAGAGCTGTGAGATTTTTTCCAAGGAGAGCTGCATACAGGGATGGTACCAGCCAGGGATTCATATTGCAACTCAATCCGAAAGCTAGCCTAACCTTTGAGATCAAATCCAAACCACGTGAGCTACTGGCGGAGCACAAGGTAAGAGATTGGCCTTTCTCACGAAGAGATGGACCTAGACACCCACACACACACTCGAGACGTCAAGTAAAAACTATGGGACTTAAGGTTGGAACTAACTGCATTGCATTATAGGCCTATAGGCCAGAGTGACGGTGTTGAATGATCCACCATAGGGTTAAAGTATACAGACATTTCTCCAGTGGGCCAGTTCTGGAGGTCTAGGAAGTCTGGCTGGAGGAAGTATGTTATTTGGGGCAGGCTTGGTGAGTTTAACAAGCATTGCAGTCTCCAATCTCTCTATCTCTCTCTTGTCTTTGCTATGGACCCATCTTTGCTGCCACCCACCACAAGCTCCCACCAAATGGCCTGATCCTGGAACCATAATTCAAAACCAAGTAAAACCTTCCTTTAAAAGTTCATCTCAAGGGTTAAGCAACACTAAAGATAAACACTGTTGAGTTTAGATTACAAGAAACAAAAACATGAAAAGAAGCATAAGCAATGGAACAAAAAGCAGACGCAGGCCGGGTGTGAGACACACTTTCCACTCTGGATGTAGAGGCAGGTGGATCTGTTCAAGGCCAGCCTGGTCACTAGAGTTCCAGAGCTGCAAAGGCGAAAACCCGTAAAAGCCTAAAAAAAAAGCCAGAGTCAAGTATACCTTAATGCCAGCATCAGGAGCAAAGGCAGGCGATTCCAGAAAAGGCCACCAGGTCTAGATAAGTAATCAGCTGGACCCAGGACACCCTGTCTCGAAAAGGCCAGGAAAAAAAAAAGAAAGAACTCCAAATAAATAAATTAATTAAAAAAAAAAAAAAAAAAACAAAAAAAGACAAGAAAAGCAGCTGAATTCTGGCTATAAGTGTAAGGATCTTGAAGCTGAAAGTTCTGAATGACTGACATAACAACAATATGCATAAGATCCAGCTCAGGACATTTCAAGAAAGATCTTTGGAAATCCACTCAAGCAAGGACAAAAAGTCGAAACAAACTGCAGACTCGCTCATTTTCCTAAGTAATCCAACCCCTAGCAACAGAAAATAAATCATACATGGGAAATACATAAATGAACATGCAAGTAGGTCCTTATCTTACTTCTTAGTCAGAGTAAGTCCTAGAGCCACCAAATGGCTAAAGCATTGGTAGTTGTTTTCTATCGACAGTCTATACCACAGAAATCCATATGTAATAAATGATTTTCGTATATTATTACTTACTTTGTTTGTGTAAATACACAACATCTTAGTAACTTTAACCCCCCACTGGAATCTGCCATCAGCCACCACCGACCGAATCAATCCATTCGTCATTAAATAAGGTCTGATCAATAGGGTCCACAGAACCCCTCATGCAGTATTCACCTGGGCATAGCCTATCTAGAGCCACCTATTAAAGAGACAGCTGCTCCATACCGTCAGCATAATCAAGCCAAGTTCTTCACAAAGGACCTAAATGACCAGTTCTTTTTTCTAATTCTCTGTGTTTTTGTTCTGCTTGAGTTGCATGGGTCCTGTGTACATTGACAACAGCTGAAAGTTTATAGGAGCAAGGTCTCATGAGCCTGTAAGAGTCTATTTCACTGGGACTGGAGAGTGGCCAGAGGTAGAGCACGGCTATCTAGCAAGGACCCAGATTGATTCCCAACACACACATGGGAACAACCCATCTAGAACCCGTCCAGGGGTCTGCAATCCTAATTCGACCTGGCACATTTGGTACAGGACTATATGTAGGCAAGCATTATAAACATAATAAAAAAAAGTAGTAAATTTTTTTGTCTTTTTGAGACATGGTTTTTCTGTAGCCCCAGCTGGTTTGTAATTTGCTATGTAGACTAGGATGATTTCAGTTTTACAAAGATCTGCCTGCCTGCAAGTGCTAGGATTAAGCACGCACACCCACAACACCCGCGTAAATATTTTTTAAAAAGACGTTACGCATAGTCCTTCCAAGAATCTCCACCGTCAATCCAGATGGAACTAGGAGAACCCAGTTGGGACTAAAACAGCGAGGAGCAGCCCGTCTGAATAAGAGCCAGGGAACATGGCTGTATCATGGAGGGTGGCGCAGGGGGATCAAGACAGCACACATGCTTACTGGACTTCAATTTGGGAACCATAGGAAGGGAAAGACCCTTGGAGCAAAGTGCAAGATGATGTTGTTTGGGATTAAAAAAAGCCAGAGAACTTCAAATACTTCCTTAAGGAAACATGACAGCTTTTAGGGGAAAAAAAATTTTTTTTTTTTTTTTTTTTAAAAATAAAAATTAATTATACTATAATATATAAAATATATATAATATGCGTAGCCAAACAAGTAGAAGAACAAAACAAAGAAACTGAAAAAAACTCTGGAAAGACCAGAAAAAGATGCAAGATGTATGGAGAGTGCAGGGGACTCAGGGGGTAGGGGCAGGAAAGGGAAGCAACTCTAGATCGATTGAGAAATTTATACGATATTGGAAGTATAAACTGAAAAATTTTAAGAAGACGGTTTCTGTATTGTGTGCACACTCCATGGGCTCTTACAATCTTCGCACCCCTCCATAATTACATGACTGGTGGCTGGAGTTAACATGAAGTCTTGTCTGACCCCACTCTGCAGTCCTGTTACTCTAGCACGCCATCTGTGCCTTGGCGGTCCTGTTGGCATACTCAAACGGATGAGAGGTTGAGGAGTGCAGCATTCGCAGTCTACCTTGTTCAATCGGTATCTCAGGCCTTAAGGTGTAGATGTACCATGTAGACAAAAACCATTTTTTAATAAGAACCCAGATGGGCGAGAGATGGCCTAGTGTTAGGAGCGCCGACTGCTCGTACAGAGGACGCGGGTTCGAACCCCAGCACCAACAGCTTGAGCCGCTGAAACCAACAGGAGAACCACGTCCAGGGGAATCCGAGACCTCATTCTGACCTCCGCAGCAGTTGCACGACAACGGTGCACAAAACCGCATGCAGACAGTACATTGAACCAGCTGAAATATAAAAAAAAAAAATAAATTAAATAAATAAAAAAATTAAAGAGACCCGATGCCAGGTGTTGTGGCGCACGCCTTAATCCTAGGCACTTGGGCAGGCAGAGGCAGGCGATTTTTGTGAGTTCAAAGCAAGCGCTGTACAAGAGTGATTACAGTCAGCTGGGGCTACAGGGAGATCCTGTCGCAAAAAAAAAGACCAGATGGAGCCACTATATATTCTAGGGCAGTCCACCCCTAAGTTCCAACTCCGAGGTCTGCGACTTGACTCAGCTCCCTCTCTTCCAAGTAACTTGACTGTCCCAGAACACCAGTAACCACCTTACTGAGAACTACTTTCTAACAAGAGGGACGTAGGAAAACATTGGAAGGTGAGTTTCATGTCCACAGTTGCTTGTCAACTTGGGGTAATTATTTCTGCACTCTCTGGTACCAGGTTGTGTCCAAAGGGCTCACAGCACTATTCCAATCTTTGCCTGAAAATCTCATAAAGATTTCATTTCATAAGCCTGCTTACCAAAATGTAAAAGCTACTTTCCAGACAAGAGCATCCTTTCCCAATATCAATGCCTGAGAGAAATCGGTCTTGCAGTTTATAAACTGAAATATAGAGAACGCTCAGTGCTCCGAGATCCAGAGCGAGGAGACTCCTGCCGGAGCGGATGACCCCATCAGGAAACTCCACTGCCTCAATAAAAAGAAAAGTCTGATGTGTCAAATCTCAAGGGCATCATTAAGCTCCATCTGACTTCTAACACGTTTGACTTTCTGATACTCAAGTGAATCGCAGCGACCAAAAGAAAGCATAAACCGTAGCAACAATGTAGTAATATACTCTTGGAATCAGGGGAGGGAATCAAGCTCCCACAATTTGAGTCAACTATGAAGTCTCAACCTAAGAACAGAGCAATACTTGAACAAGAACTTGAGCGACAGTAGGAGAGAGAGGAGAGAGAAAGAGAGAGAGAGCTGTTTCAGGGGCTGTGGAAGAGACACAGGGAAATTGGTTCACTTGACTTCTGGAGCAATCGGCTCCACCCTAAGGAGCTCAATGCCAGATAAAAGGGACGCTTACGAATTTAACAAAAGCTATCAAGCCTTTTTAGGAATGGCACAGTGTTCTCCAGATCATTGCTGAAATCATTAGGCTAAGAGACCTCCCAAGAGGGAGAGAAGGCGGTGGACCTGGATAGACATGTATTCTTGGCCTCGTCTATTGAAAAGACTGTGATCATTGAAAGTCAGGCTCTAAGCTCCACCTGATGAGCCGGGTCCTGTGACCTTGATTAGAAGGATTTTGATGGAAGCTTAGGACAAACAAAAGTTGAGAGGTCAGAAGAGAGCTGTGCACATCCTGGTGTTCCTGTGGGCAGACAGTGTCTCCTGGTCTAGGCTAGCATGTGCTTGTGATGGTTAATCCATTGTCACTTGACTGATCTTGCAATCACCTAGGAGACCAGTGAGGAACGTCTCTGGGTTTATCTATAATGGTATTTCCAGAGAAGCGAGTGGGGCTGACCCAGCCTCCATGTGGGTTGCTCCATCCCGAGAGCTAGGGGCCTAATGGGGACAAAGGAGCAAAGCCAACCCAGCCATAGAAGCCATGGTGTGAGCTCCATGCATCACTCTGCCCTTCCCTGCCGTGAACCAATTCAGAAACCATGAGCCAAAATAAATCAGGTGTCTCCCAAGTTTCTGGGACCTAACAAAAGACATTATCAGTGCATGCAACAGCTCTGTGGCTTAAATACCCAACTTACACCGTGTGGTTTCAGACACCTCATACATCAATAACAAACACACAGATGTTGTACAAACACACATTCATGCAAACACACATTACACAGCACATGCCAAATCATATCACTATAGCAACCAAAGCCACATCATAACAAACACATACAACACACATTATACAACACATATATACAAACCATATCCCATACAAACATATACACATAATAATTAATATTTAAAATATAGTTAACAAAATTGAAGGTTCATTAATTGGACAGCACTCAAAACCAGAAGTTATTAAGAGAGGTCCTACCTCAAGGTAGACAAAGAGCACCAAGCAAGCCCAGTGTAAAGCTAAAATCTCTGTTACTGACTACAGCAAGGGTGGCCTACTGGGTAGATCGGTAGATGCCCACCTAGAGTAAAGGAGGGTGGGAGTTCCAGACTGTTAGGCTTACCTTTCACATATATTGTTAAATACGATTTGGGTTGGGTTTATTTATGTAAAAGGCCTGGTTCAGAGAAGACATAACCAGGACAGCTGCATTTGTTTGCTTAACCTCAAGCTGAGATAAACAATTAGCCACACTTTCTAGACCTCCCGATTCTACTTGCATCCAGCACTCAAGAAATCTGCAGTCACAAAGAAACCAGGGACCTGGGTTACCCAGTGTCCTGGAGCGTGGCAAAGCCAGCACCCATGCCTACCAGACCCCATGAGCCACGTGCACCCCCCGCCCCCGCATCACCATTCCCTTCACCTCACATAACTGATACTGCCCGATAGTTCATCCCAGCAGCCATCACGGGTGCCTGTCACCACAAAGGGACAACGAAAGTTGCCGGATCATATTCTTGTGGGCATCTTTCGTCTTATAAACTATTGAACAAAACATTATTGGTTTAAAAATGACATTGCTGATAAGGAAGGAAAAGGACATGGCATGTAGCAGAGTGCGAATAAAAGAACCCCCAGGGAAATGAGGGATGTAGACAGTGGGTATTCCAACGCACCCACTCACAAGCCTAAAGTGGCAATATGATTTTTGAAAGCTCTTGCTAAGTAATTTGATGAAGACTGTAGGCAAATGAGTCGTTAGCACGCATCAAAAAGTAGAGGCACCGAGGGGCTGGATAAAGAAGGACAGTCTAATTAAAAGACACTGCAGTGGAGCTTAAGCTAACAGAACTTAGGGTCAACAAAACTATTGTTATTGTTGTTACTGAGCTTCCGAGAACTCCTGTTGCTGTCGTACGGTGCTCTAAACCAAGAGGTTCCTGGAGAGCAGGCAGCTGGCACCAGTCCTGAGCATGAGGCTGGCATCAGTGACAAGTATGGGCAATGAAGTTGTTCTGGCCCCCACATACTTTGTTCTTTGGGCAGGAAACATGGAGGGTTTGGCAAACTGCTCTAGGTCTTCCTTTCCCACTCCATAAAAAGGGAAACATCGAGGGTTGTGAGTGTCAGTTCTCAACCCGCCGGCACAGAGGAGTGCACAAGCAGTGAGACTTATTGAACAGGCCAGAAGCTTATTTATTAAAAATGTTAAGTGATATAAGTGAAGGTTGAGCCCACTAAGTCAGGGATTGCAAGGAGGCATACTGAAATTATCCTGGACTGCACCTCCAACCCAGAAAAGTGCTGCAGCACTCCTGGCAGTCATGCCTCACGAGAGATAGACCAGTCCTAGCCTCTATGAGATGCTGCTGAACCAGCTGCAATCCAGTTTCCAAACTCAAGATGTTCCATCCAATACCACCATTCCATCTCCTTCTCCCCAATTCCTTGCTATAACTCACTTCCTTGTGCACTTGGGTATAAAAAAAACTGCCATTATGGGATGTAGGTAACTGTAGAATACCTACATCTAACTGTAGGTATTTCTTTTAGCAGAACACTTAAGAGCAGTTACCTAACAGCCAAAGCCTTGACCCCTGCGTTAATTTTCACAGACCTGTGATGGCCTGGATGTCCTTCCATCCTCAGAAAGAACCGTGATCGATTATTCCTGCCAATGCTGCCCCAGCCCCCATTGTGTTACGTGTCTCCATCTGGGTTAAATAAAGAGCCTTAGTTACCAGAATAAACTTGAGCTCCCTCCGGTCTCCTCTGTGACGTCTGTTTCTGTCCCACGATAATCTCCCACAGTCCCCCTCCCCTCTCCTTGCCAGGGGCTAGACCCTAGAGACTGCTGCCTGCAGGCAGGAGACAGCCTTGAAGCTTACAGTCCTGTAGACAGCCAGGCCGTCAAGATAGAAGAACATCGTATGATGCAGCCACACGATGACTAAGGACTTATCAGATATTAGTAAATGCCCATTCTTCCTCCCCCCCCCATTGCCTGAACCACTTCCTGCCTCGGGTATAAAAAACTGCCATGTTTGTTCCTAACAATGGTCATCCTAATCCTGATTTAGGCAGGCCAGTCCCTGACCAATAAATCAGACTTCCTCTTCATCGGAGTCGTGCTCTTTCGCCCTGCACCATGGTCTCCCCTCCCAGCTTGAAACCTAACAATATTTAAAATATCAATCATCGATTTTGGGGAACTGTTTCTCCAATAGGTTGCTGTTTTGTAACAAATTTCGTAGCATTTTCTTGTTCTACTCTCCCCGTAAAACAAATATATAGAGTATATATAATAGAGAGAGAGAGATACCAACCCACACATCACACACACACACACAACCATGCTCACTATTCTTTTTTTTTTTAAATAGTTCTCTTGGAGGGGCAGTGGAGGATTGGCTCTAGCAGTTTAAGAGAAATAACCGCTCTTGCAGAAGGCCAGGTTATCCCAGCATCTGACATGGTGGATAAAAACCATCTGTGCTCAAAGTTCCAGGGCATGCTATCCCTCCGCCTCCATGAGCATTTCATGACAGAGTATTCTTTGCGTACATGCAGGCAAGACATCATTTCATCACGATAAAAAATGAAATAAAAATAAGCCGGGTGGGTGGTACGCCTTTAATCCTAGCACTTGGGAGGCAGAGGCAGGTGGATCTTGTGAAGTTCAAAGGCCAGCCTGGTCTACAGAGTGAGTTCCAGGACAGCTGGGACTACAGGGAGACCGTGTCTCGAAAAGACCAAAAATAAAATAAAATAAAATAAATAATAAATAAATATAATAATATAAATAAAATTAAAAATTTAAAAATTCTAGAAGACAGAAAGTGGATGCCACTTCACTTTGCTTTAGTGGTAGAATAATGACTTCACATTGCATTTGGGAACAAATCAGGGAGTGTTTGTGTAGAGACCAGTGAAAGGTGTTTATGATACTGTCACAATGATGTACATCTACTCTGTAAGATGTGCTGGTTGAATTCTAAGTGGTTTCATCATGACGTACTAAATTCCACATAACCATGGAGAATAATTTTCACAGAAAAAAATGTTAATGAAATAAATGTTAGTAGAAGAGTGTATAATGGGGAGCGTGGGAATATAGCTCAGTTGGTAGAAGGTGCTTACCTGAAAGCATGTGAGCCCAGGGTCTGACCCAGTACTCATAACCTTCCGAGGTAAAACACATCTGGGATCATCACTGGGCCATAGAAGCAGGAGTTCAATAAAAGAAATCTTACTACCTGGTCTGCAAGCTAGAGCCAGCCTGGGTACATGAAGATCTGTATCTTTAAAAACTATTTAAAAAATTTTAAGCTTATTTATATCAGAAAAGAATCAATAGTAAAAGTAATCAAAGAGACAAAGAGGTCATTACACTCCTATCAAAGAACAATCAACCAAGAATAATACACAATCATTAATATATATGCCAAACTCTGTTAGGGCTGGGCACTCTTGGGGCAAAGCTTTTATAAAGACAATTCTCACAGACTAAGACAGATTAACCAGCACACTCCGATGTAGGGACTTTCAAACCCACTAAGGGTCTGTTGGACCAGATCACCAGGACAAAGAAAGCAGAGAGACATCTAATCGAATGGTAGGATACACCAAAGTGGATCCCACAGATCACTATGAATATTCCACCAAGACCAGAGAAAAAACACTTTCTACCATGCACCTACGAACATTCTCCAAATCACCACATACTGGACACAGAAAAGCCCTCACAAATCAAATGCAAGATTAGAAATATATCCATGCATTCTCTATCTGACCAGTGCATAAATGCTCAAATATCAACACCGAGATAAGCCTACTATATACAAGAACATAATGGAGAATAACACACAACACACTCCTGAATAATGACTCGGGTCAAGGAAGAAAAAAGAAGGAAATAAAGATTTGGAACAATATAAGAAAGAAGTCAAAAAAAAAAACCAAAAACAAAACATATGAATTATTTTTTAATTTATTTATTTTCGTTGTGTAAGAATACGTCTGCAATGCAGGTGTGGCACTACCATGTCATGCAGCCTGGGGTCAGAAGAGGAGTTTGGTATTTCTCTTGGAACTGGAGTTAAAGATGGTTCTCAGCCGTACTGTGAGTGGTGCTGGGATCGAACCAGGTCCTCTGCAAGAGCAGTCGGCATGCTCTTAACTCGCTAGCATCTTCCAGCCTCTATTGGTATACTTTAAAAGCAGTCCTAGACGGAAGTTTATAGCCCTGTGGTGCCTACATTTAAAAAAAAAAAAAAAAAGAGCACAAGTAAGATAACACTGCAGCTAAAGCAATGAGACAATAACAAATTAACCCTAAACACAACAACATGGAAGAAAAAACAAAAAATCAGAGAAAGAATCATAAATAGAAACAAAACATAACAAAGGAATCAACGAATCAAGAGTTGGTTCTTTTAAAAGATAAACCTCTAGCCCATTAAACCAAAAGAAAGAAAAGAGCAACTTCCAAATAGATAGATTGTGATGAAATGGGAAACCAAACAGACAATAGAAAAGATCAGACAATCAATGGAATATTCAAAGCCTATCACTCCTACTAAATTGAAAACCTAACAGAAATGGAGTGAATATCTAAATCCTGGAATCAACAAAGTTTAACCAAGAGAGATTGACAGCTTAAACAGACCATAACTCGAGGATAAAGAAATGTAATAAAAAAAAAAAACTCCCAATAAAAAAGCGCAGGCCAGAGGCTTCACAGCAGAATTCTTCTTTGTTGTTTTGTTTATTTTTGTTTTGTTTTGTTTTGTTTCTGAGATAGGATCTCCTATTAGACTCCAGCTGCCTGGAACTTGTAGCCCAGGCTGGCCTAAGAACCAGAGATCCAGCCTGCCTGTGCCTCCCAAGTACTAGATAAAGATTGGGTGCAACAAACCCGCAGCTAGAATTAAGTTCTTAAGCCACCATGTGGGTGCTGGATCAAAAACCGCAGTCTTCGCAAGAGCATGGGACTCTTAACTCACTGAAGCCCATCTCTCCAGCCCCTACTTTTGTTTGTCCAACAGCAAAATTTCTATAAGAATAATTTAAAGAGACTTTAATAACATTATATCTAAAACTGTTCAGAAAGGATATATAAGCAGAGGAAATCTCCCAATTCCCTTCTAATGAAGCAGCATATCACTCTTATACCAAAAAACCAGAGCCAAAGATACACAAAAAGCAACTATAGACACCATTTCAATTAATGAATAGATGCAATATCTCACAAAAAACTGCAAACTGCATACGGACACACAAAAAAGATCATTCCATTCATTATCACAGTTGGATTCACACCAAATGCAGGGATGGTTCAGCAATAAAATCATAAATAATCAGAACACATAAATTGAACTGAAAGCACAAAAACCACACAATCTTCTAATTGATGCAGGAAAAGCTCTTGACAAAATCCAACATCGCTTTCATGATTAAGTCCTAAGAGGGAATCAATATATGAATGGATCATTCAAATAATGTCAGCTGCAGTAAAAGCCCACACCAACATCACCTAGTAATGGAAAAAGGTTAGAAGGATTCCCCCTTAAAGTAGGAACTCACAAGCTGTCCATCACCACTACTTCAATTAGTGCTTGAAACACTACCTAGGACAACATGAGTTGCAGGAAAATGGCTGGAGCTAGAGGAGCATCAGCAAGTGAAAGTAACAACGTCCGAGAAAAACGAAAACAAAGAATGTATCCCCATCTGTGGTGATCTATGCCAATTCGACCTATGGTTTTTTTTTTTGATGGCTTGTGTAACTAATACATCATTTTCCAATTCTGTTCAGCATATATCCGTTCCCTTCCCCACCCCACCCCACCCATCCAAGATCATGCATCCTGCCATAGATTGCACTTTCCATGTTTTTTGTTGGTTTTGTTTTTCATTTTTTTTTTAATAATAATAAAATAAAAAGCATTTTTCTTTTTGATATTAAAACCTATTTGAAAGCAGTTGTGCCCAAACCCACAAGCACGGGTTCCACCTTCCAGCAGGGGGGGGGGGGATGATGTCAATCATAGTGGATTGCAAATAGTAACCAGCCAGAGTGTAGTTTCACCATTCACCCAATTGCAGCCCTTACTCTACCAATGCCCTCTCTTCGAAATTGTTCCCCGGAGGCTAGAGGGGCATAGGTGGATGAAAGCAAAAACAGTCTACTTTCTCGGAGCATATTGGTCCTAGTCAATTTGGCTGTTCTTCATGGCGCCACTGTCCAGCGCAACCTCGACAACACCCACAAAATGAGCAACCATAGCAATCAAAAAATGAAAAAGGTATGATTAAACAAAATAATAGCATGATTCTACTAATGAAGAACACGCAATTAAATATATAAAAAGATTAAAACTAATGTTATGCGTACAGGAATTAAAAACATTGGTATATCGACAGCCACCGAGTTGGATGGATGTTAATCATGATAGCATTCTTCGTTAGTAGACAGGTCTCAGTGTGGTAATAACTCCTAACATTAGAGGATGAAGCTTGTGGCATCACGTGGGTATCCCCCAAGAGAGAGCTAAGCATTAATTGGGATAATCAACAATTGGCTGCCGACCGCTGCACAGTACCGCAAAGAGGCGTAGCTGGTGCCTAACGCGCAAGGCAGTGTGCCTGACCAATAACCTAGTTTATTTCCTGTGCTGGCCTGGCTTGTCGCAAAGCAGTTGGGAGAGATGCATTTTGGAAACAACAACACAACAGAAAGGACTGCAGCAAGGAACTGACTGAAACGTGAACCTACCAAAACAGTCAATCTCCACATGAGAGAATATTGAGAAAGAACGAGAAAGAGATGAAAAGCATGGCAGAATGCATGAGCTTGGATGGGGTGGGGATGGGGAACATGTCAGATTGATAAAAATAGTTTGTAAAAAAAAAAACAAATAATCCTCTGCCTGTTCTGCTGCCTGAGGGTTATTCTAAGACATAACTGAGGCAACAGTTGTGTTAAGCTCCACTGAACTCTATGTCCTTCTATGGCCAGGTATTTATCCAGTGACCATGGGCTAGCAAATCCAGGGACTGAAACAAAAGGGGAGATGTGGTTGGTGAAAAGAACCTGAAGAGATTCTCTTAGCATAGATGGCTTGTGATAAGGAATTGAAGTGAAGACTTCACAGAGATTTATATGCTGCAGCATTTGTGTCTACGTCTGAGACCACTTCCCATGCATCCCTTCAGCTGCAGCAGTCAAGAAGGGACAGTGGGAGCCCTGCAGCTGACAAAGCTGGACTGCACAGAGAAACGTCATTTAGGAGAAGCAGACACAGGACTTGCACACAGATTAATGGTGACTTGCTTGCCTTTGATAAACTGAGCAGTGACTCTCTAACAGTTGTTTCTAGATCATACAGTAATCAAGCTACATGGTAATAAGGTCACAATCCCCATCCCAGGAGTTCACAGTCCAGCCACAGTTAACTTCCTCCATCCAATCCTCTGGCCTGGTCTTCTAAGTTGAATTTAAGAGTAAACGTGGAAACTAGGACAAATGACGCCTTAACAGAGATCTCCTCCATTTGTGAACCAAATGAACAACTAAAAAGGTAAACATCTTTTTGCTTTTAAAATTAAAGTAGGAATGGAGAGATGGCACAGTGCTTAAGAGCACTGGCTGCTCTTGCAAAGGAACCTGGTTCATTCCTGCACCACACAGCAGCTAACAACGGCCTGTAATCACTGTGTAGAAAGGCTGGCCCAAACTACAAGATATGCTCCCTCTGCCCTGACTGCGGATAAGGAAGTAAAGGTTGCGCATCCATGCCGAATTGAACTCTTCTAATTATTTTAGAGAAGACTAACACTTGATTCAAAATATAAAATTAACAGTAGTTCAGCATGACATTGTCATACATGTACAAAATCATTTGATCGTAATTACTATCTCCATAGCTTTAATTTGAGACTGAATCTGTGATGATGTCAGGCTGGGTGCCATGAACCTCCTGCACAACTCTCAATATGCGAAATTGAAGCCTTGTACCAACACACCTGGGATATGGGAGCTGGAGAGATGGCCTAGCAGTAAGAGCGCCGCTCTTAACAGAGGACCCAGGTGGATCCGCCAGCAACCACACTGTGCGCTGAGAACCGCTTTTTTTTGAAAAACCACTTTTAACTCCAGTTCCGGGGGATCTGATCCCCTCTTCTGAGGGATTCTTCTGAGGCATTGCACAATACCGACACAGGTGCACAAACTATGCCGATACAGCTCATACATACAAAATAAATAAAAATAAAAAAATCTTTGTTAAAAAAGAATAATGTTGGCTATACGTGAGAAAATTGCTCAATTACAGGAATTTAGAATATTTAAAATTTAGAATGTTGGCATAGAACACTAACAATTACAATATACTCATAGATAAGGAAAAATTCATTGTTATTTTGGTGATGAAGAAAACATCTATTAAAAATTTTTAAAACCTAAATTCAATAAACCATTTAACATATACCAGTAACAAACCTTTCTTTAAAAAAAAAAAAAAAAAAAGCCGGGCGTGTGGCACACGCCTTTAATCAGGACTGGAGGAAGAAGGCAGCAGATCTCTGTGAGTCAAGCCAGCCTGGTCTAAGAGTGAACTCCAAGGACAGCGGGCTACAGGGAGACCTCTGTCCGAAAAGACAAAAAAAAGAAGAAGAAATCATCCTAATCTCGGATGGGGTGCAAGCTTATCCCCAGATTGGGAAGGCGAGAGCAAGCATCCGTGTGAGATCAAGGCTAAGTGTCTACATACGAGTTCTAGGCCAGTCAAGCTACACAGTGATAATCCCTGTCTCTAAAAAATTGAAAGAAAAAAAGGGAGGGGAGAGGGAGGGAGAAGAGAAAGGGAGAGGCGAGGGGAAAGGAAAGAGAAGGGAGGAGAGGAGGGAAGAGAGCGGAGAAGAGGAGAGATGGGAGGAGAGAGAGAGAGAGAAGGAGAGAGAAGAAGAGAGAACACTATACTCCAACTCAAATGCAAAAGGTATGCCTGCTTTCAAACTCACATGAGTCTATAACTCGTGTTTTAAGCACCTAACAAGCTATAAAAAACTCGGACACAACAGGATTTCCTTATAATACATAAAAATAGCAAACATGAGACAGTTAACAGGACCCTCTACACAACCTCCACGACACACACCACTCCACTAATAACCAAACCATAACCATACAAACCTCCAGAATATGTTAGGTTGGGCTGGTGAGATGGGCTTCAGAGGTTATGGGTATCTGCTCTTCGGATAGGCGAGTTGATGCACCACATCAAGTAGCCCTAACCAACCTGTATTCAAGTCTAGGGACCAACACGCTTCTCGGCTCTATGGGATGCGCACATCACTACACTAAATAAACTAAATTAAAAAAAAGAATATCATCAAGCAAGACTCTTGGTTACTAAAAAGAGATAATCAGGCAGGTGTGGGTGCATCCTTATCCTAGAACTTGGGAGGCAGATCTCTGTGATTTTGAGTCCAGCCTGGTCTACTTATTTATTGAGTTCCAGGACAGCTCAAGTATCAGGAGAGTTGTCCACAAGAATAGACAAAAAAAAAAAAAAAGAGACTAATAACAAAAGCCCTTTTAGTTCCCTGTGTAATCCACACAGAATTCAAACTCGGAGCCCACAGACGGAGACAGTTACTGGACTTTATTCCCACTTAACCAGCGATAGTGGGAGCAACAGTAAGCTGAAAGGACGCACAAGAACTCCATCAAATCATCATTAACCAAACAGGAGCTTTCCCACAAGCAGCCAATGTAAAACCATTGTTTGTCTGCTTCCCCCAATATTCAAAAAGCCCCTCAAAGAGGGCGATGCGCATAAGGATAAAACCTGCCGCGGCAAGCAAGCGAGACCCTGAGCGTGCCGTGCAGAAACGAGGACCTGAGTTCCGATCCCCAACACCCTGTAAAAAGCTGGGCATAGTGGGACATGCCTGCAACCCCAGTGCTGGGAAGTGAAGATTGGAGAATCCCAGGGGCTTGCTAATAGCCAATCTAGTCAGTCAGTGAGTGCCAGTGAGAGACCCTCTCTCAAAATACAAGGTGGGAAGCGATAGAGACATGTACACATGCATGAACACAATGCTCCTCGGCTCCCACATTTAGACTGAGGATTTGCATTGTTGCTTGTTGGTGTGGTTTGACTTGTCTTATGGTGCTGGGATGGACCTCATACCACTCTACCAGTAAACAACGCCCCCAGCCTAGTACTACCCCAATTTGTAAATCACTACCTGTTCGCTGTAAAGGAAGCTTACTCAGAAGTTTGAAGAGCTTATCTGAGCTCTCAAAACATTTAAGAAGCTGGATAAGCCTGAAGTCAAACCCAGCCCCTATTTTTTCTACTGTACTTTACCACTTTCATTAGAGGATTTTAAATGCCAAAAAATTTATTCAAAATGCCCTTTGATGGAGAGGAAATAATTTGCAAATTCCACAGAGATTAGAACAATATGTGATTGTTTTCTCATGTACCTTAAATTGTCTTCGTAAAAGAAGAATCTACAGGGCAGAACAAATGTACCATGCTCTTCTGTCAAACCAAACTGTCGGTAATTAGTGCCTTTCAATAGTCATTATGCCTTTTCTGAGTCAATAAAACCTCGTGGCTCTGATGCCTGGTTGCAGATCAGGGAGCAGCTCTGACTGTAAACTCCCCAAAGTGTCAGCTGAACACAGTGCATGGTTTTGCAATTATAATGAAAAATTTTTTGAACATGGAGCTCTCTACTTTCAACCATCAGGAGAGGCTCCTTTATTAAATGTGTTCTTGGCACTGGTCAATCTCAAGATTATAGATAGATAGATAGATAGATAGATAGATAGATAGATAGATAGATATACATACATACATACATGCACGCATACATACATACATACACAGATAGATACATAGATACACAGACAGATACATAGATAGATACATAGATAGATACATAGATACACAGATAGACACATGATATATAGATAGATAGATGATAGATAGATAGATAGATAGATAGATAGATAGATAGGTAGGTAGATAGATAGATAGATAGATAGATAGATAGATAGATAGATAAAAAAAAGTACTCAGGGCTCCTAAACCTGGTTGGACAAGGTTTCGGTCTTCCTTCCACTTTATAACAGCCTGAGAAATGAGGTGGGATAAACACTGCAGTGTCTCTGTCCAAACCACTCTAACATGTAGACTAGAGAGATGAGGACCACGGGGGACATCAGAGGCAGTAGCGTTAAAAACAATTTGCAAATCAACTGTGGAAATTAGCTGTAATATGATCATGAGATTACAATCAAGATCTAGTAAACTCCACAAAATCCAAACCTTTCCCACCATCACCTTTATGAAAGAGAGAGAGAGAGAGAGAAAGAAAGAAGAAAGAGAGAGAGAGAAAGAAGAAAGAAAGGAAGAAAGAAAGAGAGAGAGAGAAAGAAAGAGAAAGAAAGAAGGAAGGAAGGAAGGAAGGAAGGAAGGAAGGAAGGAAGGAAGGAAGGAAGGAAGGAAGGAAAGAGAAAGAAAGAAAGAAAGAAAGAAAGAAAGAAAGAAAGAAAGAAAGAAAGAAAGAAAGAAAGAAAGAAAGAAAGAAAGAAAGAAAGAAAGAAAGCCATGAACATAAAAAGAAAGACTACTGCAGGCCTTGAAATCTAAATCCCTTTTGTTCACTATATTTTTCCAGAACAGTAAACATATGTAGGGGGCAGATGAGAAATTGAGCTTTGGTGGAGGTTGTGTCATTTTTTCTTTGAGAAAAACTGGTTCTTTTCTACTACTCAAAAAACAAGGTCTTTAAATAGCTGTGTGGGCCTTTCATCTTGCCCTCATGTTAAGAGAGACATGAATTTCATATAACAATTCTCTCTCTCTCTCTCTCTCTCTCTCTCTCTCTCTCTCTCTCTCTCTCTTCCCTAGTCACATATCTAGATCAGCATAGACTGAGGGGAGCCTGAGCTGTCATTCTACATCCAAGTGACCTCTGCACCTGGAGAAACAGAGAGAGAGAGAGAGAGAGAGAGAGAGAGAGATGACCCCTACCCCATCCCCTTCCCAAAGCCCTCATGTCAGAGGAGCTGCCCTCCCAGACAGGCTTTTCTTGCCAAGGACTGCACAGACAGGATGCCTTCTGGCCTTCCTTCCAGCTCCCAATTCTGGAAGAACTATATTCAAAGAAAGGAGAAGACTACGTCTCCAAGACAAACTGTCTACCCCTCACTAACACATCCATAAAGTCCTGAATAGAACATAGGCTGGAGGAGGAAGAGGTTCAATTACCTCTAGATTAGAGTTCCAGCCTGGACACAGAAAAGTGGAAAGTAAGAAAAGCTTGAAAGTTTGCCCTAGATTTTACTAATGGGCAGGAAAGAAAGCTGACAAAGTATGATAGGAGACAATGGCTGAAATAAATAAAGACTACTTCTTGTTTATACCCTCACTGCACTTGACAAATCACAGTGTTTTTCCACAAAACCATGATAGCACAAAAAAGGAAGGCCATTCAAAAGCTGGAGAAAAAAATTAACTCTCAAAGAGACAGCACATGGAGCTATTACTAGACAGGTGACACTTCCCGAGAGCCTAGGGAACCCAGGTATCAGAAGAGACGACAAAGTCCAAGAATGGAAATAAAATCGGGGAGATATACCAGAGAAAACCATCTCAAAACAGAACACCAGAGCTCAGAAGGGAAGTGTCAGAACTACAAAGGGAGGTAGAGCGGATGTAAAGAGGCCTAAGGGAATGTGTGAGACCATGGACGCATTCTCCATCTTGATGGGGGTCATGGTTATAAAACATATCAATGGTACACCTAAAATGGGTGGGTCTGTCATAAGTAAATCAACCTCAGCAGAGGTTATTTTTATTTGTGTATCTTCGTGTGTTTGCCACCTTCTATTTGTGAGATAGGGTGTCTCGCTGACCTGGATTCACCGAGTAGTCTCGACTGGCTTTTGGCGAGCCCCAGGGATCTGGTTGTCTACACCACCCCAGCACCAGGATTACAAGTCTGTGCCACTACCCTGGTTTGTTGGGGCTTCTTTTTATATGGGGCCTGGGAACCTACCTCAGTCCTCATCTTGCAAGGCAAAGACACTGATCTGACCTGAGCCTCCTCCCCAGCCCAGGAAAGGTGATTGTCTTTTTTTTATCTTTATTGAATGCCTAGTGCATTTCATACAAAATTACAAAATCAAATCTAGACCTGTTGCGCCTCCCTGCCCCCCACCCCCACCAAGCACATGGCATTCTGTCCAAACTATGTTTTCATTCTTTTCTCAGTCTCTCTCAAAATTCTCAATGCAGAAGTTAACTGTTCAAGCAGAAGTCACTGTTTCAGTCAGTTCTTTGATGCAGACTTCTCTGTTGTTCTCGTCTCTTGTTGGAATGTTTATGCCCGTTATGTGCCCTTCCAATATGAATCATTCGCAAATATGCACATTATGCATGCCCACATATATCATAGGTTTTAGCATCTTTCAGCTTATGATTTTTTTATTAGACTGAAAGATGACATGTTTTGAAGGCTCCTCCTTGGCGAAGCCCAAACCACCATCAATTCTGCCCTTTGTGCTCCACACTAGGGTTTCCCTTCCTATGGGTCACAAATGACGTCCAGTAAGCACCGTGTCCTGTCTTGATATACCTGTACTGGTCTCCATGATACAGCCTGGGTTAGTCCAACAATGGCAGGTCTATTCTCTGAAGAGTGAGCCCTCAGTAGTATTTCAGTCCACAAGTTGGATTGGTACTCAGCAGGTCCCATCTGGCACTTGGAAGGTTTGGAGAGACATGAGTCTTGGAGAGACATGAATCTTCAGTCCAATTGAAGGTTGAAAAGCTGTGCTCTCATGTCTTTGAAGGATGGCAAAAAGCAGTGGCAGCCTCAGGGTAAGCTGTACTTGCCAGTAAAAATTGAAGACAGGCAAAAACAACTGTGCTCTTTTTTTTTTACAAAATCTCAAGTTTTATATCTGAAGTCCAATTTCTCAGGACTTACTGATTACTTATTTCTATTTTTACTTCGTCTTGGATGTTTAAGACACACAGTTGCCCGATATAACCAAGTTTATGTTTTCTTCAAGGTCAGTTGAGGATCTGCGCCTCAAGGGCTACTCAGTTTTTGGGGGGAGAGGCGAGGCCCGTGGCTCCTTTGGCTTTCAATCACAGTTCTACCCACTCGAGGACAAAGTCAGGTCGTCCAGGACCAGGCTTCCCTTCTGTAGCATGAGCAGATTTTCCTCTTATAGACTGGACACTGAATGAAGTCCAATTATTGGATCTCCAAGACCCCGCTGCACAGATAAGATTGGTGACTCACTTTTGCAGGAAATTTCAAGAGATGGCCCCATGCTATCCCTGGGACTTATTTGACCTTTGAGGGCAAGGAAAAATTAAGCTTACTCCAAAAACCGCTCAGTCCAAATTGGTATGCATCGGTATAGCTTATGGTCATTGGCATCCAGAAAGGGTAGGTTACACCAGCCTGATATTTTAAACTACTCTATAATATTTAAGAAAATGGTTGAACAAAAGCTCAAGCACCTCTGTAATAAGAAATACAAAGAAGCACACTCCCATAAAATAAGAATACTGTGGTTAGACATAATGCCGATGACAGACTATTTTTTCCACATTTCCTTTGATCTTATTATTACTCTTAGAAATAGCATACATATCCTCCATCCGTATACCAAAAATTCCTAACTCTGAAATAAATGGTAGCTTAGTTCAAGAACCTGTTAAAGGATTCACAATATAAAGAGCACAGGTTGTTTTCAGATTCACGAGGAATATAACACTAATGTCGCTCAGTTGTCTGACAAACAGTAATTGGTGCTAGCATCCACAGATGAGGATACATTTGTCATTTGATTTTTCTGCGGACTGTGTTACTTCATATAACAAGTTATCTTCTAGGTTCCATCCATTTACCTGAAAAGTCATGATGTCATCTTTCTTTACCACTGCATAGAACTCCATGTGTAGATGTACACATTTTTCTCTATCCACTTGTCAGTTGAGGGGCACTGGGTTGTTCCAACTCTTCACAGTTGTGAAGAGAGTTGCAATAAACATGTCTGTGCATGTATCCGTGATGGTAGGATGTCTTTTGGGTACATACCCAGCAGTGGTATGCTGGGTCAGGTGCAAGTTCATTTTGAGTCATTCCAAGGGTTCCCACACTGCTTTCCATAGTGGCTGGTACAAGTTGTAATGCCACCAGCAGTGGATGAGTCGTTCCCCTTTCTCCACAACCTCTCCAGCACTTGGTATCATTTGTTTCTTGATCGTAGCCAGCCTTATGGAGGTAAGATGATATATTAAGTGGTTTTGATTTGCATTTCCTTAATTATTTTTTTTTTTTTTTTTTTTTTTTTTTAATTTTTTATTAATTTTGTATTATTTCGTATGTGTATGATGTCTGTCTGCATGCAAGTCTGTGCACCTGTGCTGCAATGCTTTGGAGGTCAGAAAAGGGTCTCGTATTCCCCCGGAACTGGTATTCGCCTGGAATTGGAGTTTCAGATGGTTCCTCGGCAGCCATGTGTGGTTGCTGGGGATCGAAGCCGGGGCTCTGTAGAGTGGTCGGCCTCTTAACCTCTAGGCCATATCCCCAACCCCTACGGTTGAACCTTTTTAAGAATGTTTCTCAGCCATCTCTAAGTCTCAACTTGAAAGTCTCCTGTTCAACATCGTTGCCCCAAACTTTGAGTGAGTCATGTTTTTTTCTGTCTTTTTTTTGGTTTTTTTTAAAAAAAAAAAAAAAATTTTTGTTTATTTACTTTTTATTGAATGCTTTTGTGCATTTCATACCTCCCTTTTTGAAATTCAGATAAGGGATATGTCCCTTTCCCTTCCACCCCCAACCCCACCCCATCCGAGATCAGGCAATCTGGCATAAATGCCCTGCATCTTTCTCTCGTTTTTGTTTTCATTTTTAGGCTATAAGTGATAATCCATGAGTGACAAGCATCCTCGTTCAAAAACCAATTTTCAGGCTATTGTGCCCAAACCACCACAGCCCCACATCCAGTGGGGGTTGACAGGTTGTTTGTTTGATCAATGCAAGTTTAAATCAAATAGTGTCCAGACGACAAGCGCTGTGTTTCACCACACCCCAAATCACAGCCTTTACATTCTACTACACCCACCCCCCCGTCTTCCGCAGATTGTGCCCAAGGGCTTAGAAAAGGGCACAAGTGTGGATGAGGAGTAAACCTCCACGTCTCTCGGAGCTTTTTTGACTTTTTACCTCTGGTCAAATGCCCTGGCTTTTCCTTTTTTCATGGGACGGACTTTTGTCCAGAGTACCTTTCCATCCTACTAAAGGAGAGCACAAGAAAGTTAGTATAGGTATTTAAGCAGCACTAATAGTTATTGTAGGTTACTTCAGTATAGACACATAGCTGATGATATGTTAATCCATGGTTTACATTTTTCCCCCCTGTTACATATGACAGGTCTACTGTGGCTTATAACAATCTCCTAACCTTTAAGAGGATGTAGCTTGTGGCATCGGCAGTGGGTTATTCCTCCAAGGAGATAGCTAATTGCCAATTAGATTGGGATATACAGCACATGGCTCCTCTGCTGCACAGTAGTGCCAAGGCAAGGTGAGGTATAGCTGGTGCTGACGGTAGTGTCTTGCTTGACTCAGGGAGAACCGTATTTGCTTTAATGGTTTTTAGGTAGGCCTTTGGTAACACTCTCTCATGTTCCAGAGGCCATATTTAAGTTTGCTTCTCAAGTTAACATATATAGTCACCCAAAACAACATGGTGAATGTTGATGAGATCTGTGCCTTGATTCCACCCTATAGTTTATGTATAATACAACTGTCTTCTGAGACCTCTGGTGTTTTAGAAAAAAAGGGGGGGGGAAACAGACAGACATGAAACATTTTCGTCAAAAACCTTGCAATTTCAAATCTTAAAACTGACTACTGGAACAGATTTGTTTGTTCCGACAGGACAAAATGTCACCAACTTAACCGGCTGAGAAAGAAAAGATACAGCTTTCATTGAGTAGGATGTACCAGAAAGTGCCAACAGTGAAAGGTTGGCCCACTGAACATTGAAAGGAAGAAGAGCCTCAGATTGCCATAAACATGTGAATCCCTCTGTGGATCCTACATTAAACAACTATTTATAATGAGTCCTAATAAACTTATTACCTTCGAGGAGCCACAAAGGTTTTGATATGAGAACTTTTGCCTTCCCCCCCATAGATCACAGGAGAAATATGACAATGATGAGGTCGTTTCTCCAACTGTTAAATTGGAGTACAACTATTATAGAGGTAATCTCTTATAAACTGGTAAAATGCTTCTTTAATTGACATAATAGACATAAGAACTGTGAAAAGGATTGATACTCTTTCAGAAACCAAATATAATACTAAAGTCCTTGGGCTATGCACTTATGGCAAAGTATATGAATGCAGGGGATCTCTGACATCAGCAATGATTGTTCACCAGGGGGAGTGGCCAGGATCCAAGGCCCCACAAAAGGTAAGGGTCCTTGCCTCTAAGTTGGGATACCTGCAGGAGGAGAAGGCGATAAGACACCTGCGCCGAAGATCTTCTTTGTTTTTTTTTGAAGTAGTATATATTTCTGGAAATCAATCTTGTCAGATGTATCATGTGGTGAGTTTCCTCCCACCCTGTGAGATTTCTCTTCACTTTCCTTAATTAGTTTCGTTTATGTAAGAATCTTTTGAGTGTTAATGAGGTCTCATCTTGTCAATTGTCGATCTAGTTTCCTGCGCAGTGCTGTCTGATTTAGGAAAGTCTCTTTCATATGCCTAGTGTGTAGTCTACGTGCCAACATTTATTTCTTCTATCCCTTCAAAATTTTGGTGTCATTTGAGGGCTTTGATCCATTTGGAGTTGACTTTTGTACAGGGCGAGAGGTAGGGTTTTTAACTTTATTCTTCTACCAAGTGATCCGGTTTGCCAACACCACTTGCTGAAAATGCTGTCTTTCCTGCCATTGTGTCTTCTATGGCCCCCTTGTCAAATATGAGGTGCTGAAATTGTATGCGCTCAAGTTGGGATTCTTCAGTTTTGTTTTCATTGCCAGGTTTTTTTTTGTTTTTTTTTTGTCGTTTTTTATGACTAGTGCCCCGTAGTATTTTGAAGTTGATATAGGTACCTCCCCCCATTTATTGCTCTTTTTCCTCAGGTTGCTTTGGCTATTCGGTCTTTTTTTTATAAATTAGTTTTTTTTTTTTTCCAAGCCTGGGAAGGAAACTCTTGAGGATTGTTAATGGGATTGCACGAATAAATTTGCGTAGAATGGTAACATTTTTAACTATATTAAATTTTCCCAATCCATGAGGCGGGAGGTTTGTCCATCTTCTTATGTCTTCTCTCAATTCCTTTCTCAAGGTGTTTAAAGTTTTTGTTGCACGAGGATTATTGTGTTTTGTTAGTTTGTTTCCTGGGTTTTTTTTTTGTTGTTGATGCTTTTAGATGAGGTCCCTTTTGATTCATTTTTTGATTCTTCAGTTCACTTTTTTTGTGGTGTAAAGAAAGATGCTACTGATTTCCTAGGTTAATTGTATCTTGCCACTTTACTGAAACTCTAAATCATTCTAGGAGGGTTTCCTGGTGGAGTTTTTTTATCATCCCTTAAGTAAAATCGATTCATCGCAAAAAGGGGGTAGCTGACTTCCTCTTTCTCCAATTATACTGCCTTTAATTTCCTTTTCTTGCCCTTCATTGCCCACCAGTATTCCAAGCCTATATTGAAGAGAGTGGTGACAGGGGCACCTTGCTAAGTTCCTACCGTTCAAGGAGAATGCTTCTGTCTTTTTCCATTTAGGATTATGTTGGCAGTGAGTTTTCCTATTAAATATGCTTTGATACATTGAGGAAGTGATCCTCCAATCTCGCATCCCTCTAGGGAACTTTAAAGCATGAAGGGATGCTGGATTTGTAAAGCTTTTTTTTTTTTTGCATTATTGAGATGATCATATGTGAGTTTTTGTCTTTCAGTCAATTTATGTGATGTTTGTGATACTTATTGTTTCATACATTGGAACTCATCCATGCATCTCTGGTATGAATTTCAACTTGGTCATGTGAGATGATATCTACATTGTAAGGATGCTGTAATCTGTATATTTCAAGTAATATGAAAGAAAAAAATTGAGAATGTTTACTGATCGTTTTTCATTAACGAGATGGGTCTATAGCTCTCCTTTTTGGTTGTATCTTTGCCTGGTTTTGGTTTTAGAATGATGCTGGCTTCATAGAAGGAATTTGGGAGATTTCCCTCCTCTTGTGTCATTCGGAACAATTTGAGTAAATAATGGTTGTAACTTTTTTTGAAATGTTTTATAGAATTTTGTCGTGAAACCATCTGGGCCTGGGCTTTTTTTGGTTGGGAGGTTTCTTTTCACATTTTCAATTTCTTTATATATGATGGGTCTGTTTAAGCTGTTGATTTCTTCTTGGTTAAGCTTTGGTGATTCCCAGGATTTCAGATATTCATCCATTTCTCCTAGGTTTTCACACTTAGTAGAGTATAGGTTTTTGAAGTATTCCCTTATGATTGTCTGGATCCTTTCCTCGTCTGTTGTGATATTTTCCCTTTCATCACAGATTGTATTGATTTGGAGTTGTTCCTTCTTTCTTTTGGTTAACTGGGCTAGAGGTTTGTCTATCTTGTTTATTCTCTCAAAGAACCAACTTTTGGATACATCTTTTTTTATTGTTTTCTTTGTTTCTATTTCATTGATTTCTGTTCTGATTTTTGTTATTTCTTCCTCTCTGCTGTGTTTAGGGTTCATTTGTTGTTGTCTCTCAAGTGTTTTTAGCTGCAGTGTTAGATCTTTCACTTGGGCTCTTTCTGTTTTTCTAATGTAGGCACCCAGGCCTATGAATTTCCCTCTTAGGACTGCTTTTTTTGTGTGTCTTTTTTTTTGAGACAGAGTCTCCCTGTAGCCCCAGCTGTCCTGGAACTCACTCTGTAGACCAGGCTGGCCTTGAACTCACAAAGATCTGCCTGCCTCTGCCTCCCAAGTGCTAGGATTAAAGGCCTGCACCACCACACCCAGCTTAGGACTGCTTTTAAAGTATCCCATAGGTTTTGTTGTGTTGTTATCTTTGTCATTCAGTTCCAGGAATGCTTTTATTTCTTTATTTCTTCCTTGACCCATTCATTATTCAGGAGTGTGTTGTTTAGTCTCCATGTGTTCGTGGGGTAGTAGGGCTTATCCTGGTGTTGATATTGAGCTTTATTGCACTGTGGTCTGATAGAATGCATGAAATTATTTCAACCTTTTTGTATTTGTGGAGGTTTCTTCTGTGTTCCAGTATGTGGTCGATTTTGGAGAATGTTCCATGGGGTGCTGAGTAGAAAGTGTATTCTCTGGTGTTTGGGTGGAATATTCAGTAGATGTCTGTGAGGTCCATTTGGTGTATTGTATCATTCAGTTCAGATGTCTCTCTGTTTATTCATTGTCCATTTGACCTGTCCAGAGGGCTCAGTGGGGTATTGAAGTCCCCTACTATGAGTGTGCTGGGGTTAATCTGTGCCTTGAGGTCCTGAGGAATTGACTTTATAAAGTGCATTGCAACAGAGTTTGGTGCATATATCTTCATGGTCAATTTTTCCTTTGATAAAGATGTAATGGCCCTCTTTGTCTCTTCTGATTTCTTTTACTTTGAAGTCTGTTTTGTCTGATATTAAAATGGCAACTCCTGCTTTCTTTTTTATACCATTTGCTTGGAATATTTTTTCTACCCCTTCACCTTAAATTGGTGCCTATCCTTGAGAGTGAGATAGGTTTCTTGTAGACAGCATATAGATGGATTCTGTGTCCTAATCCAATCTCCCAGTCTATGTCTTTTGATTGGGGAGTTTAGTCCATTAATATTTAAGGTTATAATTGAAAGATGTGTGTTGCTTCCTTTCACCTCATTGCCCATTTGTATTTTTGGTCTAGGTTTATACTTCTGCAGTTATGCTTCTATTAATTTCTCTTTCTAGGTGCCTGGGGATAGTTGCTCCTCTCTTTTGTCCTTTGAATTGCTTCAAGTATTCTCTGAAGGGTTGGTTTTCTGGACATGTATTCTATTATCTTGTTTATGTCATGGAAGATTTTTCTCTCTCTTTCAACTATAATTGACATTTTTGCTGGATATAGTAACCTAGATTGGCATCTATAGTCCTTTAACACTAGGAATGCTTTGCTCCACATTCTTCTTGCTTTCATCATTTGCACTGAGAAGTCATCTGTAATTCTGATGGGTTTCCCCTTATATGTAACTTGTTGTTTTTCTCTTACCAACAAGTCCTTGTTTTTCTCTTGTAGCTTTCAGAATTTTGTCTTTGTTTTGGGCGTTCTAGTGTTTTCATTATGATATGGCGTGGGGAGTTTCTTCTCTGATCTTGTCTGTTTGGAGTTCCATGTGCTTCTTTTATTTGTATGGGTTTGTCTGTTTTTAGTTTGGGGAAATTTTCATCTATTATTCTGTTGAAGATCTGATCAATACTATTCTCTTGAGATTCTTCTCCTTCCTCTATTCCTATGATGCAGATGTTTGATCTTTTCATAGTGTCCCACATTTGTTGTACCACTTTTGTATATTTTTAAATTTTTCATAATCTTTACTTGAGGTTTTTAGTTGTTCTGTGTTATCTTCCAGGTCTGATATTCTTTGTTCTGCTCCCTCCATTCTACTTCTGAGGCTTTTTCCCATCCTTTCCTCTTGATTGGATGAGTGTTCTATTTCTTTTTTCATTTCATCCTGTGATTTCTTTAGTATTTCTACTTCCTTTTGGAGCTTCTTAATCTCTTCCCGTAGCTCCTTGCTTCCCTGGTTGGTTTCCTTTTTCAGTGTTTCCACTTCCTTCCAGAGTTTGTCTTTCTCTCCCTCTAGTTCTTTCTGGCATTTGTCATTCTCTCTCTCTAGGTCCTTCTTGTGTTTTTCATTCTCTCTCCTTAGTTCTCTTGTTCTTTATATTCTTTGATTTCTTTGCATATGTCTGCAATTGTTCCTCTAAGATCTGTGTCCTGGCCACCCCCAGGAGGATCCCACTGTCAGAATCTCCCACAGGGTTGATAGACCTTGGTGTGAAATTATCCTGCACCTTTCCTGTGTTGCCACTTCGTCGTGTCCCTGGTATGTGGGTTTCCCTTTGCCTGTATTCTGATGTGAATCCCAAATGCCTCTTCACTGTGTTGAAGGCTTGCTTTGCTTGCCTCCTTCAGATGCCTTCAGTTGTTGTTGTTGTTGTTGTTTCTCCTTGTCTATGGAGTATTGACTTGTCTAGGTGTCAGGCTTTCAATTTTGTTTATATGTTGGAAGTCTAACTCACTCTTCCCTTTCTGTTCTGAAGGGCCTCCAAAAAATTGGGTAGGGAACAACCCAGTTGGTACCTGCTGATCACTGTGCTCACTCTGCTTCCTGACATTCCTGCCAGCCAGTTTCTCTACGTTGTTTATAGGGCTTCGTGATGAGGGACTAGAGATGTCTCAGGTTCACTGTTTCACTTATTGCCTTGCCTTACGCCCCAGAATCACTATTGTTGTTGCACTTGGACACTCCCTCAGCAATTCCAGTTGATGTGGGGGGTGCCTTCCTTAGCCTGTGCCCCATTACTCTGTGCTTCAGGTAGTCCTGGGAAATCCCCCATCAAAGCTCTATGCACTCAAGTCTCACAGTGGCAACAGGCCCACCTTTTATACCAGCTAGCAGGGTGACTCTGCCCCCACAGCCACACAAGACAATGATTTAATTATCGAACAATCCAATGATACAATTATCCAACAACCCAGTGATAAAATTATCCAACAATCCACCTGGCTGAAGCGCCTGACTCCTACCTGTGCTTCAGGTGGTCCTGGGAAATCCCCCATCTAAGCTCTGTGCACTCAAGTCCAGGAAAGGTGATTTCCAAAGAAACATTTAACTGGCACCTTATGCAATGAACAGGTGTGGATTTTATATGGATCTTGATTCAAACAGTTCAGATTTTTAAAAATTTTAGAATAAGTTGAAAAATGTGAACATCATCTGGATAGTTTAAAATTTAAGACAGAATTGCTGATTAGAAGCACAGATATTATCTCTTACTGATTCTTACTGAAACATTTACAAATGAGAGTCAGTTAGATGGTTCAGTGAGTAAAGGTGCTTGCCCTCAAGCCTGAACACCTGAGTTCAATTCCTAGAAACTACATGGTGTACAGAGAGGACCAACCCCTGCAGTTTCCCTCTGACTTCCTCTCCTGCAGTGTAGTGTACACACACACATACACAAACACACACACACACACACACACACAAATTCATTCACTTAAAATGTAATTAAAATATGTTTACAAATGAAAAAGTACTATGTCTGAGATTCAGTTCCAAATAATTCATGAAGCATAATCAAAATTATAAATATGGTAAGAGTCACAAGTTAATAACTGCATGGCGGATGTATGGAGCCAATTCTTTTCTTCCCTTATTTTGTGTGTCTGGAATTTTCAGTATTAAAAACTTAAAAATAGTTATAGGCTCACAAAAAGGGCAAAAGAAAATTTAATAACATTAAATTGATGATAGTTGAATTAGAATTCATTTCCATTTTTCTCCATAATTTTGTATATTTTTAGGAAAATAATACTTTAGAGTTGTTTTTATTGTTTAACCTCACCTATCCTTTAAGATCTGTTCCTCTAGCACCGAGCTGGGAATCATTTGCTCTCCTCAGAATGTCTTCTCTCTGATGACTTCATGACACACACACCTCTCTAAGTCTACTCTCCGGTGTAACTCTGTCAGAATGAGAAAGAAAACTAAAATTAATTGAGAAACGCAGAGCAGGTTGCCTATTAAAAACAAAACAAAACAAAAAACTCCTCTGCTTATCTGAGAAAGCAGTCCGCCTATTTGCTTAAGGGAACAGGTATGTATTGAATCCTTGCTTGGCTTCTGTGAATATGCTTCCCCACTTGGCACCCTAGCTCATGCCCCCCAACCCACAGGTCGGAAACCCCTGTGCATGGCCCTGATCATGTACCCCTGTGCCCTAGGGTCCACAGCCATGTGAGCTAAGAGGCCTTGTGCCCACCAATGCTGGAATGATCTGGAGTGACACTGAATTGTCTATAAATAGCGTTAAAACTGCTGCCTGTGCTCAGAGTATTGGAGGTGACTCTACTCGGGCTGCTGATTCTCCCCTCAGTCCAAGGTGTCTGCTTGAAGCATGGCAACTTCCTGTCCTCCCTTTCCCTTTACAGAAAGGACTCATGGAACTGAGTGGTCGTTATATGTACAGTTAGAGTTTACTAAAGTGAAAGGGTGCAGGTTAACATTAATCAAAGCAAAAAGGCCCTGGGGTAGAGTCCAGAAGAGCCCAGGCACATTCTTCCTCTGGCCTCCCAGTGTGGCCATGGGACAGCACTCACTTCTCTCAGCAGTGTGAGGCAACACAGGAAGCACTGGCAAGCGGAGACTCCTTAGTCCCCATCCAGGGTTTTACTGGAACTCTGTCATGTACAGACCTGTGCATCTGGCCTTCATTTCCTGCCTCTCCAGACCAGAAGGACCCACTTAGGGAAAGGGAGAAGGGCAATGGAGAAGGCTCCAAGAGGAACTATTCTATTTTCACCAGCGGGAGGCAACTCCTCTCATCAGCGTTGGATCCCAAAATTTAGTTTGATGCTAATACTATCTACCCAGGGTTATCAGCAGACTCCACAGGATTCAGGGCTCAGTCCTCAGGCTCTGACATCAGTTGCATGTATAGGCCCAGGATGCTGACACTGCCGTACAAATTGTGAGCTCTCATCTCAACCTCCACAGCTTGAATAATTTGCTACATCAGCTCACTCAGAAGACATTTTGCCTGCTTTATCAATTTATCATAAAAGACACAATCCAGCCAGGCACACATCTTTAGTCTCAGAACTCGAGAGGCAGAGGCAGGCAAATCTCTGTGAGTTCAAGGCCAGCCTGGCCTACATAGTGAGTTCCAGGCCAACTGGGGCTATAGGGAGACCCTGTTTCAAAAAGAAAAAAAAAAAAAAAAAAAAAAAAAAACGCAATCCAGAAACAGCCAAATGGCAGAGATGTACCTACAGGGAGAGGTCCTGGGGAAAGGATCTCCATGTGTAAACTCCATAGCATGGATGTGTGTGTGTGTGTGTGTGTGTGTGTGTGTTGACAGATGTATGTAGGTGCACCACAAGTGTGCAATGCCAGTGGATGCCAAAAGAGTGGGGGTCAGATCTCCTGGAACTGGAATTATGGACAGTTGTTAGCTGCCAAGTGGATGCTGGGAACCAAACCTCGGTATTCTGCAAGAGCAGCCACTGCTATTAACCACTGAGCCCTCTTTTCAGCCCAATTGCTTGAAGTTTTGATGGAAATTTTATCAGGTAAATGTGATTGATTCAGCCATCAGTGATAACTCAACCACAGCCCTTTTCTCTCTGAACATACAAGAGATCAGAGAAAGTTGAACGTCCCCATCATCCCATTATGCCCTGGTCCTTCTGGGCTCCAGTCGTCAACCTGAAGCTATTTGGGGACAAGCCACAAGTCACCTCTTTAGCACACAGAGGATGTTCATCATGCTGACCGTCCACAGAATTTTAGGAGTTATATGCCAAAAAGACAAGGACAAAGACCAAATATGTATTTTTATTTTATTTATTCTTATATGTGTATAAATGTACTGTCTGCATGTAGGTTTGTGCACCGTGTCGAGCAATGCCTTGGAGGTCAGAAGAGGGTGTCGGATTCCCCTGGAACTGGAGTTAAAGACAGTTCTCAGCCGCCATGTAGGTGCTGGGGATTGAACCCAGGTCTTCTGCAAGAACAGTTGGCACTCTTAACCACTAGGCCGTCTCTCCAGCCCTGCAAATATGTATTTTGCATTATGCCTCAGGAATACAAAGAGCTGGTTGCATGGTTGACACATAGACTCAGCAGCCCTAACATACAGAGATATCCACAAGGAACACAGCACATGGCATGACTTCATTCCACCTGATGTCCCTGTGAGTGAGCAAAGCTGCTGATCAGGAATGCTATGCTCAAGTAAAAACTCAAAAGGGCATGAATGGCCAAACCATGGAGATTAGGTGTCTGCAGAGTCTGGGTCCATGGGCTGGTTGCCAGCACACAGCTTCACTCACCCAGGGCTCCGGAAACATCACAGAAGAGGGGGGGAAGATTATAAGAGCCAGGGAGGTGAATCCTACAAGCTCCTGGGAACCCTGTTCATATGAACCTGCAGCACTGGTGTCAGCACACACAAGACCATGCATGCAAGCCTGGCACAGAACTGAAGAAATGGGTAGCAGAGCTCAATCTTAGCTAAAAAGATATTGGCAGTTGATTATGGTTAGGTGAGGAAGAATTGGCTTTAAGAAAGGGACTTCAGGGCTGGAGAGATGGCCTAGCGGTTAAGAGCGCCAACCGCTCTTACAGAGGACCCGGGTTCGATCTCCAGCACCCACATGGCGGCCGAGAACCATCTGAAACTCCAATTCCAGGAGAATTCCAGTTCCGGGGGAATCCGACACCCTCTTCTGACCTCCGCGGCACTGCACGACACGGGTGCACAGACTTGCATGCAGACAGTACATTCATACACATACAGAAATAAATAAAAAAAAAAATTTAAAAAAAAAAAAAGAAAGGGACTTCAGATAGGCTGACTAAAGCTCAGAGGATGAACTGGCACTGAGGAATGGCAGGGGAGAGTAATTTGCCATAATAAACCCTAATACAGGGGCTGGAGAGATGGCTCAGCGGTTAAGAGCACTGACTGCTCTTGAGGAAGATCCAGGTTCGATTCCCAGCATTCACATGGCAGCTAAGAACTGTCTTTGACTCAAGTTCCAGGGGAATCCGACACCGTCTTCTGATGTCCACCGCATTGCATGACATGGGAGCATCAACCTACATGCAGATAGTACACTCATACACATAAAATTTTTTTTTTTAATTTAAAAAAGCAAGTCTTCATCTAAAAAGAAATATCCTGGTGATGACAGAAGACATTGAAAAAAATTAAAAATAAAATAAAATCCATGCTTTAAAAAAAAAACCCTAATACAAATGACAGAATCTATGAACTGGGGGTGGGGAGTGCCAGTGGAGAAGCAGATATAAAGGTAATTAGGACTGATTGAAAATGTATGAATGAACCGGGCGTGGTGGCACACGCCTTTAATCCTAGCACTTGGGAGGCAGAGGCAGGCAGATCTTTGTGAGTTCAAGGCCAGCCTGGTCTACAGAGTGAGTTCCAGGACAGCTGGGGCTACAGGGAGACCCTGTCTCGAAAAGACCAAAAAAAAAAGAAAATGTATGAATGAAATATATAAAAGATTCAATTTTTCAAAATCAGGGCACAGAGACTTGTTTACTAGAACAGAGATGATGGGCTGGAGAGATGGCTCATCAGTTAAAGGCTCGTAACACTCTTCCACAAGACCCAAGTTCATTCCAAGCACCCACACCAAGCAGCTCACAACTGTCTGGAATCCAGCTACAAAAGATCTAACTCTCTCTTCTAGTCTCCATGGGCACTGCACAGACATGCACAGACAAACACATGTGCACATAATTTAAAAATAAAAAATTTTGGGGGCTGGAGAGATGGTGAAGCAGTTAAAAGCACTGCCTGCTCCTGCAGAAGATCCAGGTTCAGTTCCCAGAACCCACATGGCGACTAACTACTGTCCCTAACTTCAGTTCCAGGAGATCCAATGCCCTCTTGTGACCGCTGTGGGCATCACATGACACAGGTGCACTTACATGTAGGCAATGCATTCATACACATAAAATAAAAAAATAGCAAATAAAAATAAAGACATTAGGCCAGGCATGGTATTGCACGCCTTTAATCCTAGCACTTGGGAGACAGAGGCAGAGGCAGAGGCAGGTAGATCTTTGTGAGTTCAAGGCCAGCCTGGTCTACAGAGTGAGTTCGAGGACAGCTGGGGCTACAGGGAGACCCCGTCTCAAAAAGACAAAAAATAAATAAATAAAAATAAATAAATAAATAAATACATTAAAAGAACAGAGATAATATCAGTGTCTTTGAGCTCCCACAGTGAACTGTTTCCCAGTGCCCCCAAGGAGCTCTCTGCTACCTCACCTAGGAACCAAAATGGGCTCCTTCCAGTTGCAAAACTCTGATCTTTCAAGCCAACCACAGACTCCAAATCAGGGGCCAGTTAACTTAGTAATGTTTATGAAAAATTAAGGTGGAATGTTTTATAAATGGTAAACCAGTTCTTTGCCTGTATTTATGGGTTGGTGTAAAGGCTCACTCTCTCTCCTGCGGTTCTCATTTGCAACCCATGTATTAGGAAAAATAGATGGAGCAGGGCAATTTCCATAACAATGATCTCTCAGCCCGAAGACACTCTTAATCAATGAGCTGACAGCATAATGTACTGCTCATTAGATCCTTCAAGAATAATAAGCCCGGGCCCAGTGAAGAGGCTCTGCTGAGCCTACAATCAAGGAAACCACAGAGGACGATCTGAAGAAGCCAAGACTGCAGCTGATGCTCTTCTAAAAGAACTGTCTGGATGATGTATTTGGCATTCTGCAGATCATCACCAACTTTGCAAGCATAACAAGTCTCACTTATGATTCTTTATACAAAGAAAAATGAATAATGAAGTTCATGTTTTGATTAGGCTGTCTAAAACACATCCATTCAAATGATTATATGTATTTTAAAGAGGAGTTATCAGTAAATTACTGCTGAATAAACAAACCATTCTAAAACTCAGTAGATTAAAACAACAGCCTGTTATCATCTCCCATGAAAATGGGAGTGTATTATTAGTTACTTTTCTCAGCATTATAACAAAAGCTCTTAGTGGGGAAGGATTTATTTGGGCTGGTGATTTGAAAGGGTATAGTATATTGTGCCAGGTAAGGTATGGCAGAGTTCCTGCGGACCAGAATGCAGAGAGAGCCTGGGCGAAAAGTAGGGCCAGTCTGTAACTCTTAAAGCCTGCTCCTCATAATCTATTTCCTCCCTCGAGCTAGGCCACCAACCCTTAAGGGTTCTGCCTCCTCCCAAAGTATCCCTGCCAGCAGAGGAAGAAGTATTCAAACATATGAGCCTCTAGGGAACATTTCCCATTCAAAGGGTATGGGCGTGACGGAAGCAGAAGCTGTGCCCTGTTCCAGGCTCTCGTCCTCATCAGGCCAGGCTGCGGCTGAAGGCTAAAAAGGGGAAATCCACAGATCCAGTCATGTGGTGAAGTGCGTGGAGACAAAAAGGCATAAAACTAGGAGCCAATAATCCAATTTCCAATCAGGAAGGATGCATGTTCCCTTGATCCATATTTACTAAAACCTCCTGTGATTAAACATGGTTGTCTTTATCAAGCTATTGGACTGGGTAACTCTGAAGTATACCACTTGGCTAGAAAGCACGAGGGCCTGGATTTGATCCCCAGCCCCACAAAAAATGATTTTTGTTTCTTAAAAATGACCAGAATGAGATTGGTGAGATGGTTCAGTAAGTTAAGAGCACTTACTGCTCTAGCAGAGGACTGCAGTTCTGATCCTAGTGCCCACACCAGACAGCTCACAAACACCTGTAACTCCAGCTCCATGGGATCCAATGGCCCCTCTGGCCTCCATGGGCACCTGCACACATATACGTGCACACACACAGACACGCACAAATAACAAAATTAATCTTTTGTAAAAGTAGCAAGAATGTATCTGCTCTAAGCTCCTCTCTCCGTCAATGTTCTGCTAGTCCAGTCCCTCCCCTGAATCCCACTGGCCAAATTACCGGTTTCCATGTATACTCTATAACCCTCTACCTTGCCTTTGCTGAGTATACTGGTTCTCAAATTGTGGCCCAAGAGCAGCAACAGTACCTAGGTACTTAATAACACAAATTTAAGTTCTCATCTAAGTCTTAGTGCATCAGAGTCCCTGGGGTTGTGACCTAATGTATAAACATACATGAGCCCTCAGGCGATTCTCAACATGTTTAAGCATGGAAACCACAGGCTTTAGAGTATTCCTCCCCTACTGCCTGTCCTTGAAGATGACATGGGACTTTGCCCTTATTAAAAAAAATAATACATAGGGCTGGAGAGATGGCTCACAGCAGTTAGGATGATCGGCTGCTCTTGCAGAGGACCAGAGTTCAAATCTCAACACCCACATAGCGGCTAAGAACTGCCTTTAAGCTGGGTGTGGTGGCACACGCCTTTAGCCCCAGAACTCGGGAGGCAGAGGCAGGCGGATCTCTCTGAGTTCAAGGCGAGCCTGGTTTACAGAGTGAGTTTCAGGACAGCTGAAGGAGACCCTGTTTAAAAAAATTAATAATAATAATAATAATAATAATAATACATAGAAATCCCTGGAGAAACTTTATTTCACCATCTGCCCCAGGCAAGAGGATTTCCCATCACTGAAATCGGATAGCATTTGCCATCCATTCAATTAAGAACTTATGTCTATATCTAGATCTTCACTGGATCTCAGCTCCCCAATCCAACCTTAGACACCAATAAGGTCATCTTGCCATGGAATTTAAACTCAGACTCTGATAACTATGTCCCTTGGACAGGTAATTCACCGTGATAGCCTCAGTTTCCTCTTGTAGATCTAGGATTAGTAATGCTCACTTAATCCACAGTAGTAATGCAGAAATGAAGACAAGTTCATAGATAGAAAGTATGTGGCACAATGCCTGCAGGAGTGGGAAGGGGCCCATGAGTTAAGTCATTATTGGCAGCTGCTGGCTGCTGAGGGAAAGACGGTTTTCTTTAAGGGTATGGCCCCTGCTAGGTGGGCCATGCTGCACTGGACCACCCCGTACCTATGAGTAAATTGTAAACCCACAAATTGGATTCAGTGGGTTCTAAAGAGAGAGCATGGACACAAAGGAGGAGGTAGGGAAGTCAGGGTTGGGGGGGAACCTGGGAGGTGTCAAGAGGAGGGGAAAGGGGGTCAATATGATCAAAATACATTCATAAAATCCTCAAAGAATTAATAACAGATTTGGAAAAACATATTTTCTTTAATACAAAACTCTTGGATCCAGAAACACATACACACACACACACACACACACACACACACAGAGGCCAGGAAAAAAGCCAGCATGGAATACCCAAAATATTCCCTTTTGGCACAGGATTATTTTGAAAAGTAAATACAAAAAAGAAAGTCCTCTCTGCTTTCCTATTTGTGATGACAGAGGTTGTGAAAGACCTGGGCAAGCAGACAGGGCCATGGATGAGCTACAAAGATGGAAACTTCCTGCTGCTGCTTCTTGAGACAGACACCCAGGCCTTTTCTCTGCAGCTGGTGCGGCAGGCCCCTTCTCCAGATGATGGGGCAGATCAATCAGACTCATATACTCACATGGGCCAATGAACCTATCAGCCCCTTCTTTTTGTCTGAGTAGACAAATCCAAAGTTAGGGGAGAGGGAGCTACTCTAGACCCCTAAAAACATTCTGAAACCGCAGGCCCTCTGGGGAACTTTGACTCTTTCAGTTTCTGAATACTCTCTCCACTTATGAAGAGTTTTTCTACGTGAGAGTATGTGTGCATGAGTTTCTTTACTTTTAATAAAGCTTGTCATCTGTTCTACCTGGGCTCTTCCTGCCTTTAAGTCTTTCATTGGCACAGGAAAGGAACCCAGCCAGACTCTAGATCATAGTTGATTACAATAGGCGACTTTAGACTCATCAGCCGATCGATGTCCAACCTTGGTCTGCTAGTTTTCATTTCTTTGTGTTTCCACAAATACATGTGGCCCTAGGGACTCAAAATCCTTTCACTGTGTCTTGTTCTTTGTTGAAGATCCTGAAGATACTTCTTATAAGCCACAACTCTCAGACTTACTCATTTTCCCTGAGTGTCTCCTACATATACAGAGAGATAGACATTTAATAAACTTCTATTTGTTTCATTAATGTTTTTTAATCAAGGATTCATCCTAGCTAAGGGCTCAGAAAGATAAAATCACTTTCTTCTCCTCTGCACTAAGACTTGGGCTTCATCATCTCAATTATCACATCTGACTCAGTACACGGAAACACATTCAACTTCTCATTAAGCATTTCCTGTATTTTTTTTTTTTTTTCTTTTTTGAGACAGAGTCTCCCTGTAGCTCCAGCTGTCCTGGAACTCACTATGTAGACCAGGCTGGCCTGGAACTCACAAAGATCTGCTTGCCTCTGCCTCCCAAGTTCTGGGATTAAAGGTGTGCGCCACCACGCCCGGCCCAGCATTTGCTGTATTTTAACTATAAATGAAATTTCATTCTCTAGATGCTTTTGCTTCCCTGAAGAGTTTAAAGTTGTTGTAGTCCATGTCTTATGCATTCCAACTTACCAGTTAGGGTCACAGAAGTATTCCTGGAATTAAAGTCTATGCTGCTCACTGCACGATGAGAACTGGTAGGAAGGAACAGAGTTTATTCTAGGGCTAGCAATCTAGAGAAGATGGAAAGACTAATGACTTCAAAGTCCTACCCAGTAGAGCTCCAGAGTGTAAAGTGCTTTTATGAGAAGGGAAAAGAGGACCAGCTCACCATGTTGAGTAAGGTGGTCATCATCTCAGACACATCTCTCTTCTTCTCTTCCCCATAACATCCCAATGGCCTGTAGCCCTTGGGCCAATTCCCATGGTTCTTGTTTAGAATTTGCAAGCTTTGTGTTAGGGATGCATAAAACCAAAGACCTTAGTTAGTGAAGAGTGTTACAAAACTCATGAGATGCTCTGGATTCGGTAAATCTACAGAACTATTTAACTGTTAGCATCTTTTCTGTTTTATTTCTTACGTGTGAGTGTACTTCCTGCATGGATGTAAGTCACCTGTGTCATGCAGTGCCCACAGAGGTCAGAAGAGGGCATTGGATCCCCTGGAATTGGAATTACAAACAGTTGTTAGCTGCCATGCAGGTGTTGGGAACCAAACCTGGGTCCTCTGTAAGAGCAGTCAGTGCTCTTAACCGCTGAGCCACCTCTCCAGTCCCAGCTGTTAACATTTTTTGTGTGTGTCTTTTCGAGACAGGGTCTCCCTGTAGCCCCAGCTGACCTGGAACTCACTTTGTAGACCAGGCTGGCCTTGAACTCACAGAGATCTGCTTGCCTCTGCCTCCCAAGTGCTGGGATTAAAGGCGTGCACCACAACGCCCTGCCCAGCACGTGTTGCTAAATGACTACGGAGGAGCAGAGCAGCCAAGGAAGAAGACTGACTGAAAACTCCGAAGGAGCCGCTCTGTTAGAGTTGAGCTCCATAGGAAAGCCCAGGCCTATGGCCACAAAGGCCAGCGAGCTCACTCCAGTCCTCCTGTGCCAGCCTCAGAAATATGAGGCAGAGAGACATAGGCCATCTAAAACTTGGTAAACATTGTCTCCCAGCCCTATGCTCTCTTCCAATTGGTTTCACAAGAGCCACCAAGCCTGTTCCCCCAGTTTAAGAAGCCTATAGCAAATTGGTTTTCCATGAATGTTACTTTACATTCATTGTTTATGCTTAATAATTTGGCTCACTTCAAAAAAAATGCACCAATTACCTAATTGTACGGCAAACTGAATAACATCAATGTTATCTGAAAACAACTGTGTTATTATATTGTAGAATCCCTTAAAAAATAAACAAATAAAAGAGGAAAAAAAAAAAAAGAAGCCTATAGCTGCAACGTTCAGCTGTCTTGGCAGTGTCATGGGAGGACACAGTAATTCTCTGCATGGGCATGAACTGTTAAATTGCCCCAGCTGAAACCACCCTCGTGAAGGAGACGTGATTGGACTAGCACTTTCTGAGTTTCCCTAGAGATTCATACTGATGAGAGGGAGACTCAAGAGACAAGGAGCTACAAAACCCCTTAATTACAAAGAATTTGAATTTCTTGTACCTAAGAATTTAGAGATGCAAACTCTGGTTAAGCCCATTATAGAGGAAAGAATTGTGAATTTAGCCATAATCACTTTCATTCCACTCTAAAGAATGCTAATTATAAAAATTCTTTTGTAAAGAAATCATTACGTGTTCAGGGGAAAAGGTTTAATCACTTCATGTTGGAGACAAAGGATTTATTTGCTGGAAGATTATGCGGGCACCAGAACTGCGTTTCTGGAACATAATTTTTAAAAAAAAATGGAAAGCATAAGGATGGGAATCCTCATCCATCTGTAATCCCAGCATTCCAGAGGTGAAGACGAGAGGATCAACATCATCCTCGCTGCACAGTCAGCCTAGGCTATATGAGACCCTGTCTTTAAAAAAAAAAAAGAGTTGGGCCAGGCATGGTGCACAAGTCTTTAATCCTAACACTCAGGAGGCAGAGGCAGGTGGATATTTGTGAGTTCAAGGCTAGCCTAATCTGCAGAACAAGTTCCAGGACAGCTGGGGCTACAGGAAGACCCTGTCTCAAAAATACCAAAAAAAAAAAAAAAAAGAGCTGGGAATGGCTTGGTCAGCAAAGCATTTGTCATGAAGTCAGGAACCTTGGTCTGGCTTGGGTTGAGGTCTTTGGAGCTTGGGGAATTCCTGAGCTCCTTAGAGTGCCCACGTGGTGACTATGTGGTCTCTGCTAGAGATCCATTTGGGGATATGGCACCTGGATCAGTCGAGGTGCCGCATGGCTTCTGGGGGTGCGTTATAGGACATGATATCTGGGATGGCCTGTGTCTGGAAGGCAAAGGGACCTCCCTGGGTCTGTGCCCTCCTTTCTGCTCTGGCAGACATTCCCTCCTGTGTGTTTGTGTTTGTGGAAGATTTGGTCTCAGAGAACTGGGTGAATCCAACTCATGAAGACTGTACTTCACTTCATGCTTTTAGTCTCCATTTGGATGAAAGCATTATATAAAATTATTGTGATCATTTTAAGATGTTAGAGCAGCCCTCTCACCCCAGGCTTCTGATGTTTGAGATGTGTGTTTGACTCTAAAACTATAGAACTTCAGTTCAGCTTATGGGTATGAACTCATTTGGGGGGTATAAGTGCCTTAAGCCCTCATACTTAGTGAGATCTTATTCCTGTAGGCCTGCAGAAGGCCTGAGACTGTGCTTGGGCCACCCCATTCATCTCAGTGATGTGGGCCTGAGGCATGAGCCCTGCCTCTGCAGACAGAAACCCCGTGGTAGGTACATACTGGCCTGTTTTCTCATGCAGCAAGTGAAGAGGCAGAATAGAATGCCTTCTCTGGGCCTAACTCCCAGAGCTCAGTCCAGAGTTCGCCTCAAGCACAGCCTTACAGGTCTGTCCCATCTACCTGTAGTACTATAGGCTTATTTCTCCAAGCCCACCATCTGTGAATTTCTGTACAGGTATGGAGAGGGACTATATCCCTGCAAGAGTCTTTCTCTTGGAATAGATATAGCCACATAGCTGATCTTTGAGAATCTCCATGCAGAACTCTCTAGTGAGAGAGCAGTCCACATCGCCAACAAATTAAGATTCCCTCATTTTTTTGAGAGCTGTTAAGAAAGCATGTGTGTGAGCACTGGTAATTCCCACATGCATGGAAATTACACATGTGTATGTGACTATTGGTAATTTCCCACCTGAAGTAAATAACATGGGGTTAGAGAAAATAAATACCAGGGGCTGTCTCCATTGAAATAGTCCTTGGCATTGGGTGGGTCCCCAAGGGACTCACAGCTTCTGGCAGCAAAAGTATGTGCCATCCACACAATTCTGTCTGGAGAGTGGGACCCCTGGTGCTTAAGGTCCCTGCCTTACTCCCAATCCCATCTGGCCAAAGGGCTGGGCCTTAGGTGTGAGTGAAAGTTGTTTTTTAGTAAAAGGATGCATCGAGCATGCTGGAGCCAGTGAGAGGCATGTGGGCAAGACGAATGTGTGTGTTTGGGGTGGCTAAGGCTTACCGTCCCTGCACTGGGAGCAGATGTCTAGATGTTTTCTAGGCAGAAAAGGTGTGGGAAGGCTGAATGGGGGTTTGGCATTGTGCCGTTTTAACTAATGGAAAAAGGAGAAGCCCAATAATGGATGCTTCAGAACCCCTCATTGAGAAACTAATGGAATTTTAAGTTGGACATTTAATTCACCCTGTTCATCTCCTGGTTCCCCGCCTAGAAAATGTACCTAGCTACTCTCACCTTCACTTGTCCTTCACAGGCACCAGTCAAGGACTTTGTTTTCTCCATAGTTATATTTTTGGGGGTCTTTTAGGGGGTACCCCAGTTGCCAGCCCCTACACCTCTTTTCAGCATGGAAGAAGTCAGAGAAGTTGGCACCCCAATTACGTCTTGGCAATTGAGGTGACCTCCTCAGAGGGTAATGTGATAAAAGTAGGAGCTAAAAATTGGCTAGTCAGTTTAGGGTCAAGACCCCCCTAAGAGCCAGTTTCTTTCTCAGCTGAGAGCTGAAGACTTCCAGGATCTGCCAGTGAACTTATCCTTCTGGTTGTTCTGACTTGTGGCCCATGCATCTTTAACTCACTTGTCAGATTTTTTTTTTTTTGTATGTGTATGAGCATACTGTCTGCATATAGGTTTGTGCATCCGTGTCGTGCAATGCCTCGGAGGTCAGAAGAGGGTCTCGGATTCCCCTGGAACTGGAGTTCTCCTGGAATTGGAGTTTCAGACAGTTCTCGGCCGCCATGTGGGTGCTGGGGATCGAACTGGGGTCCTCTGTAAGAGTGGTCAGCGCTCTTAACCGCTAGGCCATCTCTCCAGCCCCTTGTCAGATTTATTAACCAGAGGGTAAATTCCATTAAAATCATGGTGCTAAGGACCCAATACGACCCTCTCCCTAGCAGAGATCATTCCATCTTGGAAACACCAACTGTGGTCAACTCTTATGAACTTCCTTCAAGGATCTGAAGATCTCACAACGAGAGGGGGGAAATGAGATAGAGGATTATTGAGATAAGAGGATTATAAAAACTCAAGGGCAGTGTTCTCAGATACCATTAAGCCACTTTTCCTTGGTCATCCTAGGAATGATTGGTTTGCTTGCTTTGCACATTTCACCTTGATTGGTAACTTTAACTGGTGTTAAACTCTGATTGGCTGTCATACTTATAAATTACCCTGTAACCCACACCTCACAGCCACACTCCTCCTGAGTTGAGTGTTGGCCCAGCGTCATAATTAAATTAAACTCTCCTTTAAAACTCCACGTGGCCAAGTGAGTGGTCCCTCTGCTGCAACTTTACAGCCACGTCAATGAACCTTGAGTTCCGTGAGCGACTCTATCCCAAAAAATAAGGTGAAGAGTGGTTGAAGAAGATACCAACCGCTAGCCTACACACACATACACACACACACCACAAGCATATATATATATACAAATATTCATGTGAACAATGGAAATATTTAAGCTTTTCCATAAACTTAGAACTGGAGACAGTCCATAAACTTAGAACTGGAAGTATTATGGAAAATTAGACAGCCAAGAAATCAATCACTTCACCTAGAGAGTTGGAGAGCTCAGCTTTTATTTCTCTATCTCTAGCAGTCCCAAATGAGTTCATTCTCTGATGTTCTGGGCCCAACCAGGTTTAGTTTTTACAGAGGTTTTTTTATATATATGAATATATGAATATTTTGGCTGCATGTATGTAAGTGTACCACATGCATGCAAACCCACATAGGCCAGAAGAAGGCATTGGATCCCCTGGAACTGGAGTTAAAGACAGCTGTTGGTTGCCATGTGGCAACTAACTCTGTCCTCTGCAAGAGCAGACAGTGCTCTTAACTGCTGAGCCATCTCTCCAGCTCTAGCTTTTATAGAGTTTTACATGTCATGTTTTAGCACTCATTTCACTGGTGGGTTCAAACAATAGCTTCCCAAGATTTACAACTCAATTACCTAAATGTCACAAGATAGTCACAAGATAATTTCAGAAAATTGTTTTCATGGATAAGCAGTTAAAAGTTGACTATAGAGACAGATTTGCTGGCAGCTAGTTAAATATTTTTGCCCCAGAATTTAGTGAACAAGACAACTGCACACAGGATTTCCATCACATCACTGTGGTCAGTCTGGTCTCCTGAGTCTCCCACCCTTAGTTCTGCTTCTTCTGTCAGCTGGGGTTAAGCATTTACCAAGTTAGCCAGTGCGTGGTAGTTACTGTGTCCTAAAATACTCTCAGAAACATAAAACCAAGTAAGAGAAACTGAGCATGCAAATCAAATGATGAATATTAAATGCACAGATTATATGTATCTCTTTCAGACTGAGGCCCACCTGGTCTACACAGTAAACTTCAAGCTAGCTGAGGCTATAGAGAAACCCTGTCTCAAAAAAACAAGGGGCTGGAGAGATAGCCTAGCAGTTAAGAATGCTGACTGCTCTTGCAGAGGATCCGGGCTCCATCCCCAGCACCCACATGGTGGCTGAGAACCGTCTGTAACTCCAATTCCAGGAGAACTCCAGTTCCAGGGGAATCCGACACCCTCTTCTGACCTCCGAGACATTGCATGACACGGGTGCACAGACCTGCATGCAGACAGTACATTCATACACATAAAAAATAAATAAAATAAAATAAAATAAAATAACAATAACAAAAAAAATCAAAATGGACCAAACGTGGCATATAAAATGTGTCTCCTGGGGCTGGAGAGATGGCCTAGTGGTTGAGAGCGCCGACCGCTCTTACAGAGGACCCGGGTTCGATCCCCAGGACCCACATGGTGGCCGAAAACCATCTGAAACTCCAATTCCAGGAGAACTCCAGTTCCAGGGGAATCCGAGACCCTCTTCTGACCTCCGCGGCGTTGCACGACACAGGTGCACAAACCTGCATGCAGACAGTATATTCATACACATACAGAAATAAATAAAATTAAATTTTAAAAAAATCTTAAAAAATAATAATAATAAAATAAAATAAAATGTGTCTCCTAGGCAAGGCAGAGCCCAGAAACACTGTTTTACACAATATAGAGTATCTTGGAACAGGACACAGTCTGATCTCAAAGATTACACAATAATCTCTAATATATCCCAAATCCCTCACGATTTAAAGTATAAACAGACATGAGGGGTGTAATTACTATAAGATGCCTTTGGTGGGCCCTCAGAACCAACTCAGATGTCAGACAATCAGGGCAAAATCTCAGAACTTCCTCTAGGTTGATTTAAAAATCACTAGCATTGGGCATCTCACAGCTGGACAACTCATTAATAGTTTCTCCACCAACTTTGCTTCAGATGATACCTCTGCTGTGTGGGTTATAGTAGCTCTTGTATAGGTTACATTGCAGAGATCTGAAGGCTGCTTCTGCTAAAAAGACTAACTTTTCATTTGAGCTGTCGCAGATAATGGGCTAAAAGGCTTGGCATCTGTCTTCATATTGTGCCTGTCTCTTTGCTGCCTTAATCCTTGGGTCAAACTCTACTGAGCTCTGCAGCTAGACATGATGATCACTCAAAAATGCTTTGTTTATTATTATAATACAGCATTAACCTGGCCTTCTACCAGTGGGAGATGGAGTGTGTTTCTTTTTTGAGACACAGTCTCCCTGTAGCACCAGCTAGCCTGGAATTCACTCTGTAGATCAGGCTGGCCTCAGTCTCATAGGGATCTGCCTGCCTCTGCCTCTCGAGTCCTGAGATTAAAGATGTGTGCCTGGCTGATGTATTTCATATACCCAACCCTTCTGCTTGCTCCTCAGTTCAAGCAGGGGGAGTCTGTCAGCCTTATCACAGGCCCTGACCAAATCAAGAAGCCCAGGGTTTATGTAAAAAAGAAACCAGCTGAAAGACTAACTCGGTAGTTCCTGGGTTAAGTGAATGTTCATACCTCAAGACCAGGATGTTTACACACAAGAAAATAAGCATCTTCTGACACTGTGCCCAAGGATAACAACAACTAATCAATAGAAGTTGACTGCTTCCATAATAGAGCAAGTAGCCTAGTCACCTCTGATCAAAATCATCTCTCTTCTGCTGGGGAACTGATGTCCCAGGAAAGAAACCTGGCCTGTCTTATCCATAACATTTGACTTAGTCTCATTTCTTTTGCTGCCATGCTACAAGATCCCATCTCCAGTATCAGAAGCGACTCTCACCTTGAAATATGCCACAGTGTTTAAGAGGAGAGCAGTCATCTCTAGTTAACACTGTCTTACAATACAGAAGGGATTGAGGGAACGATCTGAATCACTATTGTCTGGGGGAGCATATAGCTCAGAAAATATCCAATCATGTAACTAGCATCTTGCTAAAATCAACTAGCACTCCCAGGACAGTGAACAATAAAGTTTTCATCTGCCATTCGGGGAGATTTGACACAATGGTGAAGGGTTGGTAGCTTCTGAAGATACTGACCACCAAAGCCAACTCTGAACCAACAATGGCTCACTGGCCTCTCTTGGATGAAAATTCCCTTTGGTCATCATAGTTGAGAAGAAAGTGATTGATAGACAAAAATAAAGGCATAAAGAAGGAAACAGAATTTGTTTTCATCTATTCTGGAAAAACTGTAAGCATGTCACCATTGGAAAAGACAGGTGCTTTACCAGGCAAACTCCTATGTTAACATAGCTTCAAAAATAACCTTTCCTTTTCTGTTCAGCTAGAAGTTACTGACACAGCTGAAGGCACCCAGGTGTGTTCCTATCTGTCATCTTTATGCTACAGGCTGAGCATGCCCAAAAGTATTTCTTTCCTCCATTTTAACCTCTAAACACAGGTCATGACCTTGAGCTATGCATTTGCCATCTTTCCCTCTTGAACACTAACCTTGAACTGAGTATGCTCAGAAATATGTCCACTCCTAAAGTTCAGTCCTATCTGAATATTGAGCTCCCCAAATGAAATCTCCAGACTTGCTTTATTCGAGAAAGGGATGGCTTCAGATAAACCGCTGTGCTCTCCTTATCCACTGCAGGGAGTAAGCCTTCTGTTTCTTGGCTGGGCTTATTTAGGCTTTGCGCTTAACCAGCGATGTGAACCCATTTTATTCAGTTACAAGGATTTCTGAGGCCAGTTATCTCCAGAGAGAAATGAGTCCCTTTTGAAGAAAAACAAAGGGTTAGAATTATCCTCTCTGTGTGCCTCTGTCTCTGTCTCTCTGCCTCTCTCTCCCTCTCTCAGCAAGGCAGGCAATGGCTATGCCACATACAAAATGCCCCCCAATATTGCCAGGGCTGTCTACTCTACTCGAAGAGGGTGTCTTCTCCTCATCTCCTTTGCTCCACTCCCCCCAACCCCCAACCATGGGCCAGATGGGGAGAGGAAGTCATCAAGGAACAGTGTGTCTGTTCTAAACAAGCAACTTCTCACCCAACAGGAGTTTAGAACAAAGTATGTTTTAGCTAAGCTTGTGTCCATTCAGATTCCTCGGAAAAATCTTCGAGAGAGAGAGATTTGTAATCAGCAAGGCCTCAAACACTGGGCTTCCCATTCACAGTGCCAGTCCACAGTCACTTTCTCCTACTGCGTGGCGCAGTCCTCGAAAGCCAAGCACTGACTCAGTATATGACTTTTAGAAGTTAAAACACCAAAGCTCTTCTAAAATATCCTACCATGCCAGCTTTGGGTTAACATGGTTTGATTATCATTGGCAAGAATTGCCATAGAATCCTGTTTCTGTTGGGACATTGCAGGACCTCGGTAAAGCCACAGTGAATGAACCAGCTTTAAATATTTTCCTAGCTCAGCGACACATTAAACTTTGGGATTTTTACTTTACCCACCCGGGACTTAGGGACAATTGTAAAAGAGAGGACAGAAAGATTGTAAGAGATAGGATTGGTAGAAAGAGTTCTCCAGGAAGCTGAGAAGGTTCCTATGAACTGACAGCAGTGATGACAGCATGCACAAAGACCCATGCAAGATGAAACCAGACAAAAGAATCAGGGAAATGGGCCTGAAGTCCCAGCTTTGGTTGAGAAATGATGGGCAGCTGATCACTGCTGCATGGGGGAGAGTTGATCTTCTTTAAGGGAGCAATGTTAGATCAGCTGGCCAGACTCCAAGGGATGGATTCACACTGAGGAACATCTGGGTACACAAACTTAACATATATGACAGAATGCAGTAAACCCAGGGAGAGGGTGGCTCTAGAAGGATGCAGATAGGGGAGGTGGTCTAAATATGAGTAAGATGAGGCCTGGAGAGATAGCTCTGTGGTTAAGAATACTTACTGCTATTCCAGAGGACCTGGGTTCGATTCCCAGCACCCACATGGCAGCAAACAACCCTCTGTAGCTCCAGTTCCAGGTGATCCAATGCCCTCTTCTGGTCTCTGAGGGCACTTCACAACACAGGTCACTTGCACACATGCAGACAATACACTTATACACATAAAATAAAAATAATACAATATTTTTTCAAGATTATATGAAATGCATAAAACTCAATAAAATATATATTAAAAAGGAACAAAAACTTTGATGTTTTAATTCTTTATCTATCTTTGTACAACTTTTCTAAGGAAAAATTCGGCCTTGTCATATTAGAGACCACTGTGAGCTGCCTCTATGAGCAGATTGTCCAGCTCTCTGTCCAGATTAAAGTCTTGATTAGATTTCCAGGTTGTCTTAAATGATTCCCACACCTTCCTCTAGCCTGTGGGCCTGGCCTTAAAGGATGACTTGGTTGAGGCTATGGAGCTGTTTTTCTGAAGACAGACATCAAACTCACAGCTGGACCTGTGATTATTAACAGCTACTCTCATTTATCTGCAAGAAACAATGTTGATGGAGGACTGTCTAGAGAACTTTCCATGCATTTGTTAATTTTAAATGTAGCCTTTAAAATCAGCCAGACCTTTGAGAAAAATTGAACATTTTTGCTTCAAATATAAATTTTAACTAAACCATGTTTTTCACTATACCATTGACCTACATTTAAAGATAGTATAAGAAACAGTCCTGTAAAACTCATTCATATAGGATGTATAAAACTTGGGGCTGGAGAGATAGCCTAGCGGTTAAGAGCACCGACTGCTCTTGCAGAGGACCAGGGTTCGATCCCCAGCACCCACATGGTGGCTAAGAACCGTCTGTAATTCCAATTCCAGGAGAACTCCAGTTCCAGGGGAATCCGACACCCTCTTCTGGCCTCCGTGGCATTGCACAACACGGGTGCACAAACCTACATGCAGACAGTACGCTCATACGCATACAAAAATAATAAAATTTAGGGGCTGGAGAGATAGCCTAGCTGTTAAGAGCACCGACCATTCTTGCAGAGGACCCGGGTTCGATCCCCAGCACCCACATGGAGGCTAAGAACCGTCTCAAAAAGACAAAAAAAAAAAGAGAGAGAGAGAGAGAGAGAGAGAGAGAGAGAGAAACAAGCAGGGCTGAAGAGATGGCTCAGAGGTTAGGAACCCATGCTGCTCTTCCAGAGGACCTGAGTTTAGATCCTAGCACCCACGTTGGCCAGCTCACAAGTACCTACACATTTATTTTAAAGAAGGTAAACTCTTGCTAGTCACCATGTAATAGACAGTAGGTAGTTATTATCAACTCTATATGCATCCATTTCAGTCCATTGAATTCTGCCTGCCTCAGAGGCTCTGGCATCCTCTCCTAGAGCCAAGAAGGTTTCCCTTGAACTTGAGATTGTCCATTATCTTGCTCTCAAAGAAACAACTGAGCATGACTGCAGTTGCCAGTTTATCTGGTGACATAAACACTTAACTAGGGATCAGATCTCAAGGTTCATTCAATACTTAGTACTTATTTAAATAAGTACATTTTTATATTTAATTATTTTTATTTTATGTGTGCATGTTTTGTCTATATGTATGTAAGTATACCGCATGTGTGCAGCTGGAGTTACAGATGATTGTTAGCCACCATATAGGTGCTGGGAATCAAACTCAGTTCTCTGGAAGAACAGCAAGTATTCTTAAGCACTAAGCCACCTCTCCAGCACCTCAGTACCCTTGACTAGGATAGAACTATGCTCACCACGACAAGAAATTATTATTGTAGTTTTACAGAGGAAGTTGATATTTAGAGAGGTCAAATTACTTGCTCATTGGTGCAGTGGTCACTGGGAGAGCCTAGGGCCCACATTAAGCTGTCAAATCACCCATCCACTCTCTCCATAGTACACATTGTGCCCAAAGACAAGCCAAATACACAAAAGGAGGCACTGATAACAGATATGCTATGACCGCTAAAGGTGGTGTATTCTCTTAATTTTTAAATTTTTTATTATGTTAATTTTAGGTATGTGCTCCCATGCCTTGCAGTGCCCTCAGAGGCCAGAAGGGGGCACTGGATAACCTAGACCTGGAGTTATGGATGGTTGTTAACTGCTGTATAGGTGCCTGGAACTGAACTCAGGTCCTCTGCAAGAGCAGCCAGTGCTCTTAACCACTGAGCCACCTCTCCAGCCCTGTATTTATTTTTTTCATCACTGTGACCAAATAACTAACAAGAAGCAATTTAAGGAGAGAGAGGTTTATGATGGTGCATGGTTTGAGAGGATACTGCCCATCCTAGGAGGGTAGCCATTGGTCTGTGATAGGGTATGGGAGGTATCCGGTGGGTCACATCTCAGCATATAGGAAGTAGAGGACAGGAAATGGAAAGGGGCTATAAAATTTGGGGGGGGGTCTTTTTTGAGACAGGGTCTCCCTGTAGCTCCGGCTGTCCTGGAACTCACTCTGTACACCAAGCTGGCCTTGAACTCACAGAGATATGCCTGCCTCTGCCTCCCAAGTGCTAGGATTAAAGGTATGCACCACCATGCCTGGCCAGGGCTATAAAATCTAAAGGCCTGCCCTCCCCCAGTCACTCACTCCCTCTACAACCTATAAAATCTAAAGGCCTGCCCTCCCCCAGTCACTAACAACCTCCCGAAACAGCACTGCCACATGGGACCAAGCGTCCAAAGACAAGCGGTGTTTCACATTTAAATGGTGACAGATGATATGATTTCACCACTGTGTCCCTGTGTAACATTTTTATTTCTTTAAAAATGTTTGTTTCTTCCATTATTCTCTTGTTATCCATCATAAAACTTGAAAATGGAACCAGAGGCCAGAAGTGGAGAGAACCCCTTATAACTCATTTTGCAGCTGGAATTTGACATGAGACAATATATCTAAAGCCATGCTGGGAATCTCTTGAAAGCAATACATTTGCAAACTACATCACCAGCAGCAGAGAAGCACCTTGGGGTCCATGCAGTCTACCCTTCCTTCTGGGAAGAAGGGCCTTCACCAGGATTCATGTGTTCTTTGACACCACAGTGCAAGACTCTGGAGATAAGGAAGAGACTCTATAAACCTTACCTTGGCTTCCTGATGGCCTGGTCCCTAAAAATTATGAGTGAGGCTCTAACAAGTGCCCATGAGCATTTCATTTAAACCAAATAATACATATTAGTCAGAAGAAACCTACCTCTGAGTCTTTGTATATACAGTCTGTTTGACTGATTCTCACCAAGGTACATTTTTCTGTTGGATCAGAAAAAAAGAAAAATCTCAAAAGCACTGAGTACAGATACTTTAAACTAATGAAAAGAACATATGAAAATTTAATAGAGGAAAATAGGTCAGCTCCTTGTTTTTCACCAAGAAAAAGGTCTCCATGGTACAAACTTGGAAAGTATCACAACTGGGAAAGGGGCACTGTTAGAGAAATTGAAACTGGGGCCGAAGGGTTTCCTCTGTCTTTGACTTTCTGTCTCCCTAAGTGACAGGAAATGTGGTTTATTTGTAGAATTTCACTGTGAATTGCTTGAGGAAACTTGACTTGAGAAAGAATCTATTGAAATAAAGATAAATGTTTCATAGAAGGCAAGTCTACAAATGAAAGGAAATGCTTGGGTCTGGTGAATGTGACTGGGGATTGGTTAATGGTAACTGGAAAGTAAGTACATCTGGAAAACTTTGCTAATTAGTGTGCATTAACCCTTGTAATTAATCTCAAGATCCAAGGGGAGTAAGGGAGGGACAAAGCAAGGCCATCCCAGAGACTGGCTTTCATTTTTTTTTTTCTGCCTGTAGATCTGTCATCCCTTCCTGTGTAGAGATGCACCAGAGTAACTCTTCCAAGAGATTGTGCAGCCATCTTATGGGAGGGCGGGGGGTCACATTGTCCTTCTGTCTGATTTCAAGCAAGGCATCAGTAGTCAAAAGGCCAAATGTCCATCAGTGAATGAATGGATAAACAAAATGGTATCTGCATACATATGTAATGGATATGTTCAGCCATAAAAATAAACTAAAATTATGCCATTTTCAGGAAAATGGATCATATGTTAAATAAAATAAACATGACTCAAAAAGACAAGTGTGGCTGGGTGTGGTGGAGCACGCCTTTAATCCCAGCACTCAGAATGCAGAGGCAGAGGCAGAGGCAGGTGGAACTCTGTGAGATCCAGGACACACAAGTAAGGAAGGGGGATATTACTGGGAAATGGGAAATGGAGCATCAGGAAGGAGATACAAGAATAGATAATTGGAAGGGACAGTAAGCATTATCAAAGTAATTTTTTACTATATTTATATTGGAGACATGCATGCTATGGCACACATGTGGAGGTCATAGGATATGTGTGTGGAGGTCATAGGACATGCATGCTACAGCACATGTGGAGGTCATAGGACACCCATGCTATAGCACACATGTGGAGGTCATAGGACACCCATGCTATAGCACACATGTGGAGATCATAGGACACCCATGCTATAGCACACATGTGGAGATCATAGGACACCCATGCTACAGCACACATGTGGAGGTCATAGGACACACATGCTACAGCACATGTGGAGGTCATAGGACAACTTTTGGGAATTGGTTCTCTCCTCCCACCATGTAGGTCCTGGGGATCGAACTCAGATTGTCAGACTTGGTAGCAGGCACCTTTAGCCACTGAGCCATCTTGACAGCCCAAAATCTCATATGTTTGTAAAAACATCATAATGAAACCAAATATCTTATATAATCAAATTACAATAATAAAAAGATCAAATAGTAATAATAATAAATATTGTGATTATCATCGTTAGTATTTGCCATCTTCATTGAGTATACTTAGCAAAGCTGTGTGCATCCAACATAGTCAATGTAATGATTCGATATGCATATGCAGTATGTTCTTTCTGACTACTATAACCAACTATTAACACAGTAGTCACCGCAGTTACTACTGTGTGTGCATGTGCACACATGCATGTGTGTGGTGGGGGCCCTTAAGACCTACTTTCTTAGCAAATTTGAAGTTAGCAATGCAATACTGCTGTGAGAATTTTCCCCCCTGAGGGCAGCTACTTCCCCTCTAAGTTCCCAGTGAGAAACCAAAGTTTGATTCCAACAAAGTTCATTCTGGGGAACTGATGAGTTTCTCTGGCTTACCTACAGAGCCTCGTGAGGGTTGCTGACGGAAGTGAGGTGGCTTTAAAGCAGACACACTGGAAAGCCCTCACCCAGCATGGCTGGCTGCCTCCCCCTGCCTGTGCAGCTGGAATAGAGCTTCCTTTTAGAGCAATGGAAAGATTGAAGGTAAAATGGAATCCTAATGAAGTTTTAATTTTTATTTCTCTGATGAAAGATTTTTATATAGATGCATAAAATCCTGTGTTTGTATATGACAGGAAAGTAGAAATAAAGCTGCCTAGTAGGATGGAGGGACCCATAGGAGGGGAAGAGTGTAACAGAGGAGGAGGAGGTATGGGGGATATGTTTAAAATACAATATGTGTGCGGGGCTGGAGAGATGGCCTAGCGGTTAGGAGCGCCAACGCTCTTGCAGAGGACCCGGGTTCGATCCTCAGCACCCACATGGCGGCCGAGAGCCATCTGAAACTCCAGTTCCAGGGGAATCCGACACCCTCTTCTGACCTCCGCGGCGTTGCACGACACGGGTGCACAAACTTGCATGCAGACAGTACATTCATACACGTACAGAAATAAATAAAATTAATAAAAAAAATTTTTTTAAATACAATATGTGTGCGTGTGTGTCTGCACACACATGCATGCATGCACACACATGCAAAACTCAAGAAAATTACAAAGGAAATATTCTGGAATAAAGATAGTGACTATATAATGTTGGAAACACACTAAGTACTCCTGAGTTTTTCTCCTCCCATGTTATATGAATTGTACATCAATAAAATTTTCAGTAATTGGTAAATGGGATTTCATAGAATTACAAAAAACTGCACAGGAAAGGAAACAGTCTACTGTAGGCAGCTGAACGGGAGAAAATCTTTACCAGCTATTCATCTGACAGAGGACTGATACCTAGACTATGTAAAGAACTGAGTAAATCAAACACCAAAATAATAAACAAATAAAAACATGTCCAACATCTTTAGCCATCAAGAAAATGCAAATTAAATATCCCATTGATGAGCTGGGCATGGTGGTGTACACATTTAATCCCAGCACTTGGGAGGTAGAGGCGGGAGTATCTCTGTGAGTTCAAGGCCAACCTGGTCTACAGAGTGAGTTCCAGGCCAGCTGGGGCTATAGGAAGACCCTGTCTCAAAAAAAGACACCCCCCCCAAAAAATCGCATTGATATTTAAACTCACTCAGTCAGGAAACAAAACTTAGTAAAGGCTGATGGGAAAGAAAGTCTTCTTCGGTGCTGGTGGAAATGCAAGTGGGTGCAGATGCCATGGAAATCAGTAACAAGGCTCCTCAAAACCCTAAAAATAGAACTACACATGATTCAGGTATACCACTCATGCACATATCGTCCAAAGCATCAATGTCAACACACAGTAGGGCTATCTGAACAGTTATCATGGTAAGCAATATAAGATTATACGTGTGAATATCATCTATATGTGTGAAATCTGGAGCTTTATATAGTAAAAGAATAAGAAACTGGAAAGCGGACGATATGAGAAAAGGCAGGAGATGAGCAGCAGGGATTGAGCATGGTTAAAGTACAGCGTGCGCCTTTATGTCATAATGAAACCCAATAGCCTATAAAATTAACACGTTAGAAGACTTAAAATTGTTTGCAGTTAACTGTTACAGTGAGTCCTGTCCAAGGACCCACAGCCTGCAGTCTCTTTTCCTCTACACTTTGGCCAGTTGTGGCCTTTTGTGTTCATCGACCTCTGTTGCATGAGGAAGCTTCACTGATAAGAGTTGAAAGATGCATTAGTATTCTCTCTAGAGTTAAAAGGGGTATCTACCTTATGTCTATAAACTGTTACATGAGGGGCTGAGATGTAGCTTGGTTAGATGTAGCTTAGGTAGAATGCTTATGTCCCATGCAAAAGCCCTGGGTTCCATTCTCAACTCTACCTAAAGCTAATATGGCGGTCCAACCCTGTAATCCCAGCACATGGGAGGTAGAGACAGAAAGATCAGAAATTCATGGTTGTCCTCAACTACATAGAAAACTGAGAGCCGGCCTGGGCTATATGAGACCCTGTCCCACCCCCTCAAAAATACTATATGGAAATTTTTAGACATGAGAAAGTTAACAGTGTTGTGCTGGACAGCTTTAGTGTCAACTTGACACACCTGGGCTGAGGGAGCCTCAATTGGGGAACTGGCTCCATTGGATTGGACTGTGGCCTCATCTGTAGAGTACTGTCTTGACTGTCAAGCAGTATGGGAGGGCCCAGCCCACAATGAGTGGTGCCACCCTGGGCAGGTTGCTGTGTACCATATAAGAAGGCAGGCTGGGCATGAGCCAGGGGAGCAAGCCAGTGAACAGCATTCCTCCATGGCCTGTGCTTCAGCTCCTGCCTCCATGTTCCTGCCCTGATTTCCTGCCTTGGGCTCATGAGTGATGAACTGTGACCCAGGAGATGTAAGCTGAATAAACCCTTTCCTCCACAAGTTGGTGTCGGTCAGAGTGTTTTGTCACAACAATGGAAGACAAACTAGAACAAGTGTAATAAATGTTTCTAATAAAAATGAAATTATGAGATCAAGCCTCCTGTCCTCCACATCCCTCAAAACTTAATCAGAGGGGCTGGAGATATGGCTCAATGGTTAAGAGCACTTGCTGCACTTCCACAGGACCTAAGTTCAGAACTCAGCACCCACATCAGGCAACTTACAACCACCTGTAACTCCAGCTCCAGGGGATTTGGCCCCCTCACGCCACAGACACTCACATACACAAACATAAATACAATACGATTGTTTTAATTTAATTAAATAATTTTAAAATGCTGAGCATGGTGGCATACACCTTTAATCCCAGCACGTAAGAGGCAGAGGCAGGCAGATCTCTGTGATATCAAGGCCACCTTGGTCTACATAGGAAGTTCTAGGCCAGCTGCAACTTTGGGGAGATCCTATCTCAAAAAAAAAAAAAAAAGATAACTAAAAAGTAAATCTAGACCGGACATGGTGGGACACACCTTGTAATCTCAGCACTCTCGTGACAGAGGCAGAAGAGTCATCAAAGTTGAAGGGCAGCCTGGTCTACATAGGGAGTTCTAGGCTAGCCAGGGATACATAGTGAGATCATGTCACAAAAAAAGAGAAAGAAAAGAAAAGAAGAAAGAAAGAAAGAAAGAAAGAAAGAAAGAAAGAAAGAAAGAAAGAAAGAAAGAAAGAAAGAAAGAAAGAAAGAAAGAAAGAAAGAAGGAAGGGGGCTGGAGAGATGGCCTAGCGGTTGAGAGCGCTGACCACTCTTACAGAGGACCCGGGTTCGATCCCCAGCACCCACATGGCGGCTGAGAACCGTCTGAAACTCCAATTTCTGGAGAACTCCAATTCCAAGGGGAATCCGACACCCTCTTCTGACCTCCGCGGCATTGCACGACACGGGTGCAACAAACCTAAATGCAGACAGCACACTCATTACACATATCAAAAATAAATAAAGATTAAATTAAAAAATTATTAAAAAGAAAGAAGGAAGGAAAGGAAGGAAGGAAGGAAGGAAGAAAGAAAGAAAGAAAGAAAGAAAGAAAGAAAGAAAGAAAGAAAGAAAGAAAGAAAGAAAGAAAGGGAGGAAGAGAGGAAGAGAGGAAGGAAAGAAAAAAGGAAAAGTGAAGCAAGAAATCCTTCAAACTGATCATAATTTTCTAAGAAAACAAATTTAACCAAAGAGCTGTGGGCTGAGTTGGACAGAGCACTTGCCAAGTACGACATCCTACCCAATGCCTGTCACACATTATCCTAAGAAAAATAATACAAATGCCAAAACCCCAGAGTCTCTTCCTTGAAACTGCGGCTTTGTCCGATCTGTCTCTCATTAAGGCCTATGTAAGTAGGAAGGAGACTGGTAACTGGGGTGCATAATTAATGTGAGAAAATTAACTGTCTGCCAAGGCTGGCTCTGGGGTTGATGGAAGCCCTGTGCACTCCAGCACTCACGAGCTCATCTGAGGGGACAAGGCTGCCTCCCTGAAAAGGGCCCAACTCTTACAGACAAAAAGAACAGAATTTCCATCAAGTTAAAGCATTTGAAAACATTGGAACATTCCCTTTGTACTGGCTTTACACTGTGAACTTTACAGCATCCATGCAAAACCCTACTCTAGTGACTAGGGACGGCTCAGCAATTAAGAGCACTGGCTGCTCTTGCAAAGGACTCAGATTCGAATCCCAGTACCCATATGATGGCTAACAACCATCAGTATTAACTCCAGTTCCAGGGTATCTGACGCCCTCTTCTGAACTCCATGGGCACTGCATGACACAGGTGCACTTACATACATGCAGGCAATACACTCATACACATAAAACAAAAATAACAAATATGTTTTTAAATTTTAAAAAGTATTCTAAGGAAATGTTTTATACAAGCAAGGCATGTTAGTTATGCATTCCATTACTATGTAATGCTTCCCCAGAGAGACATACCTGAGCATTCAACAACTGCTTGACTTCTTAGATAACTTATGGGGACTTTCAAACAACCCTGTCAGCCATGACCAAATGGCATTGGATTGCCTTAAGTGGATTCAAAGATGGACTGCAGATGCTGTTTGTTTCCTGACACAAACCTTTTCACATGAGGAGGTGTTAAAGAGAGCTGTGCTCAGAACTTCATAGCCGTCGTCTTCATCAGGGCAGCTGTACAATTTGCAAGAGACCCTCAAGATCTGGCCTGCTGACTGTTAATATTCCTTCACGGTAGGAAGGGTGTGAGAGAGTATTGGATGCTCACCTGATCTTAGTCACTCCCTCCTCACCTCCTAGCTAAGCTGTGTGTAATTCTGCCCTGACTGTGCATTGCCTCCCAGCCTCAGGAGGTACTAGACTGCGGAAAGTTAACAGAAAAGGGGACTCCATCTATGTAGCCATGAGATGTTATCATCTATGTCAGAGTGAGACTTTTCCTTGTGGCTGCTTCGGGGGTCACCCATGTTTCTGTAGATAATCCCTTAGCCTTTTTCAGTGGCTAGAAAGTAGTCACCTCTGAGTACACACAGACGAAGCTCACCAGCAAACACACTGTTGTGATCAGGAGCTGAACATGAACAAGAAAGCTACTTCTGCAGAATGGCATCCCTTAGAAATTTTGAGGGCCAGGAGTGGTGGCACACACCTTTAATCCTAGCACTTGGGAGGCAGAGGCAGGTGGATCTTTGTGAGTTCAAGGCCAGCCTGGTCTACATAGTGAGTTCCAGGACAGCCAGAGCTACAGGGAGACCCTGTCTCAAAAAAGACCCCCCCTAAAAAAATTTGAGATGCTGTAGCAGGGACATCCAATTTGTCAATGTTGACAGAAAAACAAGCGCAGCTATTCTGAAAACCACCTACCTTGGGATGCATTTCCATAGACACAGGCACAGAATACACTCTGATACACACTACAAACTACCCAATATGTCCAACTTAATCTACCAGAGTCCTCTTTGAAGAGCAGCAAAGAAATAAACCATGAAAACAAACACGTTGCCGCAATCTGATCCTTAGAAAATCAGTAAACACAGCAGACATCATATATCTCCTCACTCTAGATTCCAGGCAGATTTCTAGGTGGGAAGGGAATGGATCAAAATGATAAGATATTGACAATTCGCCTCTCCTTGCCTCAAGCTACAAACACAGCCTTCTCCCAGCATTTCCATTCACACAAAGGAATATGAGACATTGAGAGGTTCATATTAAGAAATTCTTAACCTGAATTCAAGAACTCTCTGGAATTTTGCACAAATGCATATGTTTGTGGACAGAGGTGATATCGGTGTATTCACCAGGCTCTCAATGGGCCCCTGACTCAAAATAGCTCTGAGCCTATTCTTATTTTCAAATAGAGATTAATTAATTAATCTCACAAGATGTTAAATGAATGAACAGAACCTAGCTCTGACTTGGCCCTGGGTTGTCTTCACTGTATTCTAAACCAGTATTCTAAACTACATAGCAAGGTCTCATTTAGCAAGGAGGGCCTCAAGCTTGCCATGTAGCCAAGGCTAACCCTGAATTCCTGATTCTCGTGTCTCCACCTCCCAAGTGTTCCATGGGAGACAAAGAAAGGACGATCTCAGGGAACAGATGGCTAAGCCCTGTCTCAAATAATAATAATAATAATAATAATAATAATAATAATAATTTAAAAATGGAGAAGCAATTGAGGAAGGCAACCCAGTGTCACCCTCTGGCCTACACACACACACACACACACACACACACACACACACACACATTAATAATGGGAAGCCAGATCAGATATGTTTTATTGATAATATGTTTATTACAAAGGCCATGCTCACTCTGAGTCAGATGAACTTAAGTTTCCTGGCCCATTTGAGACTTGGAATCAAATCCATTCTAGCTGAACAAATCTCTTAAACTCTTTCATCTTCCTTGGGTTTACTTGGCATCCATAGACATAGCATTGTGAAAAGTTTACATTAAAATTTACATCATATATTTCCAGAGAGCAAGAAAACTGAATTAAGTCATTAGCATCCCGTGGCTTCCCAAGATTCTAGTCTAAGATATAATTTTCTTAGCAGCTTGATTTGTCCGGCCTGATTCCTCAGGTGGGACCAGTTCTGTTCTCCAGAATCTTCTGTGGATTCTAGCCTATGAGTCCCTCATCCCAAACTCTGAAAACAGATGTCAGATTCCCATGGATACCTGAGGGGTTTTTATTGTTTTTTGAGACAGGGTCTCCCTATAGCCCCAGCTGGCTTGGAACTCACTCTGTAAACCAGGCTGGCCTTGAACTCACAGAGATTGTCTGCCTCTGCCTCCTGAGTGCTAGGATCACAGGAGCATGCCACCACACCCGGCTTAAAGATGGCTCTTAGACGCCATGTGGGTGCTGGGAATCAAACCTGGGTCCTCTGCAAGAGCAGTCAGTGCTCTTAACCACTGAGCCATCTCTCCAGCCCTGGATACCTGAGTCTTTAAAAGGTCCTTCAGAGCGCTTTCCCCACCCAGCTTCAGTGTATTTCTCCCAATCTAGGAGAGGTTGTCTAGGCTGAGAAATCTTTAAATTCACAGAGATGAAAAGCAGTAGGGTGGAGGGAAAGAAGCCGTGCAACCCCTGCAGAACTCACGCTGCAGCTATGCTGAGAGGATGGCAGCTCATGTTAGAGATGAGAAAGCAGAGGCAACTTTGATGTTGGGAAAGAGACATTTGGGGGGCTAAGGGGGAAATTTGGAGGGAAGAAATGGGGGTGGATATCAAAATATATTGTATACAGGCCTCAAGTGCTAAGAGTAAACAAAAATATTCTTAGAAATTTTTAAAGGAAACAGGAGCAGGTGTATGTTTATAAAATGACTTAGTGAGACCAGAGAGATGATTTCATGGATAAGAGCACTGGCTGCTCTTGAAGAAGACCCAAGTTTGATTCCCAGCACCTACAAGGTAGCTCACAGCTGTCTGTAGCCCCACTTCCAGGGAACCCAATGCTCTCTTCTAGCCTCCACAAGTACTACACATATGTGGTGCAGTTACATATATGCAGGCAAACATTCATACACATAAAAATAATAAGCTCTTTTAAAAAATAGAATTGGCCAGGCATGGTGGTGCACACCATTAATCCCAGCACTCAGAAGGCAGATGCAGGAGGATGTCTGTGAGTTAAAGGCCAGTCTGATCTGCACAGTGAGTTCCAGGCCAGCTGGGACTGCACAGAGATCTTGTCTCAAAAAACTGACTGGAAGAAACTTTGGGGGAAGGAAAGTGTTTTTAGCTTCCAGGTGCTAGTCCTTCATCTAAGGGAGCCAGGCCAGGAGTTCAAGCCAGGAAGCTGGAGACCGGAACTGAAGCCGAGACCGTGGAGGACTGCTGCTCTTATGCAGCCCAGGCCCACCTGCCCAGGGATGATGGCTCCTCCCACGGTGGCTGGGCCTCCTACATGAAGGAGCAATCAAGAAAATGTTCCCACAGGCTAATCTGCTGGAAGGAAAACTGAGTTTCGTTCATCCCGGGTATCTGTAGTTTGTTTCAAGTTGACATAAACAAACCGGCACACTGCCCCACACTTAGAATCTCTCAATCTGGTTCCTTCAGGGCATCTAGACGAAGCAAGATGTCCTCCTCAACCAGCTATTCTCTGTCTCTCCCAGCTATGTGAGTAGTGTCCCTTCCTCCCATAAAGCTTCAAGAGTTCAACTCTCTATCCCAGGGTGGCACCAATGGGAGGCACTGTGGACCTCAGGAGGGCTCTGGGATGTCTTTAAATCATTAAGGGTATGCCCAGGAGGGGACTGTGGGATCCCAGTCTCTCTGTCTTGCTCTGCTTCCTGGCTCGTGAGGTGGACGGTTTGCTCTCCTCAGAGACCCGAAGTCATGGATTCAGTCTTAGACTGGAACCTGCAGAACCACTAGCCAAAACAACCTTTTTCTCTTTAGAAGTTAACTCCCTCAGGTATTTTGCTCTGGTGGTGGAAAGCTGACTAACACACTCCCAGGGGTAAAATGTGTGCATCTGATCAGTAGCTCTGGGGGACCAAACCTTCAGCTTTGTGTCCCAGTCCAGCGGAGTACGTGTCTGTCTTGAACACTCCTGGAGCAGTCACTGTGACTTCGGGGCTGGCAGTAAGACAAATGGAAATCCCCTCTGTATGCTTAGTCCATTATTCCAGTCCTGCCCCTGCCAGCCTTTCCCCTGGCAAACGCAGCACTAGGCTTTTTGGCTCCCTCTACTTTCTCTACTCTAAATCCTGGGGGAGCTGTTAATAAATGGAAAACTTCCCAGAGAGCAGTAACTACATGCTGTCAGATGCCAGGATGCTGGAGGACTTCCAAAGGGACAGACCCCACTAGGAACCAGAAGTGACACTGCTGGGCCAGTGTGCAGCAGGACCAGTATCTCAGCTGTAAGATGTCTGTGGTTCTGCGCTGTCACAACCTCAGTGGCTCAGGGAAGGTACATGGCTGAGTTCTGCACTTAAAAAAAAAAAACAAACAAACCAGGGTCTCCTGTAGCCCAGGCTGGCCTTAAACTCCCTATGTAGCCAAGGACAACCTGGAACTTCTAGACCTCCTGCTTCCACCTCCCAAGATTTTGCATCTTATCAGAACAACATCTTTGCCAAAATTGCAGGCAACAACTGATTACCACTCAGATGAGCTTCCTAAAAAAGCTGCCGCCTCAGTCCTCAAAGTCATTCTGCAAAGGCAACCTGCTCCAGAGAGAGAGAGAGAGAGAAAGAGAGAGAGAGAGAGAGAGGTCTGAAACACCTGGCACCTGCTGAGGTCTCAACACTTCAATGACTTAAGCAAAGCCAAGAGTCTCCCAGTATCAAACCATCTGGATTCCAATGCGTCCTCTAGCGCCATCTTCTGGCCATTTGTGGTGAATTGTTCTGCGCCCCGCCTTAGATTAACTATAACTTCTGTGCGTTTGGGGCAGGACTACTTTGGAGCAAAGCCTGTTAGAAGTTTGACGTGTTGATCTTTACTGATTTCTTCAACAGACCCTCTCGTTTGTTATACCCCTCCAATATCAGGACATCAGTAGATCTCTCTTCAAAAAAAGGCACTCAGCTAGAAATAAGGTATTTTCATTGCAAGCCATTCACTGATTCCAAAGGGGAATGAAAGGGAAGTTATGCCCAGGTATACACAAGGTCCACGAGGAATTGGTCAGTTATTTGATCACTAAGATCACAACCTGAGTTGCCATTTTCAGACAAAAGTAAACACTTTACCAGCTATGTTTCCATGAGTGAAGTCCTTCCTCACAAATTCAGAATTTACAGAAACCTGTGGTGATGAGACATGGGAGAGAGGCTGCTTGGTAAGCCTATGCTAGGGCGGAGCCGTGCTTGCCAGACTCTAGTGGTCAGAAACTTACAATGAGCTGATTTGGAAACAGAATACACTGACATAAAGTTTGATGAGGTCAGGGCCAGTGAGATGGCTCAGTGGATAAAGGTACTTGCTGCATAAGCCTAAGGACCTGAGTTCGATCCCCAGAACCCATGTAAAGATGGAAAAAGAGAACTGACTCCACCGAGGTGTCCTCTGACCTCCATACATGCATACATGTACACACACACACACACACACACACACACACCTCAAAATGAGTTGAGGATTGGTCTTTCCTTTTCAGAATTCTTGAATATTCCAGTATATTTGTATAATATTCTCTGTGGCAAGATTTTTAACAATCATTTGAATTTCCTTAAATTATCTGTGGCTGAGGAGATGGCTCAGTCAGGAAAGTGCTTACCATTGAAAGCCAACAATGAAGACAAGTTTGAATCCACAGCACCCACATAAAAAACTGGGCTTGGGCCTGTGTGGTTGCAACCTTTAATCCTAGCACTCTGGAGGTAGAGGCAGATGGATATCTCAGAGCCCAAACCCAGGCTGATCTACATAACAAGTTCCAGGCCCAGCTAGGGCTATGGGGAAACCCTGTCTGGGAAAAAGAAAAAAAGAAAAATCTGGGTTTGGGTCTGACAGCACATGTCTATAATCCCAGCACTCGGGAGGCAGAGACAAAAAGATCTCTGGGGCCCATTGGTCAGCCAGACTAGTCCAGATTCAGTAAGAAATCCTGCCTCAGAGCATAAAATGGAAAGCAAGTGAAGAAGACACAAAACATTAAGCTCTGGCCTCTAAAGACACCCAAACACACACACACACACACACACACACACACACACACACACACCTCACAACAAAATTATAAGACTATTTGGCAAATCTGTCTCTCCTTGAATCAACTTTAATAGGCAATAGGCTATAGTTTTTTCTTAATTTGTACATTTCATCTAAACCTAATCTTTATAAATTTAAAGTCAATGAGCAGGAGAGATGGCTCAGTGGTTAAGAATACTGGCTGTTTGCTAGAAATAGTGGTGCCCACCTTTAATACCAGCATTCGGGAAGCAGAGGCAGGCAGATCTCTGTGAGTTCAAAGCCAGCCTGGTATACACAGTGAGTCCAGGCCAGCTGGGGCTAAAGGAAGACCCTGTCTCAAAAAGAAAAAAAAAAAAAAAGACTACTGGCTGTTCTTGCAGAAGACCCGGGTTTGAATCCCAGCACCCACATGGTGACCAACAACCATCCATAACTCAAGTTCCAGAGGATCTGATGCCCTCTTCTGTCCTCCTTGGACATTTCATGACACAGGCGTACTTGCATACAAACATACAATACACACATACACGTAAAAGAAAAATAAAGAAAAAAAAATTCATACACATGAAATAAAAATAAATGAAAAAAAAAATAGAGCATCCTATAGTCAAGTGGACTTTGCTGTGATATCTGTGCACCTCATGAATCAGGCCTGACAGAATCCATAGAAAAGAGAAGGGGAGGAGATCTCCTGAGGCCAGCAGAAGTTACCCCCCCCCCCCGGCAACTGGAGGATTACGAAAGGCATCATGAAGGAGGCAAGCAAAGCAACCGTTCAACCACAGTGAAGAGGCATTTTGGACTCACATTGAATACAGGCAAGAAGAAGCCCATTATTGCCAGATAAGGGAGAAGAGACCAAACACTGGAAAGGGGCAGGAGAATTAATCCTGCACCAAGCTTTACCAAACCTATGCAAGACTCCTGCAGTGTGATCCAATCTGGGGATTGCCCAGGACACAGACATCGAAACACAATTGGAACATATTAAGAACTACAAAGATTATAAAGAACAAGTCCAAAGAACTTAAGAAAAGAGAATGAGGAAAGTTCAAGAAGGACCTAGAGAGAGAGAATGACAAGCTCCGGGGAAGCAGTAGAAACACTGAAAAAAGAGTCCCATGCTGGAAAAAGATAAAGAAACCAACCAGTTGAAATAAGACATACAAAAAGAGATCTGAGAAGCTCCAAAAAGAAGTAGAAGATCTGAGAGGAAATGAAAAAAAAGAAATCAAACACTCATCCATTCAAGAGAAAGGAAGGAAAAAGCCTCAGAAGCAGAATGGAGAACAAGCAAACAAAGAATTCAGACCTGGAAGATAACACGAACAACTAAAACCTCAAGGAAAGATTATGAAAATTTAAAAATACACATAAAGGAATGTGGGACACTATGAAGAGGCAGAGGAAGAAGAATCCCAAGAGAATGGATTGACAGCATCTTCAATAGAATAATAGATGAAAACTTCCCAAACTTAAAAAAGACAAACCAATTACAAATACAAGAAAACATAGAACTCCAAACAGACAAGATCAGAAAGAAATTCTCATGCCACATCATAGTTAAAATGCTAGACACCCAAAACAAAGACAAATCCTTAAAGTCGCAAGAGAAAAACAACAAGTGACCTATAAGGGGAAACCTATTCAGAATTACAACTGACTTCTCAAGCAAACTTTGAAAGCAAGAAGAACCTGGAGCAAAGCATTCCCAGTGTTTAGGACAATAGATGCCAACCCAGGTACTTACCCAGCAAATATGTCGATTATAATTGAAGGAGGAGAAAAACCTTCCGAGACATAAACAAGTTGAAAGAATACATGTCCGGAGAAGACCAACCCTCAGAGAATACTTGAAGCAATTCAAAGAACAGAAGAAAGGAGCAACCACACCCCAGACACCTAGAAAGAGAATCAATAAAAGCATAACTGCAGAAGTAAACCAAAACCCAAACTGCAAATGGATAAAAGGTAAAAGGAAGCAACACAAACTTCAGTCATAACCTTAATATTAATGGACTAAATTCCCAATAAAAGACATAGATGGGAGATTGATTAGGAAACAGAATCCACTATATGCAGTCTACAAGAAAACATCTCATTTCAAGACACACCACCTTTAAAGGAAAGGATGGAAAAAATATTTCAAGCAAATGTACCAAAAAGAAAGCAGGTGTTGCTATTTTAATATCAGACAAAATGACTTGCAAAGTAAAGAAATCAGAAGAGACAAAGAAGGCCATTACATTTTTATCAAAGGAACTAATCACCAAGAAATTTCACAATCATGAATATATATGCCAAAACTTGGTGCACCAAACTTATAAAGACATTCTCCAGGACCACAAGTCACAGACTAAACCCCAGTACACTCATAGTAGGGACTTCAATACCCCACTGAGTCCTTGGATAGGTCAAAGGACAAAGAATAAACAGAGAGACATCTGAAACTGAATGATATGATACAACCAAATGGACCTCATAGACCTCTACCAATATTTCCATCCTAATACCAGAGAATACACTTTCTACTCAGCACCACCACGGACATTCTCCAAAATGACCACATACTGGGAACAGAAAAACCTCACAAATCCAAAAGATTGAAATAATTTCATGCATTCTATCAGACCACAGTGCAATAAAGCTAAACACAAACTACCGATAAGCCCTCTGCCTACAAACACAAGGAGACTAAACAACACATCTTGAATAATAATGGGTCAAGGAAGAGATAGAAAGAAATAAAGCATTCCTGGAACTGAATGAATGACAATGACAACACAACAAAACACATGGGATACATTAAACAGTCCTAAAAGGGAAGTTATAGCCCTGGGTGCCTACATTAGAAAAAACGAAAGAGCACCAAGTGAATGATCCAACACTACAGCATAAAAGCACTTGAGAGGCACAACAAATGAACCCTAAACGCAACAGAAGGAAGAAATAACAAAATCAGAGCAGAAATCAATGAAATAGAAACAAAGAAAGCAAACAATACAAAAAAATCAATGAAAGCCAAAAAGTTGGTTCTTTGAAAGAAAAACCAGAGATAGACAGACCTCTAGCCTCTAGCCCAGTTAAACCAAAAAAGAAAAAGGAAACTCAACTCCAAATCAACTCAATCCGTGATGGAAAGGGAAATATCACAACAGAACACAGGAAAAGTAGAAAATCATATGGGACTATTAAAAGACCTATATCTACCAAGATTTGAAACTGGAGAATGATGTGATGACATATCTGAATCCGGAAATCAACAAAGCTCGGCCCAGAAGAGATCAGCAGCTTGAAACAGACCCTAACTTGAAGAAATAGAGATGTAGTAAAGCCTCCAACTAAAAGCCCAGGCCCAGATGTTCAGCAGAATTCTTAAACATTTCAAAAAGACCTACAACCTATTACTGAACTGTTTAGAAGGATACATCAGAGGATTCTCCCAATTCTTTTAGAACCAGCATCACTCTATTACCAATAACCAGGCAAATACCAACTAAAAAGAGAATTATAGACCATCTCCCTATCATGAACACAGATGCCAAAATTCTAAAACAGGATGAATGGAAAATCGCATAAAGCGACCTCACATCCAGAAGACTCATCATCATGACCAACGTGTGGGTTCATACCAGAAGGTACAGGATGGTTCAACATACGAAATCAATAAACATGCATCAAACACATAAATGGAACAAAGAAAAAACCACACCCATCATTCAATTATTGCTGAAAAAGCCTTTGACAAAATCCAGATCCCTTCATGCTTAAAGTCCTAGAAGGAATGTGATGGAGGGACCTTCCTCAATTTGTACTCAAAGCTTTCAGGAAACCTCACAGCCAATATCACTCTAACATGGGGAATGACCGAACATTTCCCTTTAAAGGTAGGAACTCGGCAACGGCTGCCCCACTGTCACCATCCTCTTCAACTTATGTGCTTGAAACACTTGCTAGAGCAATAGGGCAAGAAAAACGGAAATTTAAAGGTCGATACTAATTGAAAAGGAAGTCAAGCTATCCCTTTTGCATGTGATATGATTGTTACTTAAGGGATCTAAAAACTCCACCAGAAAACTTCTAGAAACGATTAACAGCTTCAGCAAAGTCGGCAGGATACAAAATTAACCTTAAAAAAATCAAAGGCCTTTTTTACACCAAGAACAAGCAACCGAGAAGAACAAGACTACTCAAAGAGACCTTCCCACTCCAAACTCTCAAAACAATAAAATACCTAGGAAACCTAAACCTAACAAAGAACAAGATCTCTAAAAAGATATTTTTTAAAGCTTGAAGAAGAAATTGAAGGAGACATCAGACGATGGAAAAACTCCATGCTTCATAGATTCGGAAAAATTAAACATTGTAAAACTGTCCATTTACAAAACTCTTGTATAGATTTAACGCGTCCAATCAAATCCATCAAAATCCCCAAGAGTTCTTCACAGGCTTGGAAACAAAAGTCTCTTGAACATTCATTTGGAAAAACAAAAGTCCCCGAAATAGCCCAAAACACCCGAGAAAAGGAGGCTCACAGGAGGGATCTTATACCAGACTTCAAACTATATCTTACAGTGGCTATAGTCATAAAATAAACAGCCTGGTACTGGCACAAAAAAAACGAGACCTGTTGACCAATGAACAAAACGAAGATCCAAATTCTGAGCCATACATTATCACCACTTCAGAATTTGACAAGGGGGACTCATAAAAAAAGAAGCCACAATGGAGAAAAAGACAAAGACAGCATCTTCAGCAAGGGTGTGTTGGCCCAAATTGATCACCACTGTAGAAGAATGAAATTAAACCCCTACTTCTGCCCTGTACAAAAAGTGAACTCCAGATCGTAATGAAAAGACCTCAACTGAAAACCCCAAACTCTGAAGCGTAATGAGAGAAAAAGTTGGCAGCAGAACTACAAGACATAGGCATCGGAGAAGACTTCTAACATCGAGACAAGCAGCTGTGCACAAGAATTAAGGTCACAATTGACAACATGGGACCTCAAAAAACTCACAAGCTTCTGTACATCAAAAGAACAATCAAGGAATGGTGACGGAAATACCCACAGAGTGGGAGGAACCTTCACTCACAGATACATCATGACAAGGCATTGATTTCCAGGAATATATAAAACACTCAAAAAACAAAGACAAAAGAAAACATAGACCACTCAATAGATGCGAGGCAAGAAAACTGAACCAGAGACCTCACAAGTGAGGGATGAAGATGTCTGAAGAAACACCTTAAGAAGTGTTTCAACATCACTAATCATTAGGAATGCAAATCAAAACCACTTTAAGATTATCATCTTCACTCCAATAAGACTGGCTAGATCAAGAAAACAAATGTTACTCAGTGTGGAGAGTGTGGGGAAAGGGAACACTCACCATGCTTGGTGGGAATGTTAAACTTGTAGCAGCCACTATGGAAAGCAGTGTGAGAAACCCTTGGAAGGACTTGGAATGAACTTGCCACCCGATCCAGCATACCATCTGGGCATGTACCCCAAGACTCACCCCACCGCAGATAATGCATGGCCATGTTTATTGCAGCTCTCTTCACAATAGCAAGGAGCTGGAACCAACCTAAATCCCCTCAGCTGAGAATGTGGATAGAGAAAATGTGGTACATCTACACAATGTGAGTTCTATGCAGCAGTAAAGAAATGACGACATACGAGCTTTGCAGGAAAATGCTGGAGCTAGAGGACATCAGCTGAGTGAAGTAACACAGAAGTCCCAGAAAAACAACGACAAATGGTATCCCTCATCTGTGATGTAGTGCCAATTTACCCTAGTTGTATTTCTTGTGTAGGGCCCCGTGAGCTTTTCGTACAAAGCAGTTGGCGTAATGCATATTGGAACCAACAACAGAGAGGACTGCATCAAAACTGAATGAAACAGTGAACTTCTGCTCAAAACAGTTCAACTTCCTATGGAGAATATTGAGGGAAAAACGAGAAAAAGAGATGAAAAGCATGTTGGCAGAATGGGCATTTTGAGCTCTTGGTGGGGTGGGGGATTGGGCGGGAACACGGGTCTAGATTTGTTTTTAAAAAATAAAAATAAATTTTATGGTTAAAAAAAAAAAAAAGAAAAGAAAAAGAGGAAAAGTCCTTGTCATTGTTTAATAATTGAACCTGGGCTTTAAAAAAAGAGAAAAGGAAAAAGGAGGCTTAGACAGATAGTTCAGTGGTTAAGAAGCACTGGATGCTCTTTTCAAAGGATCCTGGTTTCAGTTCCCCAGTTTCCCACATGGCAGCTAACATCCATTCTGTAACTCCAGTTCCTAGGGATCTGATGCCCCTCTTCTTGACCTCCTTGGTATTGCATTTCAAATGGTTTGCACTCCATCAGGCAAACCATACAAGGGGGCTGGAGAGACTGGCTCAGCGGGTAAGAGCACCAACTGCTCTTGCAGAGGACCCAGGTTGATTCCCAACACCATACCATGTCGGCTAGGAATCGTCTTTTAACTCCAGTTCCAGGGGAATCTGATGCCCTCTTCTGACCTCGTCATTGCATGGACCCTACCTACATGCAGGACAGTACACTCATACACATAAAATAATAATTAAAAAAATTTTTTTAAATCATACAAAAACAATCATACAAAAATAAAATGTTTAATATAAAAATTAACAAATGTTTTATATACATATAAATTAAAAATAAACAAATCAGCTGGGCATGGTGAACACACACCTTAATCCAGCACTCAGGAGTCAGAGGTATGTGGATTTCTGAGTTCAAGGAAGGCCAGCCCAGTCTACACAATGACCCAGTGAGTTCCAGGTCAACCAAGGCTACATAAAGAGACCCTGACTCAAAAAAACCAAACAAACAAAAAACAAACAAACAAATAAACAAGGAAGGAAGGAAGGAAGGGAAGGAAGAAAGGAAGGAAGGAAGGAAGAAATAAGGAAGGAAGGAAAGGCAGAAATCTTTGCTACCTGATTGAACCATGGTTGAAAGAGGTGCTCACTTGGGGGAAAAGACTAATCAGTCCAACCGTTTAGGAAATTCCTGTGAGAGGGACAAGGCAGGCCCACTCACTCTCCTTACTGACTCTCTTAAGCTTCAAAGCAATGCTGAAACTCCACACAGACCAGAAGTGACCACCTGACATCTCTTGGTTTGGTACTCAGAAAACACACTACAGACCCCCCCCCAGAGCTGGCTCAGCAGTTAAAGGCACCTGACAACTTGAGTTCTATCACTAAATCTGATCCAAGACCACAAGGTAACAGAAAACTGATTCCCCCAAGTTGCCCTCTGACCTACACAAACACACACACACGTACACACACCACACACACAACACACCACACACACACGCATGCACGCATGCACACATGCCCAACAAAAAGGAATAAAGTAAAATGTAATCATATAATAAATGAGATAAAAGCGGTGTGCTAATGAATTTCACAGGTCTGCTGACACCTATTCTGGGCCTCTTTTGAGTGCCCCACCGGGAATTCCTCACAGGTTTTATTTGCAGCAGCTGTCAGAGTGATGATCTCAATTCTCAATTCTCACTGAACCGCTACATACACTCTCCTATCCAGGTAATTACTCTCACATCCAGTGGTGGCTTCTCTCAAAGGAATCTTTGTAGTAAAAGCCACTTTGCATTAAAATAATTACATCGTATCCCTGACCATGTGCCATGGAAATCCTAAATAGTTTCATAGCCTGACACAATTTCAGCAAGAATACAAAAACAAAACAATGAAAAGCAGCATCCTCAGTGAATTTTAAATTTTATATATATATGGAGACAGGTTCCCGTATGTAGCCTTAGCTGTCCTGGAATAACTCCTCATGGAGCTAGGCTAGCCTCCAAAACTCAAGAGATCACCTATTTCTCTGTGCCCTTCCAAGTCCTGATTAAAGGCATACCACCACTATGCTAGGATGAAGGTTTAAAAAAAAAAATTGTGCCGGATGTGGTGGTGCACATCTTTATCGCAGCACTTGGGAGGCAGAGGCAGGCAGATCTCTGTTGAGTACAAGGTTCTAGCCTTGTCTACATAGTGAGCTCCAGGCATTAGCTGGGACTAAAAAGAAAACCCTATCTCAAAAAGACCAAAACCAAAAAAAATTGTAAAGCTAATGTACTTCTCAGAGGTATTGTCCCCTAATAAGGGAAAGCCATCACCTGTCACCCCAAGTATCTTAGGAAGTGCAAGGAAGGAAGGATTCAAGTTCAAGGGCATCCTTCATTGCCAAATTAGTAGTGGTTTGGCTAGGGCCTAGACAACAGGAGATGTATCTTCAAAAAGAAAGATAATAGGGTGCGGTCCCTAGGACACATGCCATCAGAAAATTTTCGCCATGTGATCATGATCAAAATACACTGTATGCATGAAATTCTCAAATAACTGATAAAATATTATATTTTAAGAAGTGGATGATGAGAGATAGATGCTCAGTGGTTAAGAGAACTGTCTTTTGCAGAGTATCTGGCTTCATTTCCCAGCACCCACGATGATTGGAGCTCCTGACTCCTGAAACTCATTTCCAGGGGATACAACACTGTCTTCGGGCCTTCAGAGGCACTGTATGACATGGGTGCAGCTACATACATGCAGACAAAACACTCAGTACACATAATTTTTTTAAATTTAAAAAGAATTTACCATGGATGGAGGTAAATTTGGGAAAATACATAGTGCCCAAACTTTGTACATTTGCCATCCAATGATAGGGCAGAACGCAGAGGCGGCCATGAGAAGGCAGGCAAGGGTCTTCTACACAAAGTTCCTCACCCATCCTGAGAAGGAATGTTCGTTTGTTCATGGCAGCCCAGAGCAGCAGGCATCGCCATGTCCTGCAGGTTCTTCACCATGCTGGTGATCCTCTCTATGTATGGCTATAAAGAAGGAAATGAAGTCCACTCCAAGCTCAGCCCCAGCACCAAGCCACATGTAAATTCAGCTACAAAGAAAATGAGACCACTGTCAAGGTTAAAGCCACCTGGCATATGCAAATTTGTGGCTTTAAACCTTACTCTAAAGCAGTTGCTAGTTTTTGCCTTTTTTTCTTTCTTTTTTGAGACCAGGGGTTCCTTAAGCCCCAGCTGGCCTGGAATCACTCTGTAGACCAGGCTGGCCTTGAACTCACAGGATTCACACCTGCCTCTGCCTCCCAAGTGCCTTAGGAATTAAAGGTGTGAGCCACCACACCCAACTAAAAACAGCTCTTAGCCACCATGGGGTGCTAGGAATCCAAACCCTGTCCTCTGCCAAGAGAAGCATGTTTTTTTCTTTTAACGCAGTTAGAATTTACTGATTACCCCTTTGCCTTTCTAATCTACAAGTCGCATTTTTTTCTTGATTTTTATTTGGTGTGTTTGATGTTTTGCCAGCATGTATTAAGTGTACCACATGCGCATTACAATGCCCAGAGGCCAGAGACAACTGGATCCCCTGGAAATGGAGTATGGATGTTGTTAGCCTCCATATAAGTGTTGGGAACTTGAACTGGGTCCTCTGCAAGGGCAGCCAGTGATCTTTCACTACTGGTAGGCCATCTCTCCAGGCTCCTATGACACTAAGAAGCAAAATGCTTCTCTTATTTGTCACATAGAATGCATTTAATTTGCAAGCAGGGCCTATCTACAATAATGTGATTTAGCTAAGAGCCAACAACTGCTATCCTATTATGCGCTACTCTAAATATTTCTAGCACAATCACTGAAACAGGAGAATAAGAAAGCAAATTGCTAATCCACTGAGAGCCACGGAGCTTCCACTCCTTCCCAGAGTCTAAACTGCTCTTCAATTGATTAACCATCTCTGCCTTTTCTTCTTTCTGAAGCCTGCTAAGCAGGGGCCAGAACCTTTCCTGGCTGTAGCACAACAGAAGATTGATGGCACTCAGCAAGGGGACCATGGGAAGGGAGGGGTGAAAGGGAGGGAGGATGGGAGGGAGGGTTTGGTCAGGTGGCCTACAGAGCTATGTTAAGCCATTAAGAAATGTTTCCTTTTATGTGAAAAAACTAAAGAAAGTTTCCTACATACCATGGCATGGATTATTTAATGAAGTCATTAAATATTTAGCTCTGAAAATGGACCTGAAGATGCCATTTGGGCGAATACAGCTGGGGTTTGTAGATGGTTAATAGCAAAATTAAAATGATAAATTGAAATGGGTTTCACTGGCATGTGTACATAGCTTTGTACTCCATGGAATCCAAATGCCTGCTGCATATCAAAATAAAAGGGGGCTTGAACCCAGTTCTGCAGCTGCCTGGGCACAGACAGGGTTTACCCAGTTCTGAGGTGGAGTGGGGGGGGGAAGGTCCTACTCTAACCCACTGGTTCTTAGAGGCAGATAACCCCTCCCTCCTCCCATAACTCTGGCTCACGCAACTTGGTATTCAGGTTTCCATGCTCCAAAGTTACAGAGGGGACCCTAAAAGGAGTAACGTAGAAGAGGGTAGGGGATTTACAGACAGACACACACAAATCTCCTGGGGATTGGATACATCACCCCTGGACAGAAGGAGTGAAAGTGTCAGTTGATTTAATTTTTTCGCTGTTATTAATTTTTTTTTTTCTGTCTTTTTGAGACAGACGGTCTCCCTGTAGCCCCAGCTGTCCTGGAACTCACTCTGTAGACCAAGTGGCTGGGCCTTCGAAACTCCACAAAGATCCGCCTGCCTCTGCCTCCCCAAGTGCTAGGATTAAAGGCGCTTGCCACCACACCACGCCGGCTCGCTTGTTATTAATTTTTAAAATTATTTGGGGGACATTAGGAAGGGAATGTCATGAATATGCCAAAGGACAACTTGCAAGAACTGGGTTTTCTCTCCTTCTGCCATGTCTGGTTCAAGTGGTGGAACTCAGGTGGTCAGGCCTGCAAGCCCCAGTTGGCCATCTTCGCTCTTTGGTTTTTTTTTTTTTATTTTTTTGTCTTTTTCGAGACAGGTCTCCTTGTAGCCCCAGCTCTTCCTTGGAACTCACTCTGTAGACCAGGCCGGCCTTGAACTTACCAAAGATCCACCTGTCTCTAGCCCCCAAGTGCTAGGGATTAAGGCTTGTACCAGCCACGCCCAGCAACTGGCTCTTGTTTTTGAGCCTGGATCCTGCTATACAAGCCAGGGCTTGTCTCTGAGAAGTCTGTTTAAGCAGTGTGCTTATGATTTTAACGACAGTGAAAATGTTTCCTTACCACCCAGTGCTGCGCCAAGTGCTTCTGCTGCAGATGCTTTCTGGGTACTGGGATTACTAGCATGCGGCCATCCTGGCAGGCTGGCTTGGGCTCTGCTGCCCCTTCATGGAGATGGACCCTGGTTCTACACACTAACTGATTTTAAGAAGTATGGACTTGCTTTGGAGAGATAGGGGTGAATCATTGGAGACTACAGCAATATAGACTGGACTCCTATTGATCAACATGCCTGTGAATACAAGCATCTCCAATTGGACTATGGGAAACTTGGGTCGTTCAAAATTTGGACATAGATACTTGCCAAATTGGTTTTTACATGAATGTTTTACATTCATTGCTTATGCTAATAATTTGGCTCACTTCAAAAAAAAAGTCACCAATTACCTAAATTGTATATGCAAACTGAGTAACATCAATGCTTTATACCCCTTTCCATGAAAGCAACTATGCTCTTAAATTGTAGAATCCCTTAAAAAATAAAACATAATAAAAGAGAGGAAAAAAAAAGAAGTAGAAGTATGGACTTGAACTATCAGAGAAATCCTCCCTGATGGCCTAGAAAGGAGAATGGCTTTGTCTGGTTTATGATTTTGCCTGAGAGTGCAAGTCTAAAGCTGGTAGTGTGGAGGGAGCTTATGAGCCCAGAATTCAGGAGGTGGGAGCAGGAGGGAGCTGAAAGCCAGCCTTGACTATGTAGCCAAATTTCAGGCTAGCCCTGGCTACAGGGTCCTGGTCTACTCATCTAGCAAGGGCAGTGGCTCCTCACAAAGTAGCATGGGTTTCTGGGAAATGCCTGCCCTGATGCTGTAGGCTTGAACCTGGACTGCAAGCAGAGGAGAAAGCTGTACACTAGGAGCACTGGGATAATCAGACAGCAGCAGCACACTCTTAACTACCTGAGATGTGAACAAATCCTTCTCGCTCAGGCTAACCTAAAGCAGGCCGGCTTCTCCAGGAAGCCGGTGCCTCGCTCTCAAAACTCTGTCTTTCTCTTCTCTTCTCGCCTCGCCTCTCCTCACCCTCCCCTCCCCCTCCTCTCCTCGTCCCTCCCTCCCCCTTTCATTTCTTTGTCTTGTCTCATTAATACATCTGCTGTCCATTCATAACTCTTCCCACTTTCTCCGCGGTGCCCTGCTCTCCATCCTTCTCCCCCTTCTTTCTCTCTCTCTCTCGGTCTCACTCTCTCTCGCTCTCATCACTCTGCATCTCTTCTCTCTCGCTACTCATCCTCCTTTCTATTACCATATATCTTTTCTTTGCATTCATTTTACCTTTTCTTTACTACATACTCTTGTACTCCTGAACATGAATACTGAATAAAAGTAATTTGTTTACAAAGAGTAAAATAAAAAAGAACACTGGCTCACAATATTGATAGGAAACACGCAGAAGGGTGTCAGTTACCTATAGTAAGCGCGCGAGACAATGCCACCATAAAACAAGATGTTAAGTGCATACCACGAATCAATTCCAGAGATTCCACCTCTTATGAGCCTCAGAGCGAACAAGACCGATACATAAGAATGCAGACGTCACGAGAGGAGGGGCTTGAGAGCGGCAGAGATGGCATATTTTACAATATTATATTGTTATTGGCAGGATAAATTACTCGTACTACACCAACATCACAGATCTATTAAGGGCCTTTTGATATTATACTACCTCTCCAGAATTTTTTAAACACAATGTAAAATATAAGATAATAATGCATCCCAGGGGCTGGAGAAGGGAGATCTGCCTCAGTGGGTTTAACACAAGCTATTGCACAATAGTCTAGCATAACAAATCGGGGCTATTTGAAGGAGTTCTCTCAATTCAAAGAGATTTTATGCGAGAGTACTCTCATATTCTCATAAACGCGGATACTGTACTCTTGAGCTTTGTCAGACATTCGAAATGGAACAAAACCTCAGACAGGTAACTTTGGTTTCCCTCTCTAGACATAGCTCTATTGAATACAGAGTAATTTTAGTGTGCTGTATGTAGCACTCACAACTGATGTCATAATTTTTTTTATTGTTGCTGTATTGTCGCTCAATTTTACATACATTCATTTTCGCAATTCATAAGATATCAGCGCCACTATCCGTTTCCCTTCCCCCCTACCCCCTACCCCTTATTATCACCCCCAGATGCAATCAGGCTGACATATACCTTTCGACCTAACTACACTCATAGACTCTTGTGAAACAATCAAAGTTTTACTCATCCTCAGTTTTTTTTTCATTTTTTTTCTCGCATATATAGTGAGGTCATATCCAATGAATGATTTACAAGCAGTTCCTTCATTTCGGAGAGAGACCCAATGTCTTTCTTAGATGCCTGCCTATTGCCACTAAACCTCCACGGACGCACCACCAGCGAGATTCCGATCTCGGTGCATGGAGGAGTCAGGGGCCAAGCAGAGGTGTTCTTAGGAATACGCAGATAGGTGTCAATTGAACGTATGTGATCCATCGCCTCCCAGACTCGCTGTTCTTATACACAACATATAACAATAATCTACCATGACACACCCTCTTCCGTCATATACGTACTCCGTATCCCAGAGATTTGAGGATGGGTGAAGGGGCACAGTGAGTTAGTTGGATGAGAGTGCAAAGAACCAAGACACATTCCATCTCCTCTCTGAGGTGCGCTGCTGTCGTCTTTTGGTACTCTTGTTTTGCCACTTCCTGGCTGTTTTCTGTGCATGTCTTGTCTGATCTTATGTTTGCTCCAAGGTTTATTTATTAATTAATTTCATTTTTTTCTCTCTNGAGAATACCTCTGATCGTATCCTTCTAAACAGTTCAGTAATAAGGTTTGTAGGTCTTTTTGAAATGTTTAGTAGAATTCTGCCGTGAAACCATCTGGGCCTGGGCTTTTCAGTTGGGAGGTTTACTACATTCCTTATTTCTTCATAGATTATGGGTCTTTTAAGCTGCCGATCTCTTCGGTGCGAGCTTTGGTTGATGATTCCCGGGATTTCAGATATTCATCATATTTCTTCTAGGTTTTTCAAACTTGGTAGAGTAAGGTTCTAAAATTATTCCATATGATTTCTGACCTTTTCCTTGTCTGGTGGTTATTTCCCTTTTCATCCACAGATGATTGATTGGAGTTGGGTGTTCCTTCTTTTTCTGGTTAACTGGGCTAGAGGCGGGATCTGTGGATTTCTTTCAAAGAACCAACTTTTTCGATTCATTGATTTTTTTATTGTTTGCTTCTTTGTTTATTTCATTGATTTCTGTCTGATTTTTGTTATTTCTTCCTATCTGTTGCGTTTAGGGTTCATCTGTTGTTGCCTCTCAAGTGCTTTTATGTGTAGTGTTAGATCATTCACTTGTGGCTCTCTCTGTTTTTCTAATGTAGGCACCCAGGGCTATAAACTTCCCTCTTAGGACTGCTTTTTAAGTATCCCATAGGTTTTTGTTGTGTTGTATTGTCATTCATTCGTTCCAGGAATTTTTTTTTTTTTCTTTTATTTTTTATGTCATATTTTGTTGAGATTTCTTTGTATCTATGTATGTATAGTGGGTATAGTTGCTTTTGTTGTTGTGTTGCAGCTATTGACTGTGGTCTGATAGAATGCAATGAAATTATTTCAATCTTTTTGTATTGTGGAAGTTTCTTCTGTGTCCCAGTATGTGGTCAATTTTGGAGAATGCGCTGTGTGGTGCTGAGTAGAAAGTGTATTTCTGGTATTGGGGATGGAATATTAGTAGAGTATACCTGAGGTCCATTTTTGTGCTTGTATTATACGCTTAATTCTATGCCTCTGTTTATTCTTTGTCCTGTTGACCTTCCAAAGGACTAGTGGGGTATTGAAGTCCCCTACTAAGAGTGTACTGGGGTTAGTCTGTGACTTGTGGTCTGGAGAATCTGTCTTTATAAGTTTGGTGCACCAGAGTTTGGGCATATATATTCATGATTGTGAAATCTTCTTGGTGATGTTCCTTTGATAAAAATGTAATGGCCTTCTTTGTCTCTTCTGATTCTTTTACTTTGAAGTTTATTTTGTCTGATATTAAAATAGCAACACCTGCTTTTCTTTTTGGTATCATTTGCTTGGAATATTTTTTTCCATCCTTTCACTTTAAAGTGGTGTCTGTCTTGATGGTAAGATGTGTTTCTTGTAGACAGCATATATTGTGATTCTGTTTCCTAATACAATCTCCCAGTCTTATGTCTTTTATTGGGGAATTTAGTCCATTAATATTAAGGTTATGACTGATAGGTTGTTGTTGCTTCCTTTTACCTTTTATCCATTTGCAGTTTGGGTTTAGGTTCTACTTCTGCAGTTATGCTTTTATTGATTCTCTTTCTAGGTGTCTGGGGATGGTTGCTCTTTCTTCTGTTCTTTGAATTGCTTCGAGTATTCTCTGAGGGTTGGTCTTCCGGACATGTATTCTTTCAACTTGTTTATGTCTGGAAGGTTTTTCTCTCCTTCAATTATAATCGACATATTTGCTGGGTACAGTACCTGGGTTGGCATCTATTGTCCTTTAACACTGGGAATGCTTTGCTCCAGGTTCTTCTTGCTTCATAGTTTGCATTGAGAATGTCAGTTGTAATTCTGATAGGTTTCCCCTTATAGGTCACTTGTTGTTTTTCTCTTGCAGCTTTAAGGAATTTGTCTTTGTTTTGGGTGTCTAGCATTTTAACTATGAGTGCGTGGAGAATTTTTTCTGATCTTGTCTGTTTGGAGTTCTATGTGGTTTCTTGTATTTGTATTGGTTTGTCTTTTTTAAGTTGGGGAAGTTTTCATCTATTATTCTATTGAAGATCTGATCAATACCATTCTCTTGGGATTCTTTCCTTCCTCTATCCATATTGGCTAGTTCGATCTTTTCATAGTGTCCACAGTTCCTGGTTGTCCTTTTGTGTATTTTTAAATTTTTTCATAATCTTTCCTTGAGGTTTTAGTTGTGATCTAGCCGTTTTTACAGACGCGAAGAACCGCTGTATACTCCAATTCCAGGAGAACTCCAGTTTCCAGGGGAATCCGAGACCCTCTTTCTGACCTCTGCAGCATGCACAACACGGGGTGCACAACCTGCATGCAGACAGTACATTCATACACATACAAAAATAAATAAAATTTAAAAAAAAAAGAGGGGCTGGAGAGATGGCCTAATCGGTTAGAGCACGACTGCTCTTGCAGAGGACCGGTTCGATCCCCAGCACCCACATGGCGGCTGAGAACGCCTGTACTACAATCCAGACTGTCCAGGGGAATCCAACACCCTCTTCTGAACCTCCGCAGAACTGCACGACACCGGGTGCACAAACCTACATGCAGACAGAACATTCATACACATAATAAATAAAATAAAATAAATAAAAAGAAAGGAAAAAAAAAACTGCTCCTTTTTTCCTGCACGTCTTCCACGGCAGAACCTCCCAAAGCCGCCCTAAAACTATCAAGGGAACCACTGAAACACTCCGAGATGGACGAAGCTCTGATGGCGTCCTGTCAGACAAGAAGCCCCTTGCCAGGTAAGCTGCTTTTGCTTTTGTCAGGCCTTGTTATTCACCAATGAAAACGTCCTGCTAGTGTCACAGGAGGCCAGCCTGCCTCCTGAACAGCATTCGATAGTGGATTTTCCATCACCTTGCCATGTGATTTTGGAGTGCTTGCAGTGAATCAGGCCGCTAGAAAAGACACCCAACTGTCGCGGCAGTGTTGCGTCATCTTAGGAAATGCACATTACTCTGGGTCATTTTAAATGACTCCAAATCTTGGCATAATTCGTTAGATTATTTTTTAATTTCAGAGTCTGTGGTTTTGCTTTATTCTGATGGCTTAAGAATGTGATGTCAACCGGGCGTGGTGACACATGCCTTGAATCCTAGCACTTGGGAGGCAGAGGCAGGTGGATCTTGTGAGTTCAAGGCCAGCCTGCTTACGAGTGAGTTACTAGGGACAGCTGGGGCTATAGGGAGAACCTGTCTCGAAAAAAAAAAAAAAAAAAAAAAAAAGGAATGTGAAGTCGTGGGGGTACAAGGGGGCATGGCAAGATGGCAGTGGGCAAAGGCACTTGCAACCAATCCTGATAAACTGAGGTCTGCTCCTGGGAGTACGTGGTAGAAGGAGAGAACCAACTCCTTTGTCTTCTGACCTCTGCACATGTGCTCTAACATACTTATTCCCACACACACACAAATAAATAAATGTAATTAAAATTAAAAAACAAAGAATGGGACATCAGGGCTGTAGAGATGACTCAACATTTAAGAGCACTGGCTGTTCTTGCAGAGGCTCAGGTTAGAGTCCCAGCACCCATATGATGGCTAACAACCATTTATAACACCAGCTCCAGGGGAATGCAGCACCTCTTCTGTTCTCTGAATCACATGAATTGATGATTGGGTGCCCCTTACATATACTGCAGGCATAATCATACACATTAAACTAAAAAAAAAAAAAAAGCCAAAAAAATAAGAACTCAAGAGAAAGTTCCTTTTTGTAAATTAATCTTACTGAAGTGGTAAATGGTGAGAATAGTCCGTGAGAGGAAGGACAAAATAAAGTGAGCAGAGGGCTTCAGCCATTGGGATAACAAGAGCAAAGTCCTGGAACGCCACATGGTGGTCAGGCAGCACCACCCTGGGGCCATCCCTGCACACAGCAGCCCCAGCCAAATCATAAGGCTCGGTGGCTAAGCACTCACTTTTCTGGGAGATGACACTCTAATTCATGATCTTTTCTCACACAGTCTTTAAACCTAATTTTTTTTTTTTTTTGTCTTTTTGAGACAGGGCTTCCCCAGCTGTCCTGGAACTCATTCTGTAGACCAGGCTGGCCTTGAACTCACAAAGATCCGCCTGCCTCTGCCTCCCAAGTGCTAGGATTAAAGGCATGCGCCACCACGCCCAGCTAAACCTAATCTTTAATTTGTATCCTTCAATGCCCTTTGGCTGCAAATGGCTGAAACATTATCTTGGAGTAGTTCAGAAAGCCAAAGAGGAGGAGCACACGTTTAACAACTCAGTGTGAGCAAATCAGGCAGTGTCTCTGGGAGGATTAAGCACTGGGACGTTGTCTTTTCTTGCTCCTTTTCTCTGCATATGTATGACTCTGTCTCTCCGTGCATCTCTGGGAAGCTGGAGCCGCAATGATTGTGTGCTCTGCAACAATCACGTGGATGCTCAGAGAGCTCCAACGGAAAGCTCCGAGTGGAAGCTCTGGGACTGGCCCTGTTGGAGTAACGTCATTATCTTTGCACCAGTCACTATGTGGAAGAGTGGGGGATAGGGAGGTGGCTGAGTTAGTAAAGTTCTTGCCTTGCAAGCACGAGGACCTTCAGTCCTTAGAACACACATTAAAAAAAAAAAAGTGGGATGTGGTGGCACACACCTTTAATCCCAGCACTCCAGAGGCCAAGGCAGGCCTCTGTGAGTTCAAGGCCAGTGTGGTGTACAGAGCAAGCTCCAGGCCAGCTGGGACTAAAGGGAGACCCTATCTCAAAAAGAGCAAAAAAAAAAATTTTTTTTTAAGAATAGGCATGGTACCGCACTTGTGATCTCACTGCTGGAGAGATAAAGATAGGTGGATCACTAAGGTTCACTGGCAAGCAAACCCAGCCCAGCCTACTTGGCAAGTTCAAGGCCAGTAAGTGATCCTGTCTCAAAAAAGGTGGACTAGGGCTGGAGAGATGGCTCAGCAGTTAAGAGCACTGGCTGCTCTTGCAGAGGACCTGGATTCAATTCCCAGCACCCACTCGGCGGCTAACAAAATGACTCCAGTTCCAAGGAATCCAACACCCTATTCTGATCTCCATGGGCACTGCACTTATACACATACAAGCAATACACTCATACACATAAAATAAAAATAATAAGTAAAATCTTTTTTTAAGTAGGTTGGGCCTAAGGAATGACACCAGAAATAGATCTCTCTCTCTCTCTCTCTCTCTCTCTCTCTCTCTCTCTCTCTCACCAGAGGTGTTTTAAATTGAAATGTTTCCCCAGAAAATGTGTTCATGTCCAAATGTCTGGTATCCATAAATGTAATTTTGTTGACAAGTAGCATCTTTGCAGAGCAATCAAGCCAAAATGAGGTCTAACCTAATCCAAAGGCTCATTGACCTTAGAGAGGCTTGAGCACCAAGAGAGTGCCATATGAAAACAAAAGTGGATGGGCTGGAGAGATGGCCTAGCGGTTAAGAGCGCTGACCGCTCTTACAGAGGACCCAGGTTCGATCCCCAGCACCCACATGGCGGCCAAGAACCATCTGAAACTCCGAGACCCTCTTCTGACCTCCGCGGCATTGCACGACACAGGTGCACAAACCTGCATGCAGACAGTACACTGATACACATACAGAAATAAATAAAATTATTAAAAAAAAAAAAAGAAAAAAAAAGTGGAGGCTGGAGTGATACACCCCCCACCAAGGAACACCAAGGATTTCCAGAATCTTCCAGACCCAGGAGAGACCTAGAACAGATTCTTCTCAGAGGCTGCAGAAGAAACCAACTGGACCTATATATACCTTGATGTCAAACTGGTACTTTAACATCTCTGAGAGAATAAGTTTCTGCTCTAATAATCCATGAAGTTTGTGGTATTTTGCTTACAATAGCCCTAGGAAACTCACAGAGAGAGGTAGGACACCCCATTGGTCAGGTGCCCACAGCACTGGCCAGGGAGATGGAATAGTAGCTCCCATCCAATACTGACAGTGAAGATAAACCATTTCAGAGAAGAGCTGCACTCGGAATAATGGAGAGGGTGTCCATTACTAGAAGAGAGTCAAAGACATGGGTTCAACAACACAGAAGCCACTGTGTAATAAATATGGTCATTGTCCTTGGCCAAATTTCTCATTTGCAAAGAGAAGGAATATGGTTGTATTTTGCCATAATATATTATATACTATTTATATGTATAATATATTCCTTCTTCCAAATATAGTAGAGATACCTTCATTCACCCAAGGTTGAGAATGCACTATGATTTTACCAGTTTCATTAATAAATAAAGATTGAAGTAGCTTGGTTTGCTTTGAAACTCAGAAACCTTATGGGAGTCATTCAGGAGAGAGTGTGTTCTGCTATAGGAAATATTTTATTAATTACACATGAAGGTATATAAAAATTGAAAGTGAAGTTCCTGTGATGCATGTAGTCCATGTTAGTCACCTATCAGCTTTAACCTTTTATCAGAGCAATAAAACTCAAATTCAGCATCAAATCTAATAAAGATCTATTTCAATGAGTTGAAATTAGTTGTCATGTTAATGTGCCTTTAAAGCATTTTTAATTGCTAACATACTTGTATTAAATGGTCAGTTCAAAGTCGGGAAAGTGTTACTTACAAAGAGTAATCTTCAAACAAACACTATCAGATGGCCTTGTGCTTAAAGATTCTATTTCAAGGCAAGCCCTACTGCACTTAGAATTCTAATGAGCATCACAGACAGAATCCTTTAGCAGCTTGGGCAGCAAGGAATCTTTGCTTCCCACCACCATGCTCACTTTTAAAATGCAGACTTGTGATGGAAAGTTGAAGGTAAAGGAATCGACTTCATGAATATGCATCCAGACCAGCCAGCCAGCCAAGCATCTATTAGACTTTCCCATTAATGGCTCAAGTGTTACATTATCATTCTATGTATATCAACTAATTTTCAGGTATCCCTCTGGGGTGGGATGTTTTGTTGCTTTTCTCATCACTGGAAGCAAATAAATACTAACAAGAAGCAACATAAGGTTTATTTGGGCTTGTGGTTTGAAGGGATACAGTTCATCCTGGTGGGGAAGGCTTGGAGTGGGTGAATCTGTGGCTGTAAGAGTCAACTGCTCGCTCACAGCCCAGTTGACCAGGAAGCCAAGAGAAGGGTATGCTAGTGCTCAGCTCAGGACCCGAGCTGACAGGATGGTGCCCCTCACATTCAAGGTTGGTCTTTCCTCTGTGGCTGACCGTCTCTGAAAATGCCCTTGAAAACATGCACAGAGATGTGTCTCCTAGGAGATTCCAAATCCAGTCAATTGACAAAGAAGATGAAGCATCTCCCATGGGTATCTTCTTAGCCCTACTTTACAGAAGCAGATTGATGAACAGGCATGATGACACGCACCCAGATCCTCACAGCTGAGGAGCAGGAGAGTGCTGAGATTCTAACCTAGATTGTTCATCTCCAGAACCTATGGTCTTAACCCACTTGGGATGGAAAGGCCTGCTGAAAATCCAGAATCATCATGCAACATCTTTGATGAGATAAAACCTTCCCAAGTGAGACACTAACCAGTGTTTGTTGACAGATTAGTCCAGAAATCACTCTCATCCATCATCAAGATGTTTGATATTCACCATATGTCAGGGATTGTGGTAAAAGAGGGATGAAGGGCCACCTGGAAAGACAAAGGGGATGGGATTAGAATGAGAAGGGTCCATGTGCTCACAACTGAGAGCCACTCTTTCCTCTTTGACATAGAATAGAATCAACCATTTCCTTTCACATAGCTTAGGCTAGAACCCACAAGTCACCAGGAAATGACAAAACCAGTATGGCTGTTCATCCTATTTGCTAAATTCTAATAGGAAAAAGAAATCCTTCTGAAAAGAAACAGTTCAAAACAGTAAATGCATATCTACACTGAGTAAGGTGACCTGTGGTGGCTAATTTTATATGTCAGTTTGACTGGGCCAGGGGATGCCAAGAAAGCTGGTACATTATTTCTAACTGTGTCTGTGCTGTTTCCAAGACACTTGAATTGCTCAACTAAGATCTCCAACACCAATTTGGATGTCATTATCCAATCTACTCAGCAGCCAAATGGAACAAACAGATAAAGAAAAGGAAAATTGCCCCCATGCTCCTTCAGGTGGGACACAGAACGCGTCTTACCTTGAACACCAAGCTCTGCATTCTAGGCTGGAACTTTGTTGTGTGACTTTTCCTAGGGAGATGAAAACAAACATCTATTTGCCCCAAATAGACCACCAGCAACAGGCCAAAGAAAACATCCCACCCAAGTCTGTTAGTGAACAATGAGCTTATTGGGGTGACTCACATGAGTATGGATGAGAAGTCATTTACAGGAGCATCCCTGACTCAGAAGCAGCTGCAATACCAAAGAGTTCATTCACAGGAGGCTGGGGCGGGGGGGGGGGGGGGGGAGGGGGCTCACAACTGCTTCCCTGAAGTTCCCTGTGCCATTGCGAGCAGCTTTGCTGATTAGAGCCTCTGCTCCCCAGCAATTATTACAGTTTGCAAAAACTTAAGGATGGGTTCCATAAATCTTCGATGTTTCAGCTTTCTGAGACTTACACGAATATGTCTTAAGAGCAGAGTCTTAAGAACGTCCTGCCTTCCTCCTCCCTAAAGGAAGGGTTGGTTCAATCAGCAGAACTCACCACACAGCACTGTCCTCACTGGTACCCCAGGTCTTCAGGCCTTTGGACTGAGACCAGACTCTCTGGGGTTCCAGCTTATAGAAGACAAATCATGGGATTTCCTGGCCTCATAATCACAATAATAACAAATAGATCTCTTGTCAGTTCTGTTTCTCTAAAGAATGTAACACATTCCATTACCCAAAATACTAAAACCACAACAACCATTGGGTCAAGGCGACCCCAGAACTACCAGAAAGGCTACAAGACCTTTGGGAAATCACCACTTTGCTCTACACACAGTTTCCTCCTGTAAAGAGAAAGGTTTGAAGTTAAAGCCAGTTCCACTGTTAGTAACCCACCTATTATTTCAGTTACCTTCATTGCTAGAGTTCCTAACCACTCCCCAAAACAGAGAGAGAGAGAGAGAGAGAGAGAGAGAGAGAGAGAAGCAGGCCATAAACACCTGTACAAAGCTTTGTGTGATTTAGGGTAGAAACCTGCGTTTCACATTAATATTCATTTTAAGCTATGAATTGTGAGTTAAGAAATGGCTCAGTCAATAGTGCTTGCCACATGAGCATGTGAACCTGAGTTTGGTCCATAGCTCCCATGTAAAAAGCAGGGTACCACAGTGTACCCATGATGCCATCTAGGGGTGATTTAAGAATTAAAAAGCAAGGACGGAGTGTTGGAACTCCTGGAGAGTGCCTGTGGAACCACCTTATAATACAAGAGAAATCGGGGTCTCCTCTTGGGGTTCTTGCTCTCATTAGTAAAAGAATTAAGAAAGGATTCACCAGAAGCTTGAGGGCAATTTATTAGAGTTTAAAAGGAAAACCTCCCCAGGCGTGGTGGCACACGCCTTTGATCCTAGCACTTGGGAGGCAGAGGCAGGCGGATCTCTGTGAGTTCAAGGCCAGCCTGGTCTACAGAGTGAGTTCCAGGACAGCTGGGGCTACAGGGAGACCCTGTCTCAAAAAGACCAAAAAAATAAAAATAAAAAAAATNTTTCTTTCCCTCCTTTTATTTTCTTTCTTCCTTTCTCTCCTTTCTCTCCCCCCTTTCCCCCCCCTGCTCCATGTTGGCTAATCTCATATGCTTCCGTCTCTCCCTTCTTCGATTCCGGGCCTCTCCAGGGTCTCTCGATCTCCCTCTCCAGGCGGGACTGACTGCCAAGAAACGATTCCCCCCCCTTTCCCGTGGTACCACGGCGTTGGCTGGTACATTATTTCTAACTGTGTCTGTGCTGTTTCCAAGACACTTGAATTGCTCAACTAAGATCTCCAACACCAATTTGGATGTCATTATCCAATCTACTCAGCAGCCAAATGGAACAAACAGATAAAGAAAAGGAAAATTGCCCCCATGCTCCTTCAGGTGGGACACAGAACGCGTCTACCTCTGAACACCAAGCTCTCTGCATTCTAGGCTGGAACTTTTGTGTGACTTTTCCTAGGGAGATGAAAACAAACATCTATTTGCCCAAATAGACCGCCAGAACACAGGCCAAAGAAAACATCCCACCCAAGTCTGTTAGTGAACAATGAGCTTATTGGGGTGACTCACATGAGTATGGATGAGAAGTCATTTACAGGAGCATCCCTGACTCAGAAGCAGCTGCAATACCAAAGAGTTCATTCACAGGAGGCTGGGGCGGGGGGGGGGGGGGGGGCTCACAACTGCTTCCCTGAAGTTCCCTGTGCCATTGCGAGCAGCTTTGCTGATTAGAGCCTCTGCTCCCCAGCAATTATTACAGTTTGCAAAAACTTAAGGATGGGTTCCATAAATCTTCAATGTTTCAGCTTTCTGAGACTTACACGAATATGTCTTAAGAGCAGAGTCTTAAGAACGTCCTGCCTTCCTCCTCCCTAAAGGAAGGGTTGGTTCAATCAGCAGAACTCACCACACAGCACTGTCCTCACTGGTACCCCAGGTCTTCAGGCCTTTGGACTGAGACCAGACTCTCTGGGGTTCCAGCTTATAGAAGACAAATCATGGGATTTCCTGGCCTCATAATCACAATAATAACAAATAGATCTCTTGTCAGTTCTGTTTCTCTAAAGAATGTAACACATTCCATTACCCAAAATACTAAAACCACAACAACCATCTGGGTCAAGGCGACCCCAGAACTACCAGAAAGGCTACAAGACCTTTGGGAAATCACCACTTTGCTCTACACACAGTTTCCTCCTGTAAAGAGAAAGGTTTGAAGTTAAGCCAGTTCCACTGTTAGTAACCCACCTATTATTTCAGTTACCTTCATTGCAGAGTTCCTAACCACTCCCCAAACAAGAAGAAAGACGAGAGAGAGAGAGAGAGAGCGAGAGAGGAGAAGAGAGAGAGAGAGAGAGAAGCAGGCCTAAAACACCTTACAAGCTTTGTGTGATTTAGGGTAGAAACCTGCGTTTCACATAATATTCATTTTAAGCTATGAATTGTGAGTTAAGAAATGGCTCAGTCAATAGTGCTTGCCACATGAGCATGGGAACCTGAGTTGGTCCATAGCTCCCATGTAAAAAGCAGGGTACCACAGTGTACCCATGATGCCATCTAGGGGTGATTTAAGAATTAAAAAGCAAGGACGGAGTGTTGGAACTCCTGGAGAGTGCCTGTGGAACCACCTTATAATACAAGAGAAACGGGGTCTCCTCTTGGGGTTCTTGCTCTCATTGTAAAAGAATTAAGAAAGGATTCACCAGAGCTTGAGGGCAATTTATTAGTTTAAAAAAAACTCCCAGGCGTGGTGGCACACGCCTTTGATCCTAGCACTTGGGAGGCAGAGGCAGGCGGATCTCTGTGAGTTCAAGGCCAGCCTGGTCTACAGGTGTATCCGGAGGCCTGGGGTACAGGAGACCCTGTCTCAAAAAAGACCAAAAAAAAAAATAAAAAAAATTTAAAAAATTAATTAATTAATTAAAAAATAAAAGGAAAACCTCAAGGCATGCAAGCTATAAATTTCACAACTGTCCCAGAGGACAGAAGGAAAACAGGGAGGAGAAGAGGGGGATTGGAGATAAGCCAACTGGAGGTCAGCCACATGGCGACAGGTGGCCATGTGGCGACAAGCAGCCACATGGCGACAGGGGAGCTTTAGAGAAAGAGTAAGGAAGCCTAAGCTACCAGAGGGTTGAAAAATGTAATTGGGCTCTGGCCCGTCCTAAAGAAAAGACAAAAAAGACAAAGGAATTACTAACTTGGACTTAGAAAGGAGAGCAGACACCGCAGAATCTCCAGGTATTAAGAATTCTGGGGCTGGGTATGTTGGTGCACGCCTTTAATCCTAGCACTCAGGAGGCAGAGACAGGCGGATCTCTGTGAGTTCAAGGCCAGCCTGGTCTACAGAGTGAGCTCCAGGACAGCTGGGGCTACAGGGAGACCCTGTCTCGACAAGACCAAAAAAAAAAAAAAAAAAAATTCTGGAAAGTAAAAGCACACTATCTTAAAGTGAGCCTGCCTTCCTAGGGGTAGTCCCCTAGCAAGGTCCCTGACCCTCCCAACTGAATTAACTCTTAAGGGAGTGTGACAGACCAACTGAGTCAGGAGCCATCAGTCCGACCGGAACAGGGAGAAGAGAAGGTGGACAAGGGATTCGGCGAAGGGAATGACACCCAGACACAAGCAGGCTTGATATGAGTGCAACTTTACTTTCAAAGTCTCAGTGATTTTATACACTAGTTTTATGTGGAAGCTATGTGGTTATTTGATTACATTGCAAGTTTACTAAGAATAGAGCAGTTAACACTTTAATAGGAAGACTGAAAGAACATTAGTTTTTAGATCATTAGTTTTTAGGAAGTTATGCATTTTTAAGTTTATCAGGTGATAGACAGTGGTTGTCATTTGACCAAGGTTTATGAAGAGTTTAATAATTTGGCTTGCTTACTTATCTAGTTGGTGGCCCTCTTATGCCTGATCATAAGTACTTGCATAATTTCAGGCAAATCAATAACTAAATAAGGAAATGGTGTGGTTTCATTATCTAGGTCGATATCCAGACCATGTATTTTGTTAGGAACAAGGTAACGCATTGATCCATATCCCCAAACAGACATAGCACAGAGAACAGTAACGATTAACAAGGTACAGCCTATTCCAAGAAAAAGGCTGAGGGCACAAGCTGCTCTGGGAGGCAAACTTCCTTGAAGCTTCCGCCTCACTCCGATGATCATGTCACTCAGATTCAACCGAAGCTGCCGTGGCAAGGAAGGAGACTCTGGAATCTAACAAGCTTCCTAATTTACTATAGTAAGCCCTGATCAATTTCTCAAATGGTGGTGGGAAATGCCTTCAGAACAAATGAATTGCAGGATACTTATTTATTTATTTATTTATTTATTTATTTATTTATTTATTTATTTATTTATTTATTTTCGTATGTGTATGAATGTACTGTCTTCATGTAGGTTGGTGCACCTGTGTCGTGAAATGCCGCGGAGGTCAGAAGAGAGTGTTGGATTCCCCTGGAACTGGAGTTAAAGACGGTTCTCAGCCACCATGTGGGTGCTGGGGATCGAACCCGGGTCCTCTGCAAGAGCAGTCAGCGCTCTTAACTGCTAAGCCATCTCTCCAGCCCCAACAGGGTACTTCTTATGTACAGGAGCCCTTGGCCTTGGGAAGGTTAGCCAGTGAGGTCAGTGTGGCGGTTGCAATCAGCAATCAGAAGATCTCACCTGAGTAACAAGGCCCCCTGTGGACTGTGCTACCACATGTGAAGACAAGGGTAGAATTTATGTAGTAGATTGATTATTAAAAGAATACAACAGGGGCTGGAGAGATGGCCTAGCAGTTAAGAGCGCCGACCGCTCTTACAGAGGACCCGGGTTCGATCCCCAGCACCCACATGGCGGCCAAGAACCGTCTGAAACTCCAATTCCAGGAGAACTCCAGTTCCAGGGGAATCTGAGACCCTCTTCTGACCTCCGCCGCACTGCACGACACGGGTGCACAAACTTGCATGCAGACAGTACATTCATACACATACAGAAATAAATAAAATTTAAAAAAAAAAGAATACAACAGAGAACAATTCAAGTCAACAAAGACATTGAGCATGTAGGCCACAGGGAGCCGTGGCTCAGCAAATCTAACTGAAGCATAAGCTACTCGACTTTAATAAATAAAATAAAATGCTTGTGTTGTGAAGTCTCTGTTCTACATGCTACCATCAGAGAAGCGGACAGACTGGGTTCTGCTAACTTGTATCTGTATCACGGAACGAACCCACCCACCTCTCTCCTGTGCCCTGACTACACCTCTCTCCTGTGCCCTGCTCTGACTACACTCTTGCTCTGTGATTACAGAGGAACACAGGCTAGTTTTGATAATTGTGTCTGTTTCCTGAAACAGACGAAGTGCTTGAGAAATAGATTGAAACTGTGAACACACATGCCCCTGTGACCCGACTCAACTTCATACTGAGCTCCTGGGTTCACCCTATGGATATGGAAGGCAGGTGGCATACAACAGCAAAATTGTGATATTCTCTCACTAAGACCAGGACACCTCACTGGAAAAGGACTCATAGCTAAGGTCATAGTACCAATCAAAGACAGGAAAACTGGATCCCAGCTATCTGATAAACAGTGCAAATAAATACATTTTTCACAGCACCAAGAAAACACCTCATCCTTCTTGACTTAAGTTTTCCTGCAGAGGGAACACGACTTAACCCCTAGCACGCCATCCCCACTGGACAGCAAGCACTAATTTCCTGCCAAATCAACTCTATAGGTTCCCTATGAATATCTAAGTTTCCATTTATTTTAGCTACCCCTAAATACAGGGGCATCCCTGAGTTAGAATATCATAGAGCATTTTGACAACTTACAGAAAAATATCATTAAAGATTTAACCCCAGAATATATCCGCATACATGCCCATAATCCCAGCACAGGGAAGACTGAGTTAGGTGGACTGTCAAGTTAAAGGCCAACCTGGAATACATAGCAAGACCCTGTCATAAAAGGAAATTTTTTAGCCCAAAATAGAACTTCTCTCTTCTGCAAATGGAATTGTCAGTGTGATTTGGGATATTTCAAACATACACCTGCAAACCAGGTCTGGTGGCAAGCCCTTGTGATTCCAGAACTAGGGAGACGGAGATAGCAGCATCATGACTTTGGGGCCAGCCTAGGCTACACATTGAGATTCTGTCTCAAAAAAAAAAACAAAGTGTCCTATATATGTATGTGTATACACATATACATGTGTGTATTATATATGTATATGTGTTATACTACATGTACATATAGGTGTGATGTGTGTAAAGGTGTGTACATTATATATTTATATGCATGCAAATTATTTGTGTATCATCTGTGTATATGTGTATTACATGCATATACATGTGTATTGTTTTTGGTCTTTTTGAGACAGGGTCACCCTGCAGCCCCGGCTGTCCTGGAACTCTCTATGTACTCTCTATGTATTCCAGGCTGGCCTTGAACACACAGAGATCATCTGCCTCTGCTTTCCTGAGTGCTGGGATTAAAGGTGTACACTACCACACCCAGCTCCATGTGTATTTTATACAGATACATGTGTGTACACCATATAAGTACATATTGTATATGTCAGATATGTATATGTGTTATATATGTGTGTATTACATATTTATGTGTATATTATATATGTGTGTTGTGTTTATATGTGTGTTATATGTCTGCATAGTATATATGAGTAGGTATGGGCTATATGTATATGTACGTGTATATTATGCATGTTATATATATATATATGTATAATTACATATATGTGTGTATATTTTGTGTGTATGTTTATATTATATATGTATAGTACATGTGCATATGATAAATGTTTATGTGTGTATCATGTGTGTGCATATGTGAGTATATTGTGTGTATGTGTATCATATGTGTACATGTGAGGACATTATATATGTATATGAAAATAATGTATATATCATATGTATGTTTTGTGTCATATATCTATGTGTATGTATTGTGCATATATGTGAGTATATTATATATGTGTATGTATATATTATGTTTATATGTGTAAGTATATTTGTGTATATACTATGTATGTATATGTGTATATTATATGTATACAGTATTATCTCTGTATAAATGTGTGTACATTATATACATGTATGTGTGCATCATTTTTGTTCTTTCATTAGAATTCTATTTCTGAGGTTTTTTTATTCTCTTCTTATATATATGTGTTATGTCTGAATAAATATGTACATTATATATGTGTGTGTCCTTGTTCTTTCATTAGAATTCTATTTATGAGCTTTTTCATCTCTTCATATATATGCACATATATTATGCATATATATGTATTATATTCTGAATAGATGTGTGTACATTATATATGTGTTCATTGTTCCCTCATTAGAATTCTATTTCTGCACTTTTTTTCATTCTCTTCTTATATCTTTTCAAACTTTAGGCACTGAAAATACTGTGGCATTTATGACACAAAAACAACAGCTTCAGCCAGGTGTGGTTAGCGCACGCCTTTAATCCTAGCACTTGGGAAGCAGAGGCAGGCGGATCTCTGAGTTCAAGGCCAGCCTGGTCTACAGAGAGAGTACCAGGATAGCTGGTGCTACAAACAGACCCTGTCTCAAAAAGACAAAAAAAAAAAAAAGCTTCTAAATGAACTAGAGTGCTACTCAGAATGAAGCATACACATACGACCACTATGTGGTAACAAAAAATCCCACTGTGGGGCTGGAGAGATGGCTCAGTGGTTAAAAGCACTACTGCTCTTGCAGAAGACCTGGGTTTGATTCCCAGCACCCAGATGATGGCTAACAACCTTCTATAACTCCAGTTTCAGGGGAATCCAATGCCTTGTTTTTGTTTGTTTTTGTTTTTGTTTTGTCTTTTCGAGACAGAGTCTCCCTGTAGCCCCAGCTGTCCTGGAACTTACTCTGTAGACCAGGCTGGCCCTGATCTTTGTAAGATCTGCCTGCCTCTGCCTCCCAAGTGCTAGTGTTAAAAGCCACCAGACCTGGCCATCGAATGCCTTCTTCTGACTTCTGTGGGCACCTACCTACATGCAGGGAATACACTCATACACATAAAATAAAAATAATAAATTAAAATATTGCCACTGCCATTCAATGGGTAATCATTTTAACAAATGATAATGAAGTAACTCATCATTTATATGAAAAACACATGCCAAAAAAATAACTTTGCATATTTCCATCCTGCCTGAGACAGCCTAAATCTGCCCTCCATGTGGTAGTGAGCTTCCCAAATTGTGCAGTGCCCATCTCCCAACCTAGAGATCATCTGAAGCCCCTCCCCCTGCTACAGGGTCAGAACCCCTCGCATTTTAGTAGGGCCCCAGACCTTTGCAGACTTCCCAAGAGCACCTGAATCCAGCTTCTGCCCAGCAATCCTCCCAACTGTGCTGGGCCTACCAGCTACTAAGGGCCAAGACCTTAGGAGGAAGCCTGAGAATATCTGATTGATGCTTGACTTGGGCCTCTGCTGGCCCCTCCAGTACAAAAATCAAAACAGAGACCCTGAATCCTAGACCACCACAACCTTCCAGACCTAATAATAAAACAACTAAGGCATCAAGAATACAAAGTCAGTCTTCAACTCAACAAAAAAGACATGAGTTTCATACCAGAATCACAAACAACAAAAGAAATCCACATGCCAAAATCACAATGTAAAAATAATAATATGAAAAACCCAAATACTATGTCTCTACCAAATTCTACCAGTCCTATAGAAGAGTTCTACAATGGGGACCCCCTAGAGATAACCTAAGGGACAGAATTTAAAAGAACAATCATAAGCATGATCAAAGAATTCAACAAATTTAAGGAACACACAAAATCACAGAACTAAAGGAAGATAGAGATAAACTTCTGACTGAATTCACAAAAGAGAGAAATACTGAAGAAAACTCAGGCTGAAATGGAAAGGGAAGTGAAACACTCAATAAACCATCTGGAAATGATGGAAGAAAACCTCAGAACAAAACAAATGAAGTAGAATATAGAAGATTAAGACTGGATGATAAAGTGGAAGAACTGGACCATTCAAACAAAGATTATGAAAAAGTTTTAAAAACACTGGAATAAAATATTCAGGAAATGTGGGACACCATGAAAACACCAAACCTATGCATCATAGGTATAGAAGAAGGAGAAGAATCTCAGGATAATGATATTGACCAGATCTTCATCAGGACTGTAGAAGAAATTTTCCCAAAATTAAGGAAAGACATACCCATCCAAATACAAGAAGCACGTAGAACTCTGTATTAGTCAGGGTTCTCTAAAGAAACAGAAGTAACAGGACGAATATATAGCTATATACAATTTATTGATTTGCTCACGTGACAGAGTTCAAAGAGTCCAACAGTAGCTGCACCACACTGGAAAGGCCGAGAGAATCCAGGGAACTGCTCAGTCCGCAAGTCTGGATGTCTCAGTAGTCCCAATCTAGTGCTGAAGGCCCAAATGGATTCCAGGAGATCTGCCAGTCTCAGTACACGCTGGGATCTGAAAGGTTGATCACAGCAGCAAGACAAACTCACCAGATGAGAGAGGCAAGCTGCAGGAGAAAAGGGGGAGAACCAGCTCCTTCTGCCGTGGCCTTAAATACTGCCTGCCCGCAGAAGGTAATGCCCACATTTGGGGTGGGCCATCCGGGTTGAGGTGGTCCAATCAGAAGACCCTTTTTCTCTTATTTGTTCCTTAGTCCAGTCAAGTTGACACCCAGGATTAACCATCACCAAACACCAAATAGACAGGACCAGAAAAGAAACTCCCCATGCCATATCACAGTAAAAACACTATATGTTCAAAACAAAGAGAATATTGAAAGCTGCAAAAGAAAAACAAATCACATATGAAGGAAAACACAACAGAATTACAGCTGAGTTTTCAATGCAAACTATGAAAGCCAGAAGAGTGTGGACCAAAGTAGTCCCACTTCTAAATGACTATGGATGCCAACCCAGCATACTTTACCCAGCAGGAATGTCTTATTATAGTTGAAGGGGAAAGAAAAATCTTCCATGACATGAATAGGCTGAAAGAATTCATGTCCATAGATACTTGCAAAATGCACCAATTACCTAATTGTACAGCAAACTGAGTAACATCAATGTTATCTGAAAACAACTGTGTTATTATATTGTAGAATCCCTTAAAAATAAACATAAAAAAAAGAAAAAAAAAAGAATTCATGTCCAGAAAACCAGCCCTTCAGAGAATACTTCATGCAATACAAAGAGGAGAAGCAAAGAACTATACCAACAGAAAGAAATGAAAGGAGGTATAATTGTGAAAACACAAAGTTAGACCAAGAATGCAAACAGAAACTAAACTGATGGGAACCAATACACATCTCTCAATATTAACTTTAAATACCAATGGACTGTGCGTCCCAATCAAAAGACACACCTAGTGGCATAGATTAAGAAACAAAATCCATCTTTTTGTTGTCTGCAAGAAACCCATCTCACCTTCAAGGACATGCACTATTGTAAGGTGAAAAAAATATTCCAAGCAAATGGTACTAAGAAGCAAGCAGGAGTTGCAATTCTAATATTGGACAAAATAGACTTCAAACTAAAACTAATCAGAAGAGATAAAGAGGGTCACTTCATTCTTATCAAAGAAAAATTAACCAAGAAAATCTTACAGTCCAAACTTTGGTGCACCCAACTTCATAAACAAAATACTACAAAACTTTAAGAAACAGATTAATCCCAACACACTTGTAGTAGGGGACCCCAATACTCCACTGTGTCCATTAGACAGATAAACCAGACAAAGAATAAACAAAGAGATATCTGAATTAAAAAATAGCATATATCAAATGAACCTGACAGGCATCTACTGAATATTCTACCCAAGAAAGTGTGTACTTTCCATTCAGCTCCCCATGAAACTTTCTCCAAAACTGACCACACACTAGGGTACAAAACTTCAACAAATACAAAATAATAATAATAATAATAATAATAATAATAATTCCAAGCATTTTATCAGACCACAATGCAATATTGAGCTTTTCAATATCAAAACCAGAAGAAGCCCTAGTAACTATATGAAACTCATGGAGACTAAATAACACACTCTTGAATAATGAATGTAGGCTGGAGAGATGGCTCGGTGGTTAAGAGCACCGACTGCTCTTGCAGAGGACCCAGATTCAATTCCCAGCATCCACATGACTGCTAAGAACCATCTTTAACTCCAATTCCAGGGGAATCTGACGCCCTCTTCTGATCTCCACAGCACTGCATGACACCAATGCACTAACTTACATGCAGACAGTACACTCACACACATAAAAAAATAAATAAAATTTTAAAAATAATGACTGTGTCAAACAAGAAATTAAGAAAAAAGTAAAAGTACTCCTGTAATTAAATGAAAGGACAATACAACACAACCTCTGGGACACTTTAAAAGCAGTGCTAAGAGGGAAATTTATAGCTCTAAGTGCCTACATTTAAAAATCAGAAACAGCACAAATAAATGACTTAACATTACAACTCAAAACACTTGAAAGGCAACCACAAATGAAACCCAACCCCAGAAGACAAGAAGAAATAACAAAAATCTCAGACCAGAGATTAAAGAAAATACAAAGAATCAATCAGTCCAAAAGCCGGTTCTTTGAAAAGATAAACGAGATAGACAGATCTTTACCCCGGTTAACCAAAAGAAAGAAAAAGCAATTCCAAATCAATTAGAGATGAAAGGGGAAACATCACAACAGACAACAAAAAGATCCAGAACATTATAATGGAATACTTTAAAAATCTATACTCTATTAAATTTGAAAACCTAAAAGAAATGGATGATCTCTTTCTCCCTTCTTCCCTCCCTTCCTCTCTCCTTCTTTCTACCTACCATTCAATTGTTCCTGAATCAATGAGAAATAAAGTTTCTGTTAATAATAAAAAAAGAAATGGATGAATATTTTAAATCATGGGACTCACCAAAGCTAAACCAAGAAGAAATCAACAGCTTAAACAGACCCATAATATGTAAAGAAACTGAAACAGTAGTAGTACAAAACCTCCCAACTAAAAAAAAAAAAAAAAAAAAAAAACCAGTCCCATATGGATTTATAGCAGAACTCCCAGATTCCTTGAATGAAGCCAACATCACTCTAATACCAAAACCAGGTAAAGATACACCCTAAAAAGAAAACAACGATAGAACCATCTCCTTAATCAATATAGATAAAAATTTCTCAACAAAATACTTGCAAACCACGTACAGCCACACATCAAAAAGGTCATCCACTATGATCAACTCAGCTTTATTCCGGAGATGCAGGGATGATTCAATATATGTAAGTCAATAAATGTCATAAATCATATAAATGGACTCAAAGACAACAATCACATGGTCATCTCAACAGCTGCCAATAAGGCCTTTGATAAAATTCAACATTTATGTTAAACATCCTAGAGGGGGCAAGGCATGGTGGTGCATGCCTTTAATCCCAGAACTTGGGAGGCAGAGGAAGGCAGATCTCTGTGAGTTCAAAGCCAGCCAGGTCTATGTAGTGAGTTCTAGGCCAGCTGGGGCTACAGGAAGTCCTAGAGGGAATTAAGGGATCATACCTCACCATAATTAAAGCTACATATAACAAACCCACACCCAACATCATTCTAAATGGAGAAAAACTTGGAAGCGTTCCTCTTAAAATCAGGAACCCAGCAAGGCTGCCCACTATCTCCACTCCTTTTTATTTTTTTAAAAAAACATTATTTTATTTATTTATATATCATATGTATGAGTGTACTGTCTGCATGCAGGTTTGTGCACCCATGTTATGCAATGCCGTGGAGGTCAGAAGAGGGTGTTGGATTCCCCTGGAACTGGAGTCAAAGACCGTTCTCAGCTGCCATGTGGGTGCTGGGGATCGAACCCCGGTCCTCTGCGAGAGCAGTCGTCACTCTTAACCGCTAGGCCATCTCTCCAGCCCTCTCCACTCCTTTTTAATATAGTGCTTGAAACTCTTGCTAGAGCAATAAGACAAAAGAAGGAAATTAAAGGAGTCATAATTGACAAAGATGTCAAATTATTCCTTTTTACAGATGATATATCTAAAAGATGCCAAAAAGTCCACCAGAAAAAACTCATAGAAATGATTAACACTTTTAGTAAAGTGGCAGGTTACAAAACTAATTCACAAAATCAGTAGCCTTTCTATATAACAAGCAATTAGAGAACCAGTACATGGAGACCCTCCCATTTATAGTAGCCTCTAAATAAATAAATAAATAAATAAATATCTCAGAACAAACCTGACCAAAGACATTAAAGACCTTTTTAAAGAAAGAGATTGAAGGGGGCTGGAGAGGTGGCCTAGCAGTTAAGAGCGCGACTGTTCTTGCAGAGGACCCGGGTTCGATCCCCAACACCCACATGGAGGCTGAGAACCATCTTTAACTCCAGTTCCAGGGGAATCTGACACCATCTTCTGACCTCCACGGCACTGCACGACACCGGTGCACAAACCTAAACGCAGAGAGTACATTCATACACATATAAAATAAATAAAATTTTAAAAATATTAAAAAAAAAACAAAGAGATTGAAAAAGGCCAGAACATGGAAGGACCTCCCATGCTCATGGATTAGAAGAATTAATACTGGGAAAAATGACCATCCTGCCAAAATTAATGTACAAATTCAATGTAATCCCAATCAAATCCCCATGACGATCTTCACAGAATTAGAAAAAAAAAAAATCCTAAAATTCATATGGAAACACAAAACACCCTGGATAGCCAAAGCAACCCTGAGCACAAATGCAGAGGGGATTACTATACCAGACCTCGAACTACATTACAGAGCTATAGTCATACTAGCTTTATTCCCAATAGTCCCAGACTGTCAGTAATCCAAATGTTCATTAATAGATAAACAAATTTGGGTATTTCCATGCAAAAGAATATTGAGCAAAATTAAATAAACTTCTAATACATACAACATACATGGAATTTCATAAATGTAGGCAGGATAAATTCAAGCACAAACTACATACATCTCGTTGGGTGTGGTGGCTCCAGCCTGCAATTCTGGCACTCAGGAAGCTGAGGCAGGGGAATTGCTGTGCAGAAGGCCCACCCTTAACACAATCAGGGCTCTAGGGTTAATGTCTAAGTATAAGTTCCTGCTCTCCAGGCCTAAATAAAGTCATAGATCAAGCTACCAGGGGCTGAGCTGTAGCTCAGTTAGTAGAGTGCTTGTCTAGCTCACACCGAGCCCTGCTGTCCATGCACAGCACCTCTTAAAGCAGAAGTGGTGTACATCTGTCGGCTCGGCACCCAGAAGGTGGAGGTGGAAGGGTCAGGACTCAAGTCATCCTTGGAGAATCCGAGGCCAGCCTGGGGCATGTGATACCATGTCTCTGAATAAAGCCATCAAACTGCTCAACTAAATGAACCTTATTCTCCCACTTTGACAAATATACATTCACAAGGTCGATGTCTCGTTAGTGCCCTACATTTCTGTTGCTGTGATTAACATCTTGACTAAAAGCATCTTGGGGAGGATAGCGTTTGACTCATCTTACACTTCCAGATGACCGTTCATTACTGAGAGAAGTCAGGCCTACTGAATCAAGTTTGTGTCTCCAGATGTTCCTCAGTGGGAGCTCATCTACTAGAACCAGTAGAGATAAGCTTCCAGTAGTTCATCAGCTAAGGTTCTTACCCATTTCCCACTTCTAGGCTGTGTTTTTCTCTGTTTGGAGTTTGCATGGGTCTTGTGCATGTTCTCCCCATTTCTGTCTGTTCACAGAAGCAAGTTCCCAGAGGAAGTCACTGTTTCCTTACAGCCATCTGGCTCTTCCAGTCTTCCCGCCCCCTCTTCCACAGTGCTCCCTGAGCCCTGGGTGGCAAGATTTAACACAGGAGTCCTCTCCAGGGACACACACTGTGCAGTCTCTTATTCTCTAAACTTTGGACAGTTGTGGCCTTCTGTGTTTCCAGCTTATTTTTTAAGAAAGGGTATGGGATAAAAAATATCTCCTGGGGCTGGAGTGATGGCCTAGCGGTTAAGAGCTCCGACTGCTCTTGCAGAGGACCCAGGTTCCCCAGCACCCACATGGCGGCTGAGAACCATCTGTAACTCCAATTCCAGGAGAACTCCAGTTCCAGGGGAATCCAACACCCTCTTCTGACCTCCGAGGCATTGCACGACACGGGTGCACAAACCTACATGCAGACAGTCCATTCATACACATAAAAAAATAAATTAAATAAAAAAAATTTTTTTAATATCTCCTTTGAGATGGATTTATCACTGAACAAGCTGCAAACTACAAACACTGAGTCTGGTTTACTTAGAGGGAGGGGCTAAGGGCAAAGCCAAGCAGAAGTGAAGTTCCCACCATGTTCACGAGAATGTGCATGGAATTCTGGGACTCTGCTGGTGCCATGTTGGGGCCAGGGGAATATAAAAAAAAAAGCCACCATTCAGGGCTGGGGGGTCTCTTGCCATTTTGCCATCATGAGCATAGGGCACAGAATTCATTCCAGGACTCTGGGCAGCCATTTTGGGAAAGGAGAACCACTGCTGGGCAAGTGAGTGTACGCTTCCTTCCATCACTTTGTAGGCAAGCCTAATAACCCTCTAGTCTTCTCGAAAGTAAGATTGGAGAGTCTGCTCATTGCTTTGCCTGGTAACCAGGGAATGGGCACAGAGGCAGGGAGAGGTGCTATGGGCATGTGTACCACGGGGAGGAAATTCTCTGCGACACAGGGTGTCGCTGAACCTGGAGCTTGCCCATTGGCTAGTAGTGACTGGTTCCCTACATCACGCTGTCTTCATGCCTTCTTTCCAGTACTAGGATTGCAAACAAGCATGATGGGGCTTGGCTTTTACATAGACACCGAGGATCTGAACTCAGGTCCCTAGGATTATACAGCAGGGATGTAACCAACTGAAACATTTCCCCAACCCTGGTGTGTACTGTTTAACTACAAGTTGGTCCTCAGCTGCCACTGTAACCACTGCAAAAACTACTCTAATTACAGAGACCTTAGAACTGAGAACTGGATCACCAAGAGTTAGCACTCCTGAGAGACACTAGCTATTCACACAAAAACCTATTCCAAGTTAATTAAGAACCAATTAATTAAACTTCCTTCTTCTTTACACTAATGCTCCGCTGCTCACTTCATCCTTACACTCCAAGCAGGTCCATCTTGGGCAACGGCAGTGCCCTCAAGGCCATGGCATCAGATCCAACTGTCCTGTTCCAGGGACAGACACAGAGCAGCAAGAACAGGATCCGCCCCCAAAGCCGATGTGATATCCACTGTGATACCAGCTCCACTGTGACAGAACAGCCTGTTTCTTCTCTGACATCTACAACTATGCAGAGAGTGTGTGTGTGTGTGTGTGTGTGTGTGTGTGTGTCTCTCTGTCTGTCTGTCTGTCTTGTCTGCGTATTGATGACACCCAAGATCCTCTGAGCCCTGGGCTCAGGACTCTTTGTCCAGTCCAAACAATGGTCTCTCTTAAATGTTTTGTCCCGATACATCCAACTTTTTGTTTCCGGTAAGCTCTGTCATTTTTTGATTATACACATAATATATGGGCATATTTTGTTGTTTCATAACTATTTAAACATTAACCATATGACTGAAATCCAATTAACCCATCTCCCTCCCAACCCCGACCCACTGTGACAAGTTTGGCTATGAGCTCAGTGCATGCTTATCAGAATCAGGCCAAGTCCTAAAATGTATTTTTCATCTTATATACATCTTTGGAGACTGGTCTGTGTTAGCACATTTAAAACATGCTTCATTCTTGAATACATTAATTTTTGTTTGGGGAGAGAAATCACTGTCACCAAAAATCTTCAAACCTCCCCTTGACTAAGCTTTCTGATTTCTTGATTTCTAATTATGTTCAGCTTCTGAGGCACACAAGCAATTGGCCACGAGGGAAACGGTTAACTGCACAGCTGGCCAAGAAAGAGCCTCCCTTTGCAAAACTCCAATTTGCTGTACAACATTTTCCTCCTATGGGACACAGGACCTCTCTCTTTAAAATAAAAAAAAAAAAAAATAAAAAAAAAAAAAAACAGAAAAAGGCCCAGAAGAAGAATGAAAGGCATGAGTTAATTTAAAAGATGACTATATAAAGACAGAAGAAATTGCATAGAAATATAATTACTTCTTTACAAAATGACGAAGGAATATGCCGACACCCGAATTATGACGATAAATCATATAAAGGAACAGGATTGAGTACGACACGACAATAAAGCAAAACTAAACGCCCATACAGTAAAACAACAAAAGGTGGCTTCGTATTTGCAAATTGAAGTTGGCAAAAAAGTTTACTTAAGTTGTTCCCACCGTTTCACTAACCCTCCCCCCCCCCCCACCCCAACTCCTCCATTAATCCCACCCTTCCCCGCCCACCCCCCCCCACCACCCTTTCCCCCCCCACCCCCCCCCCCACCTTCGCCCCCGCCCCCCCCCCCCCCCCCCCCATCCTCCCCCCCCCCTCCCGCCCGGCCCCCCACCTTCCGCCGTCCCCCCCCACCTTCCGCCGCCCCCCCCACCTTCCGCCGTCCCCCCCCACCTTCCGCCGCCCCCCCCACCTTCCGCCGTCCCCCCCCACCTTCCGCCGTCCCCCCCCACCTTCCGCCGTCCCCCCCCACCTTCCGCCGTCCCCCCCCACCTTCCGCCGTCCTCCGCCACAGTTCCACCGTCTGCTTGCTCTTGCCCCACTCTTGCTTTCTTCTCTGGCTCCTAAGCTGGTCTCTCCTGAGGTGGAGCTCTCACTTTGCTGCTGAAATAAAAACCATGTAAGATATTTCACATTAATAAGTAAGTGGTTGTCCAACTCCTCACCGGATCCCTTGTTTAAATCTAAACAACTCTCTGTGGGGTAAATTGAGGCTTCTTCCAGGAGACCACTGAAATCCTTTTTGATGTCAATAGGAAAGATAAGGCAGCTCCTTCATATTTGTGAGGAGTTAAACAAGATGAAACCAGAGAATGAGACAAAGAACGGAACATAAACAGCCACCAAGAGGGGACTCAGGATGATGGGACCAAAAACCTTCCAGCCAAAAAACAGGGACACAATGTGGGGAGGTTTAAGGGGAACAGGCATTTCTATCCTTTCTTTGCAACAACAAAGTTGATTTAGTGTTCTGTGGATATGTACTGCTGTCATCTGTAGGTACAAAGAGGCCACCTGTGGCTACATTGTGCTAAATTGCCTGTCTGTCTGTTTACACCAAAACCTGGCCCTAGGCAAGATTCGCCTGTATTAACAAACCTGTGAGACAGGCCTCTGGAATTAAACTCTAGCAAGAACTTGTGATAGTTACAGAACATGAAGGGGGGGTCTGAAAGCAGGCCCCGAGATATGAAGTCACTCTGCTTATAAAAACAAAGTGCAGGGGCTGGAGAGATGGCCTAGTGGTTAAGAACACCGACTGCTCTTGCAGAGGACCCGGGTTTGATCCTCAGCACCCACATGGCGGCTGAGAACAGTTTGTAACTCCAATTCCAGGAGAACTCCAGTTCCAGGGGAATCTGACGCCCTCTTCTGACCTCCGTGGCATTGCACGACACGAGTGCACAAACCTACATGCAGACAGTACATTCATACACATAAAAAATAAACAATTTTTTTTTAAATTCTTGTAAAAAGAAAAAAGTGCAGTGAATGAATAAACAGATTCTCCTTCACCATCACCTGATGGTCCCTGAATTCATTAATTTCTGTGCATGTGTGTGTGTGTGTGTGTGTGTGTGTGTGTGTGTAAATCAAGCCCTTTAGGCTTAGGGCTTGCAGTGGTTGCTAGGGGGATTTGGATCAATAGGGGTCAGTCTGCAGACTGCCAGCCTGGGAAGTGTGTGAGGATTAGCTGGCTGGAGTTGACTGGACAGAGGCCACCAGTCTGTGAAATCTGTCTCAGGGGTGTGGCTCCCCAGCAGGTGAGATTTATTTGGCCACAGAAGGGCAGTGGTTGACTCCCAAGGCCAAGGGACCATGTCAGGACAAATAATCCACGGTGGGTCGTGGGAAAGTTCCACAGGCACACCGACTCTTTGTGCAGCTTCTTCTTCCCTTGCCCCCTTTCTTTGCTCCCTTTGATCCTACAGGAGCAGTGTAACTGTCGGTCATCCATGAGCAGACACTTCTCCTAGAACCACCAAACATCAACACAAGTGCACAGGAGACTCTACATTCCAGGGCCAGGACAGGAAAGAAACCAAGGCCCTGTTGGTGGAGTCTGTGCTGCAGATAGAAAACGCAGAAGCTCATTCCTAAGGAGCTGAGGAGTCCAAGGGCAACTGGTACAATATCTAGAAGAGCACTTGTGGGAGAAGTCTCATGCACAGTATTTCCAGAAAGAATGGCTGGTTTGTATAAAGTCCTTTCCAGTATCAGAGCTTCACTTTGTCTTAAGGCACTACCTGTTTCAGCCTCTAGAGTCTGTTGTTGCTTGACAGAATTCCATCAGAAATGATGCTTCATTCTCTGTGCTCACTTCTTAGCTAAACATTAGTGCTACCTCTCTAGGCTCTAGAAAGAACAGGAGAGAAAAAAAGAACTCTCCAATATCTCAGATTTCTTCCAACTCTAAGGATTCTATTTTTCTACATATTTGCTCTTCAAAATAATTTTTAAACTCTTCCAAGTAAGAAGAGATAACATCCTTAGTTGCCATTAATTTGGTTCATTATAAGACTTTTTAAGAATGAAAGTTCTCGGGCTGGAGAGATGGCCTAGCAGTTAAGAGCACCGACTGCTCTTGCAGAGGACCCAGGTTCGATCCCCAGCACCTACATGGCAGCTGAGAACCGTCTATAACTCCAATTCCAGGAGAACTCTAGTTCCAGGGGAATCCGATACCCTCTTCTGACCTCCGTGGCATTGCACAACACAGGTGCACAAACCTACATGCAGACAGTACATTCATACAAATAAATAAATAAAATTTTTTAAAAAATTTTAAAAAGAATGAAAGTTCTCGCTGGGCGCAGTGTCGCACGCCTTTAATCCTAGCACTTGGGAGGCAAAGGGGCAGGCATATCTTTGTTAGTTCAAGGCCAGCCTGGTCTACAGAGTGAGTTCCAGGACAGCTAGGGCTACAGGGAGACCCTGTCTCAAAAAGACCAAAAAAAAAAAAAAGAATGAAAGTTCTCCTCATTCAAGCATTCAAGAAGAACTAAAGAGTTCTCCTGATTCGAGCAGAACTAAAGAGAAACAGAAGCCTAAAATTCATCTCAAAGGGCCTTAGCCTAGAAGCAGTCTTTCTGAACCTACACCATTGTTCTGGATCTTCAACACAGTCCATAATATCTCCCTTTAGGAATCCTGAACTAATTCTTTTTTTTTTATCTCTTCGAGACAAGGTCTCCTTTCTTCATCCCAAATCACAATGAAAGCCAATGAAAAGAAATATATTTCCAAGCCTTATAGACGTCACTGATTTTTATTTTGTTTTGTTTTGTCTTTTTGAGAGAGGGTCTCCCTTTAGTCTCAGCTAGCCTAGAGCTCACTTTGTAGACCAGGCTGGCCTTGAACTCACAGAGATCCCCCTGCCTCTGCCTCCTGAGTGTTGGGATTAAAGGCGTGAACCACCATGTGACTTCACTGTTTCTAAGCACAGCCTTTAACCTGTCCTGTTCAAGACAACAGATGTTTAAAAGCAGTGCACATCCTAATAATTTATTACTTTGGAATAATCTCCTTGCTTGCTTCTCAGTGAGACTAGCCAAGTTTTTCTTTTAAATACTTTTGTGGAATCATAAATGAAATTTCATATATAGATGATAATGTTTATGCAAGCTTTCAGAAATAGAAAATAATCATTGATATTTATTCAGTACCTTATATGGTTAAGGTCTAAGCCCTAGGTGAATTTTGATTTTTAAATCTTTTTGTTTTATTTTATTCATTTTTATTGATGTATGTGTTTGCCTGCGTGAGGTTATATGCACCACGTGTGTGCAGGTGCCCATGGAACTTAGAAGAGGGCATTGGATCCCCCTGGAACTGGAGTTGCAGGCAGTTGTGAGCCATGATGCGCTGGTACTGAGCACTGAACCCAGGTCCTCTGCAAGAGCAGTAAGTGTTCTTAACTGCTGGGCCATCTCTCCAGCCCCTGGTTTATAAATCTGAAGAAAAATTTCACAAGCCAAGTACTACTCTTTCCCATTTTACAAGTAAAGAAAATAAGACTCATAGAACCTACTTTATTTTTAAATGGTTTAAATGGTTTTATTTTATTTTATTTTTATTATTTATTTATTTTTGTATGTGTATGAATGTACTGTCTGCATGCAGGTCTGTGCACCCGTGTCGTGCAATGCCACGGAGGTCAGAAGAGGGTCTCGGATTCCCCTGGAACTGGAGTTCTCCTGGAATTGGAGTTACAGACGGTTCTTAGCCGCCATGTGGGTGCTGGGGGATGAACCCGCGGTCCTCTGCAAGAGCGTCGGCGCTCTTAAACCGCTAGGCTATCTCTCCAGGCCCCTTAAATGGTTTATTTTTAAATGGTAATACCCTTAGCTTCTGGTTTGATTGTGCTCAGTGTATACTACTATCTTTTTTTAACTTTTATTTTTTTATGTGATATGAATGTCTATCTGCATGTGGTCTGGCACCCCGTTCGTGCAATGCTGCGGGACAGAAGAGGGTCTCAGCTGCCCCTGGAATGGAGTTCTCTGGAAATTGGAAGGTTACAGCCGATTCTCTAAGTCGCATTGTGTTGGTGCTGAGGGATCAACACCCACGGTCCTCTGCCAAGTCAGTTCGTTGTCTTACCACAGGCTATCTCTCCAGCCCCATACACTACTATCTTTAAAAAATACATAGTTATTAAGCCAGGCATGGTGGCACATGCCTTTGATCCTAGCACTCTTCGGGAGGCAGAGGCAGGCGGATATTTGTGAGTTCAAGGCCAGCCTAGTCTACAGAGTGAGTTCCAGGACAGCTGAGGCTATAGGGAGACCCTGTCTCGAAAAAAAAAAAAAAAAAAAAAAAAATACATAGTTATTTTAAATGTTAAGACATTCATGAATGCCTACGATTATTTCCAATTATACTTAGTGGCAATATAGTGTCATTGGAACACACTGAAACTGAAAAACTGTAGCCTCTAGAGAATTGGTGGAATTAAGAGATGTTTGCCACAACGTCTTGATTGGAACCTAGTATTTGTAAGACTATCTTCAGCAACATAGACCAATGAAAGGCCAAGTTCATCTAAAACAACTATAAAGAAGTAAATAAATCACAGGAACAGTTTTGGAACAGATTTTTTTTTTGTCTTGTTTTGTTTTGTTGGTGTTTTTGAGACAGGGTCTCCTTAGTCCCAGCTGTCCTTGAACTCACAGAGATCCGTCTGCCTCTGCCTCTGCCTCCTGAGTACTGGGATCAAATGAGTGCACCCCCACGCCTGGCTGGAACAGTTTGTTTGTTTTTTTTAATTCCATTTTTCCCTAAAGTTTGAAATATCTGAGTTAACTGTGGAATGAAATCTTTCCACAATTCACTGAGGACAATGTTTCCAGGTCCCCACTGGTTTGAAAAGTAAGGTCTGACACTTGGAGCCTCTATACTCTGGTAGAAAGGAATTTCCACTAAAAATAAGCCAAGGTGCTGGGTAGATAGATGGCTCATTGGATTGCATACACATGAAGACTTGAGTTCAAGTCCTCAGCACCCAGGTAAAAAGGTAGTTGTGGATGCATGTGTGGCTATCCACCAGAGAAGACCACTCAGACTCAAAATGATGCCCAAAAAAGTCTTTATAATCAGCTGACAACTATACACAGGCATTTGTTCCCAGTATGTAGCGTTGAGCTGTGGTGGTGGGGGGGGGGTATCCAGAAAAACTGTATCCAGGGGTAAAAAGTTCAACTTCCCAAGCTTAAGAACTTAAACTCAGGGGTGGAAAGCCCCTTTGCAAGCCAAGCATCAAATACAGAAGCCATGAATCTGGGTTAGCAGAATAGTTTCCCAAACAACCAGGTACATGCTGACCTGTTCTGAAACTCCTGCCGTAGTTCAGTTGAATTAAACTTCCCTATTCCCATACTTTGAGTTAAGTTTTAACTTCTGGGCTCACCTGGGGCTCATAATACAGCATAGTTATGGGAGATCTTGAGGTGCCTCACCACATTCCCCACTGGGTCTCATGAGTCAACTCATGGACTCCTATTGGATCAGAGGATTGCACTGTCCCTGTTATCTGACAGGCAATTGATCACACTTTTCTCTTAGGACGATGAGTTTTACTGCATTAACCCATTGCTTAACATAGTTAGGCAATTGATCAGATAAGGCCTGGCTAAGCTAGAGGACCAGCAGTCCAGTCCAGCCAGGGCCAGGAGGAGGGTGCTGAGACAGGGAGACCAAGAAGATAGAGATTGATAACAGTTGTTTGACTCATGTCTCTTTCTTTCTCTTTCCTTTAGGTTATTTCTGAGTAATGCTAGGCATTCCCTAGGAATTCTGGACTGATTTGTGTAGAAGCAGCAGGTTTCACCTAGAGCCATGCAGAGAGCCCCTTGTTTCATGAAGATGAGGTCTAGGCTTCTGTGGTCTTGAAACATCAATTCTGCTAGAGAATCCATTTGATTCTCAAGTCCAGACAGGAAATGTTTTAAGTGTCCTAAGTCCATATCTATTTAGGCACTTATTTCCCTGAAATTCTTGTTTCCCACTGCTGGGGCCGAGGTACTAATAGCTGCTGAACCTGCTATTCCTGTTCCTACCAGTAGAGGGACAAAGAGTGTGGGGGCTGCCTTCTTTCTTCTAGATAATCCTGGATCTAGGTCAACGTGCCCCTGATCAAAGTGCTCCCAGCCCTCTTCCCCCTGTATATACGCACCTGAGGACCAGGACACAGAAGATCCCTCCCCTTGACTCTCAACCTGGTTAGAAGCCATACATTTAGTTAGTCCATTTGTGCATGTCAGCCAGGTAGTCTCAGGAAAACAGAAGAAAAACCTCTGCTGTGTACTGGGGGCCACGTGGAGACTACTGCTGCAAGCCCCTTTATAGGGAGATTCCTCAAGATTATAGTTAGATAACATAAAGCAGGTCCCTCAACCCTGAAGATCCCCTAAGGTGACTTGGGGGCGGTTCCAATCACAACCTGCTTGGGTGAGGATCTGATTGAATCCAATTCCTAGATAGTAAGAGGGCTTGGGAAGCACAGCCAGCAGTCGTGACCTAAGTTTGCTTCTCTGTTATTTAGCAGTCAATGGACTTATGGTAACATCCTTAACTTGGAGAAGCATGCTTCAGAGTTTGGGGCTGAAGTAACTGAGGCTACTCTTCCTGGTGTAATGGGTGGCAAACTCGTGGGGAATCGGCAAATAAAGCTTCCAGTTTGGTCCAATGGGCTGAAGGCACTGGGGTGCATGTCTTTTCTGTATTGTAATTCATTCCCAGGGTCTCTCCCTGTGACATAATGCCTTAATAACCCAGGTTCTCCCTGTTGCCCAAGAGGGGTGACTTAAGTATTCCAGGCTATGATCTTGATAGTCAGGGTATTACAACTACCCGGGGAACAAGCCTGGGTGTGTCTCCTGTCTATGTGGATGTAGAGGTCTGTATGTCCCCAGGAGGACTCTGTCTCACATCCCTGGGCTGCAAAGTGGTATTGGCCACTTTCCTGACAAGAGGACTTGCCATTAGCAGTACAGGCATAAAACTGGACATCTTGAATTCCTTTTTCAAATCCAAAGTCGCTGCAGCCTATCACCCTATGTCCATACTTGTCACAGGCAGACCATGTGCTTCAAGCCGTAAGGGCACAAAGGTCTGTTTGGAAGGTGGGCTGGCTGTCAGTGGTCATGGTCACAAGAACTTTTCCATCTCCAGTCTTTCAAAGTTGCCGCTCCCATGCCTGAGGGAAATGGGGTCTGTACACAATTCCTCCAGGGAGAAAAAGAAACCAAAGTACAGTTATAACAAAGAAGCGGTGCGTGCCAGTCTTATCTTTAGAGGGTCAGAGGTTCAGGTAACAGCCCATTTTTTCCATTTTCTTCTGTATCCTCTTTTAACTGACTGTGATGGATCTGGAAGGACATCCCGGTCACTTTCATTGCTGTGGTGTGGTAAGGATCACAGGGCATGGGCCCTTCCAGGTTGGGTCTGAGCTGGAACTCTTCTGACCCATACCAAGTCACCAGGTTGGAGCTTGTGGACAGGTTCTGAGACAGATTGGGACTCCTCTCCTCAGACCACCTAGTGTTTGGCCCTCTGAGTCTGCTCCAGAGCCTGCCATGACTTGAGAAGGGATGATCAGTTACTTCCATTTTATGCGTATCTCTTACCCCAGTGAGGATAGTTGGAAGTGTCCTGAATGGGATCCAAGCCCCCAAAAAGATAAAGGCTTTTTGCCAGAAAACTGGGATACCTGCAAGAAGAGAGGCGGTAAGGCCCTCCTGTCAAAGACCTGGTGTAAGCATGGGAAATATATATCTTATAATTTCATTTTTTTAATTTATTTTTTATGTGAGTGTACTGTCTGCATGTAGGTTGGTGCACCTGTGTCATGCAATGTCACAGAGGTCAGAAGAGGGTGTTGGATTCCCCTAGAACTGGAGTTAAAGACAGTTCTTAGCCGCCATGTGGGTGCTGGGGATCAAACCCGGGTCCTCTGCGAGAGCAGTCAGCACTCTTAAACACTAGGCCATCTCTCCAACTCCCTGAATATAATTTCATATAGGGTGAATCCTTCCCAGTATGCTGGACATCTTAGCCCTAATAAGGGCAAAGGGAAGAAGACTGGCCCAACTTTCACCTGTTTTTATAACCAATTTGGTCAGGGTCTCCTTTATGGTCCAGTTCATTCTTTCTACCTGTCCTGAATTTTATGGCCTATAATAGGTACAGTGTAATTTCCTATGGATATCTAATACCTTTGTCAAATTTGGGGAAATTTTGGCTGTAAAGGCCAGGCCATGGTTGGACCCCAGGATGAGGGGCAGGACAAAGCTAGGAATTAACTCTTGAAGCAGTTTCTTGGTCACTGTTGTCGCAGCTGTCTCCGTTCATGTAGGAAAGGCTTCCACCCATCCCAAGAATGTGTCCACAAATACTAAAAGATGCAGGTACCCAAGACAGTTGGTTTAACCTCAGTAAAGTCTAATTTCTAACGTTCCCCAGGTGTAAGGCGGGAAGTGTGTGTTCCTTCCGTGGTGATTCTTTCTCCAATATCAGCCCCACTTGTTAAAATCATGAGAACCAGTCAACCTACAGAACATTTCTTCCTGGCCTAAAGATAGTTTTAGAAGGTCGGGGGAACTATGTGTTTTTATGTAAGGGACTTGTAGAGAGAACACTTCTTCTCTCTTTCCCTAGAATTACTGTATTCCATTTCACTGAGAAAGAACATTGAAAGTGCCGGGTGTGGGCTGTGGTACCTTGTGTCTGAGGCACTAAAGGTCTATTCCAACTGCCATCTGGTTACTCATGCTTTTAATAGATTAAAACAATCATCTTTGAAATCCTAAAGCCTTTATTTTATACCCTTAATATATGAGCCAATCAGATGAGTTCTTATATTAAACTCTCTTTAATTCAGTCTCATAGGACAGATGGGCCAACTTTCAAACCCTTGAGGAAAAAAAGGTTAACTGTTTTTCTGGATATATTTTTAACATATGCTATAAGACTTTGGCTTAAGGAATATATTCTGAGATCTTGTATAGAGGCTGAATGGAAGTTAAGTTTATTGTGGAACTATCAGTGGCCATGTTTACCACCCTGATGTGAATTTCAACCTAAATTGATTTGTGTGTTATGATGTCATTGATCTGCATGAACAGAGTAAAATGGAGCATAAATTAGAGAACTAAAAAGCTGTGCTGGGGGCTGGAGAGATGGCCTAGCGGTTAAGAGCTCCAACTGCTCTTGCAGAGGACCCAGGTTCGATCCCCAGCACCCACATGGCGCCTGAGCACCATCTTTAACTCCAGTTCCAGGGGAATCTGACACCCTCTTCTGACCTCCGCAGCATTGCACGACATGGGTGCACCGACCTACATGCAGACAGTACATTCATATACATAAAAAAAATAATAAATTTTTTTTAAAAAGCTGTGGTGATTCTTTCTCCACTATCAGTGTTCACTGTTTGGGGGTATTTTGTTGTTTGTTTGTTTGTTTGTTTTTTGTCTTTTTGAGACAGGGTCTCCTTATAGCCCCAGCTGTCCTGGAACTCACTCTGTAGGCCAGGCTGGCTTTGAACTCCCAAAGATTCTCTTGCCTCTGCCTCCCGAGTGCTAGGATTAAAGGCGTGTGCCTGTTTTAAAATAAATCCTGGAAATTTTACATAGTTTCTCTTTTATGAAGAATCTAGAAAAACAGGGCTGGAGAGATGGTTCAGCAGTTAAGAGCGCTGGCTGACCTTGCCACAGACCTGCATTCAGTCCCCAGCACCCACATAGTCATTAACAACCATCTGTAACTCAGTTCCAGGGGATCCAGTGCCCTCTTGTGGCCTCCTTAGGCATTGCCTGCACATGGTGCACTTACATGCAAGCAAGACGCTCAATATACATAAAATAAATAAATCCAAAAAAATTCAGAAAAATGGTTTGTGTTTATGCATTTGCCTGTGTGCACACATAAGGGGACTATTTAAGGGAGTCAGGAAGGGAAGAGAAACACAAAATGTGTAATGGGGAGCTGGGTATGAGCAACGTGTGAGAAATGCATGGGTGACAATTTGGTGAAACCCATTATTTTATGTGCTAATTTTTTTTAATTCATTTTTAAAAATTAGAGTATTAACAAATCATAACTACATCAAGATCCCATTCCACCTTAATCAAAACAACTATTATCAAAAAAAGAAACGACAGAACTGGATAGATGGAGAGCACTTACTGCTTTTGCAGAAGAACCGGACTTGGTTTCCAGCATCTACATCCGAGGTTCAGATGGATCTGCCTGTAACTCCAGCTACAGGAGATCTGCCTCTGGTCTCCAGGGGCACAACACTCACATGTGAACATAGCCACGCACAGGCACATACATACACATTGCTAAAATAATAAAATATTAATTAATTAATTAAAGTAAATAAATAAATCTTTTTTAAAAATGAAACAAATGTTAATGAGTTCAGGAAATGGGTAATAAGACACAGGCTGGGAAGAAACCCTTGTACACTGACAGCAAAAACATATTCCTCAAAAACTAAAATCAGGACTGGAAAGATGCCTCAGCAGTTAGGAACACCAGCTGCTCTTGCAGAGGACCACATGACTAGCAACCAACCAGCCATATCTCCAGTTCTGGGGAATCCAATGCCCTCCTCTGGCCTCCACAGGCATTGCATGCAAATGTTGCACTTCCATTCAGGCAAGACACTCATACACATAAAAAATAATTTTTTAATTAAAACCAGAGCTGCCATCTGACCCAGTTATGCCACGTCCCCCTCTATAGGGAGGAAAGGCATTATTCCTCCTCAAAGAACCCAGTCTCTTTGAAATAACTAGAGTATAGGGGGGCCAATGTCAGCAGCCCCCAGGGGACCATGTGGACCCAGGGTGCCTTTGACTGGACACGTCCTTGGACAGCTGGTGCAGAGAGAGGGTCTGGTGATGCTCCTGGTGGGCAGAGACCTCTAAGAGAAATATTTGGAGCTCACCTTTCTGTATCTCTGCATGGTCCTCACCCCAGCCCTGCCAATTAAGTTGTCATGGGAGTCCCAAGGCAAATATGCAGAAGGTTGAGACCAGCTGCCAAGGGCCAGATGGGAAACCAAGGACAGGTGAATTGCCTTCTCCGAACCCTCAGTTTGTAGGGATCTGGTGAACCACACCAAGGAGGCAGCAATGAGTGGCAGTCAACCACCTTTCCTCTCAACACCACATGGGGTTATTAGCTCTTTACCAGAGCAGGGAGACAGTTGATGCAGCCAAACACCTACTGTCTGACAGACTGTGGCTTCCCACAGCCCAATGTCTGCACTTAACAAAATTTCACATAACCCTTACCTTTTCTTAAAATCACAGATAACAGGGCTGGAGAGATGGCCTAGCAATTAAGAGTACCGACTGCTCTTGCAGAGGACCTGGGTTTGATCCCCAGCACCCACATGGCGGCTGAGAACTGTCTGTAGCTCCAATTCCAGGAGAACTCCAGTTCCAGGGGAATCTGACACCCTCTTCTGACCTCCTTGGCGTTGCACGACAGGGGTGCACAAACCTACATGCAGACAGTACATTCATACAAAAATAAATAAATAAAATTTTAAAAATATTTTAAAAAATCACAGAGAACATATGGGGAATTATTTAGGAGATCTGCTTCAAAAGTTATGTAGTAATTTACCAATCCTTCTATGCACCAGGTATTATACACGTGATTTATAGACCTAAGATTATGATCCTGAGTTGGTTGTTACTTTACAAGACAAAGAAACAAGACATGATTAATTCTGTTTTATACAAGGGTAAAGTAAGGCAACAGGAAGTTAAGGTCATAAATAACAAATCTAGTAAGGGTTACATTAAGTACTTACCATACACTGGACATTGTTCTTCACACATATTTTAAATAAAGAAATGTGAGCTAAGTGTGGGGCACACCTGTAATTCTAGCACTTAGGAGGCTAAGGCCAAAGGGTTGCCATGAATCTGAGGTCAATCTGGAATTCACAGTGAGTTTCAGGGCAGTCTGGAATAGTAAGACCCTGTCTCAAAACAAAACAAAAAGTGATGTATGGGGCTGGAGAGATGGCCTAGCGTTAAGAGTGCCGACTGCTCTTGCAGAGGACCGGGGTTCGATCCCCAGCAACCACATGGTGGCTGAGAACCGTCTTTAACTCCAGTTCCAGGGGAATCCAACGCCCTCTTCTGACTTCCTCCACATCGCACAACACAGGTGCACAGACCTGCATGCAGACAGTACATTCATATTGTGATGGTTAATCCTGGGTGTCAACTTGACTGGACTAAGGAACAAATAAGAGAAAAAGGGTCTTCTGATTGGACCACCTCAACCCGGATGGCCCACCCCAAATGTGGGCGTTACCTTCTGCCGGCAGGCAGTATTTAAGGTCATGGCAGAGGGAGCTGGTCCCTTTTCTCCTGCGGCTTGCCTCTCTCATCTGGTAAGTTTGTCTTGCTGCTGTGATCAACCTTTCGGATCCCAGCGTGTACTGAGACCAGAAGATCTCCTGGAATCCATTCGGGCCTTCAGCACTAGATTGGGACTACTGAGACATCCAGACTTGTGGACTGAGCAGTTCCCTGGATTCTCAGCCTTTCCAGTGTGGTGCAGCTACTGTTGGACTCCTTGAACTCTGTCATGTGAGAAAATCAATAAATTGTATATAGCTATATATTCGTCCTATTGCTTCTGTTTCTTTAGAGAACCCTGACTAATACACATATACATACAAAAATAAATAAAATTAAAAAAATATTTTTTAAAAAGTGGATGTGTGGGGGCTGGAGAGATGGCCTAGCGGTTAAGAGCGCCAACCGCTCTTACAGAGGACCCGGGTTCGATCCCCAGCACCCACATGGCAGCTGAGAACCGTCTGAGACTCCAATTCCGGGAGAACTCCAGTTCCAGGGGAATCCGACACCCTCTTCTGACCTCCGCGGCATTGCACGACACGGGTGCACAAACTTGCATGCAGACAATACATTGATACACATACAGAAATAAATGTCGGGCATGGTGGCGCACGCCTTTAATCCTAGCACTTGGGAGGCAGAGGCACGCGGATCTCTGTGAGTTTGAGGCCAGCCTGGTCTACAGAGTGAGTTCCAGGACAGCCGGAGCTACAGGGGGACCCCGTGTAAAAAAAAAAAAAAAAAAAAAAAAAAAGTGTATGTGTGACACATGAGCATTGCCTGCATGTAGGTAGGTACAACAATCTTGTTCAATGCCCACAGAGGTCAGAAGAGGGCATTGGATGCCCTAGAACTGGAGTTACAGATAGTTGTTAGCTATCATGTGAGTGCTGGGAATCGAACCCAGGTCCTCTGTAAGAGGAGCCAGTGCTTTTAACAACCAAGCCATCTCTTCAGCCCCTCTGTATGTATATAATAGATATATTAGATGATAGATAGATAGATAGATAGATAGATAGATGATAGATGATAGATGAAAGATAGATTTAGATAGATAGATAGATAGATAGATAGATAGATAGATAGATAGATAGATCCATATTAAGACATATAGACAAAATGCCCTTCTGCATTTGGGGACACAAATTGGTCCATCTATTGGAGCCTGGTAAATCTACCAAGAATCCCACCTTTGAGATTGACTCTCTCCCTTCCAGCAGTTGTCAGCTGCCAAGAGCTCCTCAGGTAGGGTTGGGGTGTCTTACCCACTTCCCCATCTCCATGCTTTGACTTTATCTAGCTTGAGTTTACATGGGACTAGTGAATGCTCTCACCATTGTGTGAGTTCCTATGAGTAACTGACCAGCTGTCTGGAAAGCTGTTTCCCTGTGTTCATTCATCACCTCCGACTCTTACAATCTCCCCCCCCCGACCCCCCCACCTCTTTAGCAATGATCCCTGAACCTTGAGAGGCAGAAGTTTTATACAGGAGTCCTATTCAGTGATAAGCAGTCTGCAGCCTCTCATTCTACGTGTTGGCCAGTTGTGGATCTGAGTGCTAGTCACCATCTCCTGGATAAGGAAGCTTCTCTGGTGAGAGCTGAGAGATGCATTAACATACGGCCATAATAATAAGTCATCAGGATTCAGTTTGATACTCTTGCCTATTTAACAGAATAATAGTATTGGGCTCTCCCTTGTAGCCTGTGACCTGTTTGGCTGTAGGTTCCTAGGTCTGATATCAAAGTCAGGGATGGATTTCATCTTAAGAAGAGAAACTTACATCCAATTAGAAAGTGGTTAGTTACTTGTACACTACTGGTGCCACTATTGCATCCATGGGCATGTCTTACCAGGCAATTTGTTACTGTAGCTTACAGGATTCACAGCAGAGTAAGCTTGATGATGCATTTTCTCTTCATGTAGCACGTGTAGCACCTTCCAGCACTACGAACACTAGCCAGGAGAAATGAGGCTTTAAAAGGCAGCAGCAGCTTGACTTCTCCTTGTTTGTTCTACAGCTCATTATGTAGTGTCTCCAGAAACAGCAGCATTCCCATGATGTTCTGCGAGTAACCGAGAGCAGTAGCAATGGCCAGCAGTGTTTGAGGGCCTGTGGGACCCCTGATCAACAGCTTCAAAAGGAAGTCCATGACTGCCACTGGGCTTTTACTTTGCTAGCCTGTGGAGTCTAGTAGGGTCAATGTCCCCCTATTACAAGGTAATTCCATTTAATCTCTTTTAATGATGTTTATGCTTTCAGAAGCTTCTATAGTGGTAGGTTTCTGTATGATTTTTTTCTAAAGGTCTTTAGTATTAGTTACCACTCCCCACACTCCCCCCTCTGCCCTGCCCACCTCATTTAACCCTGCTTAACCTATTATTCCCTTCTTTTAAAAAGGTCATTCTTCAGTCAAACATCTAAGGGTTTGCTTGTGTTCAAAGACTTTCTATTGTTTTCAATAATTTTTGCTGTTATTTACCATATCTTTCCCCGAATTTAAACATTTCCAGAAATTTGCATTTACTTGCATTTTTATGCTAACACAGAAGCAAGTTTGAACGTTTGACAAATGCTCTTGTCCCTGTTCCCCAGGTGATGGGGTAATCACTGCCTCATTTCCCTTTTCGCCCTTTCGTTTCAATGAATCTTAGTTACTTGTTAAGTAATAACTATCATATCTATTTGATTCTTTCTTGAAGGGTGCTGCCTAATGGTTTGGTAAAAAATTCTTAATGAAAATCAACTTTCGAAGATAAAATTTTTAAGACAATAGAGAAGTATGATCACATTTTTCCTTCACAAAAGCAATAGAAACTACTTAAAATGCATATTTCAAACCTTCGGAATACACACACACACACACACACACACACACACGCACGCACACACATATTTCACAGACTGAAGGAATCTATGATCAAGGATATCAGTCTCTCTAAAGATCTTTGTGTTACTGGATATTCTCACTGCTGTTCTTCATGATGACTTGGGACTACTGTGCCACACTTTCAGCTTTTGCTTTGTACCAGAATAGACTGGCACAAAGCAGCTGGACAAGATGGGTGAGTGGAGTGACTCACCAATCATCCCCTTCTGGTTTGCTTGTGTTTAGTTTTTTTCTTCTGTGTTTCTGTTCCCAGATTTTAGTATAAGTCACAGGGGGCGTACAGGGAAATAAAACTTTCCTTTCAAAACCCTCTCCTTAATATCTAAGTCTATAACTATAAAAAGTCTGTATCTTTCATATGGAAAGGCATAGTTCTAACAACCATGTCCCACTCACAGGAATATTTTTCCTGAAGGTTCTAAGAACATGCTTCCTTCACCACAACAACTTTTAAATCCTTATTTCTGCCAGCAGTGAGTTGCAATGATTTACCCATGAATTAAGCATGCTACTTCTTTTTTCAGTGGTCCAGAGTCATTTCATGGTCCCCACATTCTGCACAGGGCCAACAGTGTGTTCAGGATAACCTAGGCTTTACTCTCTCAAGCTCCCCAGTTTTCTTCAAAGGTTGGTCTACTGTCGACTCCACATCCTTGGGCATTTGTTACATCGTGCTAGCTCACTCCTAAACTGTTATGACGTGTAAGTATGACAAGAACTTCAAGCTTTAGGGCTCAAAACAAGACTGTTATGCTACTATTCCATAGTCTGTATGTGTCGTTAAATAGCATGAATCCTAAGCACAGACCTAACTCGTTGATGAAGATAATGGCAGGGCTGCACCCCTGCCTGGAGGCTGGGGATCATGTGCATTTGAGTATATTCACGTCTCATCTGCATTTGGCCATTTGAGATTCTGGTCACTTGGGTGTGGGGTTTTCTCAAAGGCACTGTTTTCTTTTTTTCATTTTTAAGATTTTTATTGAGCTTTTGTACATTTCATACATTTTAATCAAATTTAGATCCCTGTCCCATTTCTCCTGCTCACCTCACATAGACCCCCCCCCCCGCACACACACACACACCAGATTTCGGGTATTCTATCATATAGGTTAAGTCCTATCCAGCCAAACAATTCTATCCAGGTGTCCCTTTGTACAAGTTATCCACTGGAGTCTAGTTAGCCTATTGAGAGCCACTGTCCTTTATCCCACAGTAATCATTTGGCAATATCTTTGGCTAAGTTTCAGGGCTGCTGCCCATGTCCCCCACTTTATGCTGGATTTGTTTTGTTTCATCTGGTTGAGTACGCATGGGTCTTGTGCATACTGTCGTCATTGCTTCAAGTTCCCACAAACAAGTTCCCAGTGGCCTGAAACCCTCTGCTTCCTTATGTTCATGCACCAACCTGGGCTGTTACAACCTTGCTGCCCCCACTTCTGCAGTGGTCCTTTCCCAGGCCTTCCATGCCACTCCTCAAACAAGGGTAGTCAAGTCTCTATCATTCTAACCTCTTTGAATTCCCCCAGAGTGCCAGTCTTTAACTCTATCTGGCTACAGAATTTGGATTGTTCAGGTGTCATGTGATTAGACCAGGGGTATACTGGGTTTCAGTTTCCTAATGTCAGGGACTTCTGCATGCTCTCTATGTCACCTGACATATATTTGGGAGAAGGAATCATAGTGAGAATGTTTGGATCTTTCTGCTTATCACTGTCTTTTACACAGCAATCCATCACTGCACACATACTGTTTCTCCTCTGGTTAATAATGAGCTCCAAGTTGTAACCCCATTGGTCAATCCTGAGAATTGATGTGCCTTGGCTTTGGTGTAGCATTTGACATGGCTGATAGCACACTGTGACTCTCTAACTATTGGCATTTCTAGTCTCTTCTCTGATCACTGGAGATGTGTTTGCTGCTGATTCCTTTTCCCCATCTCTTAGGTCTATAAGTCTCAGCACTTCAATCTGACTTCTGTACAGCTTCTGAAATGAACTCATCTATTCCACTAGTTTTCAAAACTATTGATCAGTGGAATCTTAAAGGGGGAATTGGGCTTCTGGGCTTAGCATCCTGTCATTTCAAATTTTGCATAAAATTCTCTCCTATTGCGGCTGCAGAGATGGCTCAGTGGTTAAGAGCGCTGACTGCTCTTGGAGAGGACCCGGGTTCGATTCCCGGCACCCACATGGTGGCTAAGAACTGTCTTTAACTCCATTTCCAGGGGAATCTGATGCCTTCTTCTGACCTCCGGGGCATTGCACAACATGGGTGCACCAAACTACATGCAGACAGTACACACATACACATAAAAAATAATAAATAAATAAATAAATAAATGTAACACTTTCTTTTATTTATTTATTTTTTAATTCTCTCCTGTTGATTGTTGATTCTTTTATTTTTTCTGATTGATATTTCATTTTTTAAATATATATTTTGTACAAGATTATCAAATCTAGACCCGTGTCCCCTACCCTAGACCCCCACCCCACCAGAGCTCATGTATTCTGCCAAATATGCTTTTCATCTCTTTCTCAGTCTTTCTCAATATTCTCCATGTGGAAGTTGACTGTTTTGAGCAGAAGTTCACTGTTTCAGTCAGTTCTTTGATGCAGTCCTTTCTGTTGTTGTTGTTGTTATTGTTGTTGTTATTGTTGTTGTTGTTGTTTCCAATATGCATCACTCCCAACTGCTTGGACAAAAGCTCAAGGGGCCATGCACAAGAAATACTTACAACTAGGTAATTGGCACTAGCATCCACAGATGAGGGATACCATTCATCATTTGTTTTTCTGGGACTGTGTTACTTCACTCAGCATGATGTCTTCTAGCTCCAGCCATTTTCCTGAAAAGCTCATGATGTCATCTTTCTTTACTGCTGCATAGAACTCCATTGTGTAGATGTACCACATTTTCTCTATCCACTCATCATCTGTCGAGGGGCATTTGGGTTGATTCCAGCTCCTTGCTATTGTGAAGAGAGCTGAAATAAACATGGCCATGCATGCATCTCTGTGGTGGGGTGAGTCTTAAGGGTACATGCCCAGGAGTGGTATGGCTGGGTCAGGTGGCAAGTTCATTCCAAGTCTTCCAAGGGTTCTCCACACTGCTTTCCATAGCAGCTGCATGAGTTTACATTCCCACCAGCAGCTTTTAATGTAACAGGAAAAGTCCTTTTGCTAAAATGAAAACACTTAATGAGATATGTAGGAAGTTTCTCTTGCTACGAGCAGGTACAGTGCAGTCCTGCTAAGGGAAAGGGAACAGTGGCCTCCTGTGGTCATTGCTGGGGAACTGACCCTTCAATACAGAGGTCAGTTGGTCACTTTTATAACTCAACCTGAGAGGTACTTCCAACCCAGGTCCTTAGCCTGGGAAGCAGAACACTTCCTGTCTAGCCATGCTATCCACCTGCCCCAAAACAGCTGGTCTCTGGACAGGAATTTCAGACTACCTGCTGATGATCAATCTTCAGCCTATACCCACTCACAATTCACTCCACAGGTTGGCGACCTGATTAGTCTACATCCAACCCCATGCTAGCTTACCAAGTTAACAATCCCCTTCTAACCCACTAGCCACCGACACTCCAAATCCAGGCCTGCTTCAGCCTATTTATTCATAAAATAACGGATCTGGGAATTCTGTGTGATGATGGTAATGGAGAATTCAATTGATTGCATGCTGTGAGTCACATTTATAAGCAAAATGAAGTTATCTCTCAGAGCCAATCACAGACTCCAGTCTACCCCTGTATGCTGCTGCCCTGCCTAGTGTCATGTGCCTGGGCCATGAGTTGCTCCCTCTTTGGGCAAGGTCAGAGGAACCCCATGACTTCCATGTTGTGTCCTGAGGGATGGTAGCTGAGAACTAGCCCCTAATTCAAACTGGATCTTCTCAGAGAAATAAACACATGTGGGAGGATGTGCCTACAGCCCCTGATATTGCACAGGCCAGTGGAACCCAGAGAAGGCCTTGTCAGTAAGAACTTCCATCTCCATCTGTACAGGGATTTCTTGATTGTGACTAACAGTTGGCACATACTTCATGGTCTCCAAATTATTTGGAATGCATAATGCCCATCCCTTACAGATCAAAGGGAATTTTTTCTGTTTTTGCAAATATTTTGATTTCTTATTCAGTCAACAAAAATGAGAGTGTAAGAGAGGCCTACGCTGACTCCATTTTGAGTATAGCCACCGTTTTAAGCAATTACTGGAACATGCTCAATTCGGGGAGAAGGTCAATTGCTCAAGGCCAGTTGCTGGAGATGAGGAGGTAGAATTAATTCCAGACCTCAACTCTGGACAAACCAAGATTAAGCATTCACCCTCCCCAGGCTAGGGTCCACCAGACACATCCAAGGATTGGGAAACAGGCCCAGTGAAAAAAAACCCAGAACCCTACATACACCTGTCTCAGACCCCTACCCAATGAAAAGATTGCCAAGGCTTAGAAACCCCCTGCCTGCAGTTTTTCCCTTTAAAAGACCACACACACACACACACACACACTGCGGGACCGCTTATCCCAGCCTGCTGCATCAGGAGGGTGGCAGTCCAAGCTCAAGCTTGAATAAAACTCTTTTTGTGCTTGCATTGGAGTCGTGTCTCCTGGTAGTCTGTGGGAGCCCTGTGACCTGGGCATTACAAGAGTAGGTCACATCCTGCCCCATGGTCCTATCACTAAAAACATTAAGAATCAATAGACACAGAGCTGGAAAGGTGAGTCAGTGGTTTAGAGAGGTTGCTGTTCTTCTAGACAATGCAAGTTCAATTCCCACCACCCCCATCAGGCAGGTCACATCTGCCTGTATCTCCAGCTCCAAGGGATCAGATACAATTTTCTAGCTTCCATGGGCCTTCATACATGTAGTACACATGAACACACATACACACATTCATATACATAAAATTTTTAAGTATAAATAGATGGAGCTGGGTTTGGTGATGTGCTGTTAGAGTAGCAAATAGCCACACAAAACTGACTGGTTGAGTTTATACAATCTCTGTTGGAAGACCCACCATTCCAGTTTCACTGGTCAGTCATGGGACCACCCCTAAGAAGGCAGGCTCACCGTAAGTCATGCAAATAGATGGGCAGAATGCCTAGTGGGTGAATAAGATAGTGAACTTTTCCTGCCTGGAATTCTGCGCCCATCACAGTGCTTCTGGATCCCCACACACATGTAGTCTGCCTGCTTTTCTGAACTCCTCAGAAAAGCTTAATCTCCCCTTTTCCTCTTCATATCCCTCTTATGAACATGCTTTCTTTAATGCTTTGGGCTTCCCTAGCATTTTGTATCTCTTTACTTGTTCTCCAAAGCTCGCTTCTCCCCATCGTGTGGCTGTCAGTCCACCAGGTATCTGACCTCCGTGTAGGCTCCAAACCAGCACGGCCTCCTGGCTTTTTCCCTTCTCCCCTCCAGCCTCTTGCCAAGGCAGCTCCTGAGATTAGCAGCTTGCCTGCCCTGACGGTTTTTCTCTAAAGTTTGTTTTTGTTTTGTTTTGGTCTTTTTGAGACAGGGTCTCCCTGTAGCTCCAGCTGTCCTGGAACTCACTCTGTAGACCAGGCTGGCCTTGAACTCATAGAGATCTGTCTGCCTCTGCCTCCCAAGTGCTAGGATTAAAGGCATGAGCCACTAAAATTGTCCTAAAACTTCTGTTTGGATGCATTTTTCAATTGTTTTATGAATGAGCCTAAGAATCCTCTTAGGAGGATTGAAACCCCTGTTTCAGTGTCAATGCAGCTGTTAGGAGGCTTAAACTACTGTCTGTCAAAGGCCTTGGCTATCACATAGGAACAGTCACAAAGGGGACCCTAGAAGAAAGTATCTGTACATAAAATTATACTTGGGTACATTTTACCTATTTACAGAGTAGCAGGTATATACTTTAGTATATAATTTTAACTATATAGTGAAATTATCCTCTTATCCCAAACTGAAATCTGGATGGAAAGATACCAAGTGTAGATTATGAGGGAGTTCCTTCAGAAAACAATGTTCCCAGGCTGCCTCTTTAGAAGGTAGATTAGGCCTGGCGTGGTGATGCACACCTTTAGTCCCAGCACTCAGGAAGCAGAGGCAGGCAGAACTCTGTGAGTTCAAGGTCAATCTGGTCTACATAGTGAGTTACAGGACAGCTGGAGCTACAGGGAGACCCTGTCTCAAAAAATTCCAAAAAAAAAAAAAAAATTAAAAAAAAGAGGGTAAAGAGGGTAGATTAGGAGGCATTGGGACCCAGTGGTTCTGAGCTGCAATTGGCTATTAGGCTGCCTGGTTCCTGTCCTGTCTGTGTTGCTTCGGGTTATTCTTCATTCTGAAAGTTCCCTCGGCTACCAGTGGGGCAAATAATTACTCATGTGATTTGATGATTAAATGAAATAATGTTCATAAAATATTTTAAAATATTTTTATCAAATGTCAGGTAAGCGGGGTGTGGTGGTGCATGCCTTTAATCCTAGCACTTGGGAGGCAAAGGCAGGTGGATCTTTGTGAGTTCAAGTCCAGCCTGGTCTACAGAGTGAGTTCCAGGACAGCTGGGACTACAGGGAGACCCTGTCTCGAAAAGACCAAAAAAAAAAAAAAGTCAGGTATAAGGCATTATAGAACATAATGTGCACTGGGCTTTGAATCAATTCGTTGGTTTGCTTTAAGAAAGCACAGTCTCCAACAGAGTAACAAAATAGGGGGATAATTTTGGAATGTGTTTTCTTCCATAAATAAGGAGTTGATTTTTTTTTTCCAAGGAATAATTGACTGGGACTCATCATCGATAGGAGTTGATTTTTAAAGCAGTATCTCTCAAGTGCACAGTAAAATCAATACTCAATACTGAACTTTCAATATTATCACAGACTGTCTAGAGCTGTTTTCAGCCACGTAAAATATGTTTTCAGTGCCTTCATGGATGAGCTTTCTTCAGCATGGGGATAGTTGTAGTCCACGTGACCATGGGCTGAGTTGTGCCTAGGGTAGCAGAGGTGGATAAGGCCTGCTGTATGTGGAGGAGGAGGAACTCGGTTTTACCATGTTAACAATGTTCCCTCATTTAACACCAAACTAACAGAGGTCTTCTTTGATTCTGTTTTTAGGTATAACCTAAAGTATAAAATAAAATATGCCACCCCAGTGATTTCCCTGTGGGTAGATGGCTGTCTGGTTATAGACATACTAGGCCCCAACTGTTGCCCAATCCGTTTTCTTGGGATGGCACATGGAGAACTTCTTCATAGCCACCTTTTGGTTAAGACTCAGATTTTGCCCTGTGTTGACATAGACTCCCTGTGTTAGGACACAGTCCACTTGACATTATCCAACACAGACTGAAAATCTAAATGTACAGATTTTATTCTCTGCATATCTTAACAATAACACCTGTTTTAATCTGTTTGTAAACAAACTGACAACCAGATTTTTAGCCTACTGTATTGTCCCCCCAGAAAGTTTTCTATTTCCGGGGCTGGAGAGATGGCCTAGTGGTTAAGAGCACTGACTGCTCTTGCAGAGGACCCAGGTTTGATCCCCAGCACCCACATGGCAGCTGAGAACCATCTTTAAATCCAGTTCCAGGGGAATCCAACACCTTCTTCTGACCTCCACCACATTGCATGACACGGGTGCACAAACCTACATGCAGACAGTACATTCATAGACATAAAAAAAAGTTTCCTATATCAAAATTTGTCTAAATGGATCAACCAACAGTGGCTGGTCCCTTAGTTGTTGATCCCTGCCATTTTGGGGGGGGGGGGGCTCCTGATGTTACTGTGACAAAAGTGAGGTGGATCTTTAGGCTCTATGGAAAGAAGTTGAGAGCAAAGCTCTGGCCCCTTTCCAATATCTTCATCCAAGGTTATTAGGAGTTATCTATGTTTTAACACTATCCATGCTCTCTCTATACATTTATTTTTTCAGTAGTACAGAATAGGCCAATTAGATTTGAAAGCTTTCTCTTTTACTCCCAAGTAATATATGAAATCAATAGTGCTTTATTATACAAAGTGGTGAGATCCCTGCATGCCTGTGCACCAGATCATCCTTTCTGCTGTCTGCAGACAACAGATAATGATTGGTGTCATTTAATAGTCTGAAACAGTGCCAGCTTTGTTGGGTGCAGGTAAGTTTTCAATAGCTTCTTAGGCTGACATCTAAAGAGCGATTGTTCTCCATGGCTGAGGTGCAACTGTTGGGCTCCCAGGGGTTTTGAGGCTCGAGTCTGTATTCAGATTCTTTTTCTTCATCCCTCTGCCCAAACCTCAGCCCTCATCACAGAGCTGTATCTGCTAACACACATGTCTCTATGTTTTGTAAACTTACTATTTCCTTTTTCTTTTTTTCTTCTTTTTTTTTCTTTTTCTTCTTTTTACTTACTATTTTCTAAGAGTCCCCTCTGGACTTAAGGGAAACATTTAGAGCTTTTCAGCACAAACTTCCTGCTTTTGTTATTATCTGCATATTTTCTTTCTCAAACCAGTATTCTCTGAACATTATTCCTCTCTCAAGATTATTTCCTCCATTCAGCATGTGGAATGAATGAGTTCAAACTGTAGGAGCTTGAAGTGCTTGATCATAACAAAAATGAGGGGATGGGAAGGTAGAAAGCACCTTCATACAAGTTAGATGGGCTATAAAGCAATAGAATTATATATTGGGATCTTACAATTGTGTCTAGCATCAGTGCAGTTGACAGTTTTCAATTCTGTAACTTGGTGTAATTAGAAGTGGTCTTTATCATAGGGACAGTCCTCCCTTCTGATGAACAGATCCCCAACTGAATACAGGTGAGAAGTGGCACGGAAATTAGTAAAAGAAATAAAAATGTGTAAGCTCTTAAGAAAATGTCTGATGTTTAGAAGTTATAGCCGGGTGTGGTGGTGCACACCTTTAATCCTAACACTTGGAGGCAGAGGTAGGCAGATCTTTTGCAAGTTCAAGACTGGCCTGGTCTACAGAGTGAGTTCCAGGACAGCTGGGGCTACAGGGAGACCCTGTCTCTAAAAGACCAAAAAAAGAAGAAGTAAGTTATGCAGAACAATATCCATGCAACTTGGCAGTTCCCAACCTGAGTGTAGCCTCATGAGGAATGATTATAAACAATCATAGAAAATGTAAACATAAATGTTCTCAGCTGTGTAGCTCATAATCGCCCAAATCTGAAACAAACTAAAAATTCAAATTTTGAATGGATAGAAAAACATGGTATGGGAGTGCATTTGAGGAGGAATAAAGAGATTTGTGCCTAGGTCTAGCTAGGGCTTGCATTTGCTACAAGGAAAATGTTCTGGGCATAGTCATATTGGTCATTATGACAGTGTCACCAACATCAACTGATTGTATACTACATGTAATTGAAAACACTTCCTTTGAAAATGTAGTAAGTGATAAATCTATCCTATAATGCTTTTAATATTTGTATTAAATGACATGGTGATGTAGCTAAGAGAATAAATAGTAATTCGGAGAGGTAGCTAGATCTTGAGTAGAGAAACACAGTCATGAGAATTAAATCTAGGAAGTATTTAGCATGCTGTCAAATCTGCAGTGCACATGAAGTAATAAAACAGGGTGTTTTGTGCACGCCTTTAATCCTACCACTCTCAAAAAGACCCCCCCCCAAAAAAACAGGGTGTCTTGTATGTTTCTAAATGAGATTACCTTTCTCATCTAATTATATCCATGTTTTCCTTTTTTTGTATTTTTATCTTTTTGAGACAGGGTCTCCCCTTTTAGTCCCAGCTGGCCTAGAACTTGCTCCATAGACCAGGCTGGCCTTGAACTCACAGAGATCCTGCCTCTGCCTCCTGAGTGCTGGGATTAAAGGAGTGCACCACCATGCCCAGCAATATTCCCCATTTATTAGGTATGATTTGATATGAAAAACTGTACTTATGTAGTTGCAAAATGCTTCAGTCAGAAAGACCACTAATAGACTGAATTACCCAGTTCATCTGTAGTGAAACCAAAATTCAGACAGTTGCTCCACCTGCCTGAGATCAGATGGTTTGCGTTCCACAGTCAACCAGCTCCCGCATCAGAGTCCTCTTCCCATCACTACGGACCTATCAGGTCTGTCAGAAGCCCAGTCATCTGGAGGATATTACTTACCCTGTGCCCACATTAAAAGTCATGGCTTTGTAATACTGTGGTCATGAAGGTAGTTTTAAAACAGTGTACAAATTTTTAATAAAATTTTATTTACTCTCACATTCATATGACAGTTCTTCAAATGACAGTGGCATTCTGTCCTTCAAAGGTACTTTGCAAATATTAATTTGAAATAATTAATGACAATCTGCAATCCAATGCCCCCTTTATGTAAAAATTGTTAGTGTTAAATATTTTCTTGGTTAGAAACTCCTTGGCAGCTACTATAATTTTCTAATTAACATACATATTTTGATTATTTTCAAAGGGAGCTGTGAGCTATCAATTTGATCATTTAGTCTTCTCCAAACTATTCTCAAAATATATACTGAGTTACCATCAGTGGAAGTACTGCACTGTACATACTCAAAGCCACAGCCACCTTTTGTCCTTGAACCATGATTTGAGGGCTGGATCTGCTTTTGAACTTTCTTAACCAAGGGCAACATGCTGTGCTCTATTCTGTTCCAAGCCATGTTTGACATTTCATTTATTCAGAACTATCATTTGTTCAGACACAGAACTGATGCTGTTGAAAGAATCAATCTGGCTTTACAATGTTGGCAGTCTTGCCAGGAGTGGTGGTACACACCTTTAATCCCAGCACTTGGGAGGCAGAGGCAGGCAGATATCTGTGAGTCCAAGGCCAGCCCAGTCTACAAAGTGAGTTCCAGGACATCTGGGGGGCTGCAAGGAGATCCTGTCTCAAAAAGACAAAAAAATGTTGGCAGTCTTCATTAATGTGAAAATAAGCTACTTCGTTTCATATGATTTTGTGTTATTTATTTGACTAGACATATTGATGAAAAGAGACAGAACACAAGAAGAGTTTGTCACTGGAGATACTCACAGAGGACATCCCATGCTGGAACCCAGTATGTGTCCACAAGACAAAAATGACTTGACCGAGGGAGCAAAGGACAAGGGGGTGGGAAAGAAGCATGGGAAGCATTAGGACGGGGAGAGGAGGAGGTGGAGAGGGAGAATTAGAGTGAGAGATTGAAAACTCTTATATTGCGGCTTAGAATAATTCATTATCATGCATGCGTTTATTCTTCCTGTATCAAATGTAAGTTCTACTTAGTGTGAAGCCAAGTGTTAGCTGACTACAGTCACCGGCTTAGAAAAACTCACTTCAACAACCATAAATTTAAGGAAGCGATTTTATAAAGTAATTTTCCCAGGCAGGCATTTCTTATTGGAATTTGAAAATTTTTAATTGTCATTGCTTTCATACAGGGTATTTTTTCCAACTGTGTTAAATGGCATTTTAATAATTTTAAATACTGGGGCTGAAGAGACGGCTCAGCAGCTCAGCAGTTAAGAGCACTAACTGCTCTTGCAGAGGATTCTGGTTCAATTCCCAGCACCCACATAGCAGCTAAGAACCATCTTAGGCTGGGCATGGAGGTGCACACCTTTAATCCCAGCACTTGGGAGGCAGAGGCAGGCAGATCTCTGTGAGTTCAAGGCCAGCCTGGTCTACATAGTGAGTTCCAGGGCAGCTGAGACTAAAGGGAGACCCTGTCTCAAAAACACCAAAAAAACAAAACAAAACAAAAAAACAACCACCATTTCTCTGGCATTGCATTGACTCTATAAATTGGTTTTGGTAAGATGTCATTTTCACAATATGGATTCTACCAATTCACAAGCATGGTAGATTTTTCCAACTCCTAGTGTCTTCCTCTATCTTTTTCTTAAAGTTTTGAAGTTTTCATTATAGAGATCTTTAATGTTTTTTTGTTAGGTTTGTAACTTTTTTTAAGTTATTATGGATGAGAGGGTTTCCGCATATGCTTTATCTGATTGTTGTTGGTATATAGAAACACTACTGATTTTTGTAAGTTGATTTTATAACCTGCCACTTTACTGAATGTATTAATCATTTCTAGTAGTTTTCTGGTGGAATTTTTTAGAACTCTTGTGTATAATGTCTTATAATCTGTAAATAGAAATAATTTGGCTTCTTTTCCAATTTTTTTTTAATTTGTTGAGCTTTGTTTTGTGTCCCAGAATGTGATCAATTTTAGAAAAACTTACATGGGCTGCTAAATAGAAAGTGAATTCTTTGGTGTGTGGGTGGAATATTCTGTAGGTACCCGTTAGGTCCATAGCTTGCAAGGTGTTATTTGAGATGTCTCTCTCTGTTTATTCTTTGTCTAGTTGCTCTGTCTATTGAAGAGAGTGGTGTGTTGAAGTCACCCACTATTATTGAATTGGGATTAATATGTGTTTTATAGTCCAGGAGTACTGCTTTTTATGAATTTGGGTGTACCAGAATTTGGTCTATATTCATGATTTAATATCTTCTTGGTCAAGTTTTCCTTTGATTAGAATGAAGTGACCCTCTTTATCTCTTCTACTTTTAATTTGAAGTCTATTTTATCAGATATTAGAATTGCAACACCTGCTTGCTTTTTAGAGCCATTTGCTTGAAATATTTTTTCCATCCTTTCACCCTAAGATAGTGTCTATCTGTGGTGGTTTGAATGAGAATGTCCCCCATAGGCTTCAAGTATTCAGACATTTTGTCCCCAGTTGGTGGCGCTGTTTTGGGAGGTCTTAGAAGGTGTGGCCATGTTGGAGGAAGTACATCACCGGGGGCAGGCTTAGTGAGTTCAACAGGCCTTGCAGTCTCCAGTCTCTCTCTGATTCCTGTTTTCACTGGAAGATGTGAACCTCAGCTTTCTGCTCCAGCTCCTGCCACCATGCCTCCCCTCCACAATGGACTCTTTAATTCCCTGGAACTGTCAATCATAAGCTCAAATAAACTCTTCCCTTTATAAGTTCCCTTAGTCATGGTGGTTTTATCACAGCAACAGAAAAGTGACTAATACACTATCCTTGAAGGTGAGATGGGTTTCTTGAAGAAACAAAAAGATGGGTTTTCTTTTCTTTTATCAGTCAATGTATTATTTTTACTAACAAATTACCCACTTTGACTTACATATAAAGATTTGGTGTTATGGTCTTTAAGCCGGGTGTGGTGGTGCACACCTTTAATCCTAGCACTCTAGAGACAGAGGCAGGCAGAGCTCTGTGAGTTCAAGACCATCCTGGTCTATAGAGTGAGTTCCAGGCCAGTGGGACTACAGGGAGACCCTGTCTCCAAAAGAAAAAAAAAAAAAAAAAAAAAAAAATAGGCTTAAAAATTATTTGCCAGGCGTGGTGGCACACGCCTTTAATCCTAGCACTCAGGAGGCAGAGGCAGGCAGATCTTTGTGAGTTCAAGGCCAGCCTGGTCTACAGTGAGTTCCAGGACAGCTGGGGCTACAGGGAGACCCTGTCTCAAAAAGACCAAAAAAAAAAAAATTTTGGTGTTAGGATCCACAAATGGGGGACCATACATCATTTGTTTTTCTGAGACTGTGTTACTTCACCTAGCATAACAGCTTCTAGCTCCATCCATTTACCTGCAAAATTCATGATGTCATCTTTTTTTTTTTTTTAAACAGGGTCTCCCTATATCCCCAGCTGGCCTGGAACTCTGTAGATCTGCCTGCCCCTGTCTCCCAAGTGCTAAGATTAAAGGCATGCACCACCACGCCTATCTTAAAGATGGTTCTTATCCGCCAAACGGGTGCTGGGAATCGAACCCGGGTCCTCTGCAAGAGCAGTCAGTGCTCTTAACTGCTGAGCCATCTCTCCAGCCCTGATGTCATCTTTCATTACCATTGCATAGAACTCCATTGTGTAAATGTACCACATTGTCACTATCCACTCATCAGCTGAGGGACACTGGGTTGTTTCCAGGTCTTTACTATTATGAAAAGAGCTGCAATAAACATGGTTGTGCACCTATCTCTGCTATAGGATGGATCCTTTGGGGATATACACCAAGGAGTGGTATGACTGGGTCAAATAGTAGGTTCATTTTTAGTCTGTTAAGAGTTCTACACACTGCTTTCCATAGGGGCTGCATGAGTTTGCAATCCCACCAGCAGATGAGTGTTCCCCCTTTCCCATAGCCTCTCTAGCATTTGATATCCTTTGTTTTCTTGATCAGAGCCAGCCTTATCAGTGTAAGATAAAATCTTAAAGTAGTTGTAATTTGCATTTCCTTAATTACTAACAACGTTGAACACTTTTTAAGGTGTTCCTTAGCCATCTTTATTTCTTCCATTGAGAAGTCTCTGTTCAGATCTTTAGCCAATCTTTTAATCGGGTAATTTTTTTCTTGGTCCTCTGTTTTTTGAGTAGTTTATATACTCTGGACGTTAAACCTCTGTCAGATGTGTGACTAGTGAATTCCTCCCACTCATGTGTGTTTTTCTTTACTACATTGTTTCTTTTGCTGGATAGAAAACATAACCCTAAACCCAACCCTAACCATAACATTAATCCTAAACCTAACACCTAAGGAACCATTATCCTAATCACAACCCTAACACTAACTTTAATGCTAAACCTAACATTGCATGGAATTCTACCACTACCCCTAACACAAACTCTAAAAATAGTTAACCCCTCACCCTAACCCTAACCCCTAGCCCTGACCCTATCCCTAACCCCTAACCCTGACCCTAAAACCCTAACCCTAACCCTCTAACCCTAACTCTAACCCTGATCCTCAAACCCTAACCTTAACCCCTAACCATAACCCTAAAACTCTAACCCTAACCCTTTTCAGAGGCCTTTCTGTTTTTCTTAGTCTTTAAAAAGATTTTTCAATTTATTTTTACTTTATGTGTGGTATGAGTGTTTTCCCTGCATGTATATGCGGTGTCTGTGGAGTCCAGAAGACGGTGTCAGATCTTCTGGAACTGGAGTTATGGACCGTTGTTAGCTGCCACGTGGGTGCTGGGAACTGAATCTGGGTCCTCTGAAGAGCAGCTGGTGCTAGTTCTTCACCTCAGAGCCATCTCTCCAGCCCCTTTTCTTGCATTCTTAGTTTCCATGTAGGCTTGTTCCCTTCAGCCTGAGCAACTTGTCTTTATGGTGTGGATTTACTGTGCTACTGTGCTAAGTTATAGCAGCTTTGGTTTAAATGAAGATGTTTGCCCCCCCCCTTTTTGTGACAGATGGGATCAAATGAGGTCTACAGAGCTCCCAGATACCTCCTGCAGCCCACATTCAGCCAGGCGGTTCCCATCTCAATGGGAAAAATCCACAAACATTTCCCTGCATAGTTCACCCCTCTTCACCCCCTAAGCCTCTGCCCTAGTTCAAAACTCATTGTCTCCTTTGAGACCAGCAAGCCTCCAGTCTGCCACTCCCAACTCTGGCTCCACCAACAGCAATGCCCTACTCCTGCTCTAAACCATTCAGGAGCTCTCCAGCAGCCCCAAGGGAAAGGGCCAAACTGCCAAGGTGACATTCGAGGCCCAGCTTCTGGCTCCCTCTCAAGTCCCAGTCAGTCTCTGTAAACAGACTAGACAAACCTAGACATGGATCCTAAACCAATCTCTCTCATGTCTTCAGGAAGGCTGGTCCCCTTTACACCCCAGTTAACTCCTATGCCTCCTTCAGACCCTGCTTCAGTGGCTCCATCTCTGGGCCTTCCAGCAGAATCCTTGCCCCCACTGCCCCATCCCCAGCAGCCACTATAGCTCCCTGTGCCTTAGCCCTGAACACTCATTGAGCACAATGGAGGCTAAATGTTATGTCCAGCCCTCCATACCCAACTCCCCAACTGGGACACTTCAAGACCAGATGATGGAGAGATGGCTCAGCAGGTGAAAGCACTGACTGCTCTTGCAGAGGGCCTGGATTCAATTCCCAGTACCCAGATGGTAGCTAACCACCATCCATAATTCCAGCTCCAGGGTATCCAGTGTCCTCTTCTGGCCTCCGAGGGCACTGCATGACATGGGTGCAGTTACTTACATGCAGGCGTACTATTTATACACATAAAAATAAACAGCCACTTGTGGTAGTGCATGCTTTTAATCCCAGCACTTGGGAGGCAGAAGCAGAAGGATCTCTGTGAGTTCAAGGCCAGTCTACATAGCAAGTTCTAGGATGGCTGATGCCTACAGAAAGGCCCTGTCTCAAAAATAATAAAATAACTCATTGGTTATCTTACTGGAGCACACAGATTATAGAATCTTAGGATATTTTCTTTTCTAATCTTTTGTTTATTGTTTTGTTTTTGAGAGGGTCTCATTTAGCCCAGGCTGGCCTCAAATTTGTTATGTAGCTGAGGATGACTTTGAACTCCTGATCCTTCCACTTCCACCTTCCTAGTGCTAGGATTATAGATGTACAATACAATGCTTGGCCTTAGAATATTTACATAAATATAGAAAGTTCAATTTAACAGCAGTAAACAGGCTCTGGATTGCTAACTCCATGAAGGCAGGAACTTGACTTCTTCCCTGAGAGACAATCTGGCTACCTCTTGCTTCAGTTTCCTTAGTGCTGGGAGTCTAGGTATCAGCCACCACAGTCAGCTCAGAAGCGACACTATTCCCCTGGTGAAGAGCTTCATGGTGGGTCCTCGTTTATTTTCTAGCCCTTTCTCACTTCTTGCAGAGCTCCTGGCCTATCTAAATCTCTCCTATCTTGATTTTCTCTTGCCTTACAGGGTTTCCAGAAGGCAAGAAAACCCTCTGCGCCCCCCCCCCATCGCACTTCTCCTGCCCAGGTCAGCTGCTCTGCTCTTATCCTGCCAGCTCTCTTTTGTTTCTCTAATCACTGTATGGACTCAATCCCTCTTATCTCTCTAGTAAGAACTCAACAGATTAAACTGTAAGTGGTTCTGCACAAAAGACACCGGTTCATATCTCCTGGACCAGATCCTAAAACCATACCCTACACTGGCTCAAATGGGACCTCCCAGTCAACAATATCATCTGTTACTATAACAGTGGCACTCTACTGACACAGACAGCAAGAATGATGGACCCATAGGTAGATCTGCATCCTTCCTCAACCTGAACAAATTACTGAAGAGAATTTGATTCCTCCTCCTTTATAAAATCATAAGGGTCTGTATTTCTTGAGTGAGAAATGACACCAGGTGGACAAAGAGTTAACCATGTGGCAACAAAGAAAACTACAGCTGCATCCTGGTAGCCGGGTCTCCTGGTGCTAAGATTGCCCTTCGTGGGTAAACATCCTGAGACTGCAGTCAGGTTCTTCTGATTACATCAAACTAAGGCCCCGGGCATTTCCCACACATTTTCATACCTATCTCCAATTTAGCAGGACCCTGGCTTTATTGTGTCATTTGCACTGTGCTATTTATGTCCCTTCCGGGCTTCTCTAGACCATGGGAAGAAATATCCTGAAAGGAATTCCCCATCCACCATGACTTGGGAAGGGAAAAGTCACCTTGCCCCATGATTATGCAGCACTTCGTAAGCATTCATAAAAACTTCTTTAAAATCAACAGCAGAGAGCCACCGGCCTTCAGGATGGCTCTGCTCTGATCTCTCACCTCAGTACACACTCTGCTTTTATTAAACAAACATTTAAACTTGTCTGTGTCTCAACTAGATTCTCCTTTGAAAAGGCAAGAATAAAGAAGAAACCTTTGTGGGGGGAGTGAATATGATGAATATGATCACAATACAATGTAGGAAATTCTCAAAGAATAAAAATATTAAAGAAGAGGGGAGGAAGGGAAGGAGGGAGGGAAGAAGAAGCCATCACCAGGTGAGGTAGTGGGGCAGGAAACAAATCCTGGTATACTCTTTTAATTATTTATTTTTATTTTTGTTTTATGAGTATTTTGCCTAAATGTTTATCAGTGTACCACATGCATGCAATGCCTAAAGAGGCCAGAAGGTGGCATTGGATCCCCACCGATAGTTACTAGCTGCTATCTGGGTTATGAGAACCAAACCTGGGTTTTCTGTAAGTGCTCTTGAGCACTCACTGACTGAGGCATCTCTCCAGCCCCTTAAATCCTCATGTACTCTCACAGCAGAATACTGTGCAGTGAGAAATTACTCATACTTCTCACAGATCAGAAGAATCTCACAGACACAATGCTGAACTGAAGGCAGACCAAAGAATACACAACATGCAGTTCCTGACAAGCCTAAGGGGTGTCAGGGGAACATGGAGTCTCTGCTCGTGGCTGTGTCTCAGCCTGGTGCATGTCCTGTGTGTGTGCCTGGTGAAGATTCTCTGTACACTCAAGATTTGTCGCTGGGCTGGAGAGATGGCCTAGCGGTTAAGAGCACCAACTGCTCTTGCAGAGGACCCGGGTTCAATCCCCAGCACCCACAGGGCAGCTGAGAACCGTCTGTAACTCCAATTCCAGGAGAACTGCAGTTCCAGGGGAATCCGACACGCTCTTCTGACCTCCGCAGCATTGCACGACATGGGTGCACAGACCTACATGCAGACAGTACATTCATACAAATAAATAAATAAATAAATAAATAGTAAAAAAAATTTAAAAAAAAAGATTTGTCGCACTTTCATCATACACTTTGTAACAAAATTTTACTAAATATCAAAACAGTACAAAAAATTTACATGTGATACTAAGAAAAGGCTAAAAGGTAATACATAGTGTGTAATCTCGTGCACTGAGAAACAATATATAAGACATAGAGCATTTGTTCATTAAAAAATATTTATTGAGCATGTACTATGTCCCACATGTAAAGCTACACACTATTCTGCTAACGCAGAGCCCTTTGCATGCACTGCTGCCACCAACACCAGCACTGAGACACGGTTCTCAGCACCTTCCACACCAAAGCACAGCTCTGGACCCCATACTCTGCAGGTGCAGTGGCAGGGCAAGGGCAGCAGGGACACCACTGACACAAGGTGTGAACACCATAGTCACAGGTACACAGGCTGACGAGTATGTCTGAGGAAACCTACAACTACACTGAGATGGGAACACAGTCACAACTCCCACACCGGCAGCCTACTAAAGGAAAGACACTGGGGGGCCAAGGGCTTGTCTGTGAGGGGCCCAATGTCACCTTCAGGTTGGGAAGGAGTCGTCAGTAGGGAACAGATATGTGTGGACTTCACCGCAGGTGCACGGGTAGCCAGGTGCATCTTCTCCCCTAAGGTGCACACGGGCGCCTCCTACGCAGGCTCAGCCACCATCACCTCCAGATGGGAAAGACTTTCTCTCCAACCTGCAAAAGATACAAGAAAAAAGTCAAATAATTCACCATTTCTGCGTGATTAATAAAAATGTCCTAATAATTTTAACACTGGACAGAATGGCATTCTAAGTGCACACATTTAAATGAAAAACAATAACACATTTAATATAAAATTATTACAAAATAAAGGGAAACTATTTGATTATTTTTCTTTACTGTCCCTCATTAACCCTGTATCTAAAAACAGAGCTTGAATTTCTAGTAGCCTTTGGGCCCGGAGGCCGAATACCCAGCCCAGCTTCACGCACCGTGTGCAACCCCATGTGAAAACGAAAGCCAAGTAGTTCTTTCCACCTCCACAACACACACACACACACACACACACACACACACACTCACACAGCTCCTCCAGGAGGAATGCAAGTGCACCCAAGCAGGCGCAGGTCACCTCTTGCTGACCAGCTATGTCACAAGAGGATTAGATAACTTACCTTCCTGAACCTTCCACTCCCTATTATACGAAATGAAAAACCTAAGCACCTGTGCCTGTATGAAGATTCCAGCAATGCAAGAAAGGTGGGGTCAAGCCCTAGCAGGGGACCAGGCGTTTTCATGATTATTAACGACCACCCAGAGCTGTCTTCCTGAGGTCCAGCATTACAAGACATAATATTACAAACAAATATCTTACTCTTTGAAATGTGGGGTCTAGTCCCGAAGTGACAGCCCAGCTCAGAGTGACGGACATGTGCCTTCTCCACACTGGGTTTCTTTGCAATACCACAGAACCTGTGACCACATCTCCCACGTGAACTGGGACTGGGTCATCCATCATAAACAAGGTCTGCTTCCAGTGTGTGGTGCTGAAAAACACAGCCAATCACATACAAGTCTTACCTGGTAACCCTGACAGGTCTCTTGGGGAGACCTAGGAACATGGACTTTAATCTCAGGTAACACTCTCCCCAGCCCACCCTAAGACCAAAAGCCTTTATGGGATGCTGGGATCAAAGCCATGGGAAACAGATGCCCTATCCCAAATGCAGCGGAGAAAACTTTCTAGAAATGGTCAGGTTCCAAAAGGAGAGGAGATACGCATGACTAGCCCACAAGACTGAAACACAGGGTCAAACGACTACACAGAGTCCTAGACCCCCAAGGCCAGAGGACAGGTGTCCATTCAGTCACTGCGCCTCTTCTTAGGCTGCTGAGGCCTGGTTGAGTCACCATGGCTAAGCAGTGGCACACACAACCAAGCCAAGCCAGTCACTTCTGTGAGAGGTGTGTTTATTTTTATTTTTTTATTTTTTATTTCTTTTTTTTCTTTTCCCTGTAACCCCAGCTGGCCTTGAATTCACTATGTAAACCAGGCTAGCCTTGAACCTACAGAGATCCCCCTTGCCTCTGCCTCCCAAGGGCTGGGATTAAACGCATGCACCAACACGCCCAGCCAAGGGGTGTGTTTAATGTGAGCCTGTCAGTTTTTTGTTTTTTTTTTTTATTTACTTATTTTCGTATGTGTATGAATGTACTGTCTGCATGCAGGTTTGTGCACCTGTGCCGTGCAATGCCGTGGAGGTCAGAAGAGGGTGTCGGATTCCCCTGGAACTGGAGTTAAAGACGGTTCTCAGCCGCCATGTAGGTGCTGGGGATCGAACCTGGGTCCTCTGCAAGAGCAGTCAGCACTCTTAACCACTAGGCCATCTCTCCAGCACCACCACCACCCTTTTTTTTTTAATTTTATTTAGAGCCTTTCAGTTTAAACACTGCAGACAGGCAGTCCAGAGGCTCTGGGACTCTTAGTCCTGTACGTCAGTGCTCTCTCCAGCTCTTTGGGCCTGATGTCAGCCCACAGTCCCACATTTCAGCATGTGCTGTCCTTTAGGTCCATGCACTCTCCAAATGTCCTTGCATTTTCTCTCCTTCCTGACCTGGGTGGGGAGGGAGAACGGAAGGGGGGGCATACCTACATGGTCTCCAACCTGCCACCAATGCAGAAAAGGAAAAAGGATGGATGGGTAGCAGGCCAGGCCAAGAATTTACTCAGCCTCATGTGTTGAGGGGTTAGGAGAGGTCAGGACAGTGCTGCAAGTACTATGCTACTTCTCCACATTAGGGAAGCTCATCAGAAAGTCTAGTCGTGTGTAGAGAATAGTGAGGCAGGGGCAAGCGGAGAGTCCCACGCGGCCGGCTGAGGGTACCTGAAGCATAGTGATCCAGACTGTTCCCATCCACTCCACTTCCCAACCCCACCACACCACCTCCTCCAATTCCCCCAGTGCAGTCACTCACGGATGCAGTGGGCCTGTGCTGAGCACCTGCTGTGGCTGGCCCTCCTCCAAGCTCTGGAAGTGCACACTGAACCAAGCCGTGAAGCCATGCAGAGTGCCAGACTTTTGGATGTCAAATCGCAGCTCACCACGCATGGTCTGCACCCAAGCACAGGACATCATGATGGGCCCACAAAGCATTCCAATCTCAAACTAAGTCCAACACTGCAAGCCAACTTGGGTCACGAAAACAGCCAGCCTCAAATGGCTTGGGTTCCACTACCCGTGCCACTTTGTTACCAAAGGCTGTTCACACAGCAGTGACCACAGGAAAGGTGTCAAGAATTTTGTCATCAGTGTTGTAGCAAAGGAGAGGAGGTTTCCATTTGCCCTGACAAGGAAGGAAAAGACCCTGGGGCCTAACAAGCTTTGTAGGCACTCCCGCCTACTTCGGGGCATCCAAGCACTGTCTTTGCCCCTCATCAAGATGACTACAAGCAAAGATGCTACAGGCAATCGACGGACACTAAGGGAGGAGAATCCCCAGGGACGAGTCCCCGAGAGGTTGCTGAATCCCAAGTGGGCAGCTCTAAACACAGATATACATGAGCACCACTAAATGAAGTCAGTGCATTTTATACATATATATATATATATATATGTATATTTATCAATATTATAGATAACAATAACAATCAGAGGAACAGGACAAGGAATTGAGAGGCAGTGGAAGGGTGGGAGGAGTTGGTGGTGACTGGGACGGACAGACAGAAAAATAAATATTCTTTGGGGGCGAAATAATTTTATCCATCAGTGGTAACTGTAAATAGCTAAGAGAACTTCTCATTCAATTACCATGCCACAATAAATGGAACATCATTTCTATGGTTTTTAAAATGTCAAGAATATAAAGACACTAAAAAGATTAAATATAAAGAAAATGTAAAAAGCATGAGAGATAAAATCAAAATAGAAAATAAAAGGGGAAATTGAAGGAAAAATTAACAGCAAATGGAGCACAGGTTCATCTGTGTAATTAAGTCTATTAGTCAGACACTCCCCACAGGTGCTGCGGATCGGCTGCTGCCCAGCCTCTCAAGTGCAGCAATTTAACAGCAGAAGCTGGTTACCCCCTCACCTCCAGGTCAGAGATCTGCACAGTTCTCATGTCCAGCTGCAATATGGTGCATGGTTCAGAGAGACAGTCTTCTGGCTTCAAGACATGATTATACTTGGGCTTTGAAAAAAACTCCTTGATTGCTAAAGACCTGAGGGAAAAGTTAAGAGAAAGGGCTCAAGGCGCTGCTAAGAGTTCAGGCCCAAATACACTGATGGCAATAAATGAGCTCTGGAGAACCATGCCCTGCTAGCGAGGCCCACCTCCAGCCTTGCAGGATCCTGCCTTCCTTTTTGGATCCAGTACAGGAATCTGAGCACTGAGAAGCCTACCATGGCAAAAGGTCAGAGGATTCTTAGGCAATGTGGATGCTTCAGCTTCTTAATCCACTGATCTGTGGACCTCACACTACCCAGAAAAGATGCTCCTGCAGCTGCCTATTCCTAAAATAAGGAGTCCAAAAGAAAACACTGTGCTCTAGCTAGGGAAGTGTATTCACCAAGAGACAAAGGGCAGGCCCTACAGGTGGGCATAAACCTGGTGCTGACACATACTCCCACCCATCTTTGTGCCCTCCCACCATTCCCTGTGTGCCTCCTGCCCCCTATCTTTTATCCACCCCTTTCACTACACCTGCCCTGGCACACAGTGCTGGCCAGAATAGCACCAGCAATATTTTTTAAATTATGCACAGTAGTAACTTCTGAAACAGCAAATGAAGCAAATCCTTGAATAAAGATTACAGTGTACCTGGAGAGATGGCACAGCAGTTAAGAGCACATACTGCTCTCGCAGAGGATCAGAGTTTGGTTCCCAGTACCCACATCTGGTGGGTTACAACTCCCTGTAACTTCAGCTTCAAGGAATCCAACTCCCTCTTCTGGCCTCTGAGAGAACTGCACTCACATGCACATCTCTCTTCTGGACTCTGAGGAAACAGCACTCACAAACAGCACTCACACGCACATATCTCTTCTGGACTCTGAGGGAACTGCACTCACATGCACATCTCTCTACTCCCACACACTTACACATAATTAAATAAATCTTTTTTTTTCAAGGCCAGCCTGGTCTACAGAGTGAGTTTCCAGGACAGCTGGGGCTATAGGGAGACCCTGGCTCAAAAAGACAAAAAAATAAAAATAAATAAATAAAATAAATAAAAGATCAAAAGTATATGTGCATAATTCTAAATATACTTCTGATGATAAAAGTAATTATGAGTGTTTCAGAAAATTAGGAAATAGGTCAATATAAAAATTTCCATGTACTCCTGGCTCAGTGCTTTGGTGTAGTAGGTGTTCCTGTGTGTATATTAACATTTATTTATGCAAAATAGGAACCATTCCATATAAATAGCTTATCTATCAACTTTATAGTTTCTAATAACACGTATTTGAAAAAAAAATCCTCTTTCTTTTTTTCTTTCTTTCTTTCCTTTGAGGCAGAGTCTCATATAGACCAGGCTGACCTTGAATTCACTACGTAGTTAAAAATAACCTTGTTGCTGGGTGTGGAGGTGCACACCTTTAATCCCAGTACTCAGGAGGCAGAGGCAGATAGATCTCTGTGAGTTTAAGGCCAGCCTGAACTTAGTGACTTCCAGGCCAGCTAGGGCTATAGGGAGACTCTGTTTCAAAGCGACGCACCTCCCCCCCCACCCCAAAAAGAGAGAACCTTGAACTTTATATTCTCCATCTTCCACCTTACAAGAGTTGAGATTACAGGCATACACCACCATACCTGATCTTATGTGGTGCTGGGGATCAAATCCAGGGCTTCATATATTCTTGGCAAGCACTCTACCAACTGAGCTATATCCCTAGCCCCCCCAAAATCATGTTTTTTCTAACAAATGCAGAAAACTTCCTCAAATGGATATATACAATTTGACGACATTCCTTTGTTTCCATGGCCTTCCATTCACAACCTGAACACTACCTGAGTGGGAGATACAGCAGTGACTGGAGTGGATGCCCAACACCCACTACAAATTTATGCCACTCTGGAGAGACGGCACATGTCATGGAAGATGACGGCTACTCTGCAGGCACGGATGATTACTTTAATCTTTGATCTAAGCAACATTTAATAACACTGTAATTGTTATTAATTTGATTTTTATTTCTTTAGGGAAGTAATTTCACTATGATTTCATAAACATACTTGTCTTTTTTTGGGGGGTTGTCTTTTTGATATAGGGTCTCCCAATAGCCCCAGCTGGAACTCACTATCACTACGTAGAACAGGCTGACCCTGAACTCACAGAGATCCACCTGCCTCTGCCTCCCAAGTGCTGGGATTAAAGGCGTGCACCACCACACCTGGCAAGTGATACTCATCTTTTTCTAATGGATTCTAAATAAGATTTTTGCTGATTTTTTTAATGGATTCTAAATTAGATTTTTGCTGATTTTTTACACATAGATTCTATTAAGTCTTACAAACTCCAAGCCAGCATCTATGTCAGTCTGTTTCTCATGATTTCCTTTCCAGATAAGATCTGGTACAGACCCCACACAGACTTTTTTTTTTATGTGTATGAGTGTACTGTCTGCAGGCAGGTTGGTGCGTCAGTGTCGTGCAATGCTGCGGAGGTCAGAAGAGGGCGTCAGATTCCTCTAGAACTGGAGTTAAAGATGGTTTTTAGCCGCCATGTGGGTACTGGGAATTGAACCTGGGTCCTCTGCAAGAGCAATCAGCGCTCTTAACTGCTGAGCCATCTCTCCAGCCCCCGACAGACTCTTATAGTGGATGCTGGTGTTTTAACACAAAACTTTTTTTTTTGGTCTTTTCGAGACAGGGTCTCCCTGTAGCCCCAGCTGTCCTGGAACTCACTCTGTAGACCAGGCTGGCCTTGAACTCACAAAGATCCGCCTGCCTCTGCTAGGATTAAAGGCATGTGCCACCACACCCGGCTTTAACACAAAACTTTTAAATCCACATGGAATTAAGATTTAGTGACAGCTGGGCATGGTGATACACACCTTTAATCCCAGTATTCAGGAGGCAGAGGCAGGTGGATCTCTGTCAGTTCAGGGCCAGCCCGTCCTACATAGTGAGTTCCAGCTGGGGCTATTGGGAGACCCAGTCTCAAAAAGACAAAAAAAAATCTAATTTCTTGGGGAGGGAGGGAAGGAAGGGGAAGCAGAGGAGGGGAGAGAGGAGGAAGAAAAACAGAGATTTAGTGCCTGGTATGAGACAGGAAGGAAAGATATTCCTGGAAAGGACTAATCAATAAGGAATGTGCAGACTCAGCCCTCACCCCTCCTGGCAGGAGCCATTCTGCCCTCGGCTGCTTCCAGTCCTATTTATCTGCCTTCCTTGTTCTGGGGCATCAGCCATTCCTGAGACAGGGTAAGGGGAACTCTGGGGGGATAGCAGGTGTTACCCACAGTTGAAGCACTTATTAAAATCTGTTAACACCAGTACTAGTGCCAAGTTCTTTCAATTTACATTGTAAATACTCCTTCAAGATACTGGATATGGGTGATTTGACTTCCTAATTAGCAGCTATTAGACTATCCCTCACTGGAAAATGACTACCAGTTCTAACAATCAACAAGACTACACCGATGCCAGCACCGGAGATCGGAACAGCAGGAAAAACAACAGGAAGAGCTCAGCTGGCTGAGTCCTAAGGTCCTAAGGGGCTGCTGCAGCAGAACTGTCAGAGACATTTTGTACCAGCTTTTAGCTAACACAAGCACAGCTGAACTCTGAATGACTCTGCAAACATTTCTACCTTGGACGGTGGGAGCAGTTCCCGACAGTCTCACAAAGGGACTGCTGTGACTGGTGTTAAAATGAAGACTGATTGTTCCAAACAAACCTCACTGACTTCAGTGATTGGTACCAAGAGGCAGAGTTGTGATTAGTCTAAACGCTTTCTCGGGCTGACTCTCAAGGTCTCCTACTGGCAGACACCCGTGCTGCAGCACTGGACCCAACAAAAGACTTCAGTTGAGGGTTTTTGTCTCACCCACTCTCAGAACCACAGGCTGAGTTGGTATTACAAAGAAAGAAGCAATAACAATGCAGTGGTAGAGACAGAACGGGAACGACAACTGAGCAGTCAGAAGGCCAAGCTATGCAGGAAGTAAACAGAAAAGCAGCCAACTGCTCCAACTGAAGGTCTAGTGAAGCATGTACCATTTCCACAGGAGGCCCTGGTGGGGGCCCAGCTCCCAAACATCCCCAAGGGCCTCCCCAAGCAGGACTACTCAGATAGTGTGCCTGCCAGCAAGGATTCAGGGAGCCAAAGCAACTAAATAGCTGGGGAGCAGCTGGGCAGGAAGAAGGCAGGAGTAGAAAAGAAATCAGGAAAGTGTGGAGAACTGAGACTGAAGAAGGCTAAGGAAGCCACTAAAGGACACTGACAATCTGATCACTAGACGTTCCACTCAACTGTCAGGTCTGCAGAGCCAAGAGTCTCTGGCTGCTGGGTCCTAAAATCAGAGGCCTGAATGAAGATAACAAAGAAGGCACCACTGCCACTGACTCCACCTGCCTACTGCCGCTGCCTCCACCTGTCTACTGCCATCTGCCTACTGCTGCTCCCTCCACCTGCTTACTGCCGCTGTCTCCACCTATCTACTGCCACCTGTCTACTGCCGCTGCCTCCACCTGTCTACTGCCACCTGTCTACTGCCACTGCGTCCACCTGTCTACTGCTGCTGTCTCCACCTGCCTACTGCCGCTGTCTCCACCTATCTACTGCCACCTGTCTACTGCCGCTGCCTCCACCTGTCTACTGCCACCTGTCTACTGCCGCTGCCTCCACCTGTCTACTGCCGCTGCCTCCACCTGTCTACTGCCGCTGTCTCCACCTGTCTACTACTGCCAGACATAAGGGAAAGGAAAGCAGCCAGAGGCTAGCATCTGAAGAGCTTCTTCTTGCCTACCCACGACTCCTGTCTGCATGGAGCAAAGAAGAACTCCCAACCAGATGACTGGTGACACCTTACCAGGTTTCCCAGATGGACTGTAGAACCACAGCATAGGGGACCCTCCCATTTCTCTTTCCTTTGGGCTTTTGATCGAGGAAACAAGGATGCTATAATATTAACTGGGGAAGGCTTCATGCCTTTATACTGCTTTTTTATTATTTTGACTTCTTTTAGATTTATTTTACGTACATGAGTATGTGCCTAAGTGTATGTATGTGTACCACATGCATGCAGGAACCTATAGAGGTCAGAAGAAGTCACTGGATCCCCTGGAACTGCAGTGACAGGTAGTTGTAACTATAATGCCATGTGGTGCTAGGAATCAAACCCAGGTCCTCTGAAGGCTGCTGAATCATTAATAGGCTCCAGCCCCTATTTAGATTTTTCTAATTAAAAAGAAATAAATGTCTGTGGTCTCATGCCTTGTCACTAACATACCTACACTTGAAAAGTGTCATCAGAGGCCACAGCTTATCTGGCCCTCCCTGAAGGACTGGGAGTTTCTTATACTTAGTGACAGCCTTTCCCTAACCTCTACCTTGCTCTCAGGGACAAGGAACAGCTCACCACATCCCACAGTCGGAGGCAGTTTTAAAGGGCCAAGACCCAATGAGGAAATCATTCAGTCATAACACAAGACTCGACTGCACAGGGCTGTCCACACAACCAGGGGTATTATGAACAGCATAGATATATTTGCTGAGCCTCATTAAAAATTTATAGCTCTCTGTCTCAAAAAGACCAAAAAAAAAAAAAGACAAGACATGTCAATCTCATCTTTAAAGCCACCCGCAGTTCTGATGCACTAGTGAGTTTAGCCCTGGGCCCATTTAAGAGCAGAGACTCTGTCCCTGTAATTCCAGGCCTGTTCAACAGCAGAGCCTTCTTCTTTGGGGTGGTGAGGAGTGGGGAATGTTCCCCATTTCAGGGCCCACTTTAGGGCAGAGCCTCCTTTCACGGGGAGGCGGGGGGGGGGGAACACGACTCTCTCTCCCTGTCTCCCTGTGTTTCATGCTCCATTTTAGGGCCTTGTTCTCAAAGGGGCTCTCTCCCCGCCTTTCAAAGCCTGCTCTGGAGGAGAGATCCTCATTCTATGAGGCACTCTCTCCAAACTACTCCTTGCCATGTTTTCCCTCAGTAGCAGGGAGCTACTGCATTAGATTCTCTTATAGTGAAATCAAGTGTTAAAAGTTTAAATGGCAAAGGCAAAAATACTGAGGAAGGTTAAATAAAAGGACTTACAGCTGAGTATGAGATAACCAAACTAGAAAAGGGAAGGACAGGACTCTGAGAAAAACAACAAGGCCATTCCCAGCAGGCTCTGGTTGGCTCCCAGGAAGCCCCCTCAGGAATGTGCATTAAGCATTGTGCCCTTTCCTATAGCAAACTTCTTGTAAGGTGGGCGGTCCTTCAAAAACAAATGTTTTCTCACATGTCCAGTGCTTTCTCAATGCTTTCTCATGCCCAAGAGCTCCTGCCTCTCTAAGATTGTGAACAATTCGAGGAGAAATGGTGGACCAAGACTTCTGAGTCTGGATACTAGAGGCAGGCTTTTGCTTTGCCATGCAGCTCAGTCCGCCCTCCACCTGGGGCTGTAGTTAGTTCCCACTCTTACTTATGCATCTGCTCAAATAAACCTTGCCTACTTGCTGCTCTACCTGTGTCCTGATGTGAATTCTCCTCCAGGAACCCAAGGACTGGGAGGGAATGCAGGAGGGGCACAGCTCTGCATCTACAACAGGCTCCCTGTTCAATAACCATGACAGGGATCAGGACCATGACAGGGATCAGGACAGGTGGGCAGAGGAAAGAAGAGATCGAAACAGGGAAATCCCAGCACTGTTTCTGAGGTTTCTCTGTGGCAATGGAGTGTGCATGAGGGACAACCATCATAAAACAGGAGTTTTACTTCCACAGACCAAAGAGTAACAAGAAAAGCAGAGATACTCATAGAACCGCCAAGATGGCCTACAGTGAGTTCTTCACCAACTGTCTACCCACCCAGCTCCTTCCCTCTAGCCAGAAGCCCACCTGCACGGTGGTCATGCACACCTACTTGAGGGCGCTGAGGTTGAACTCGTAGGCATTGTCCCAGAAGAGCACTTTGCTGTGGTAGTCTCTGTCAGCACTGCAGGGCACCAAGTGTAGTGCAGCTGTGGTTGGCCAGATGACCCCGTCCTCCTTTAACCATGCATCCCGAGCGTACAGGATGGACTCAATCATGAACTCAAACTGCACAGGAAGAAAAGACATGGGCACATCACTGAGGCCTTGCCACGCCACAGTCTCAATGCCCATCTTGAGTTTCAGTTTCATACCAAACCTATTTCAGCCAGGCTACTAAACCTCATGTGAGAACTTGGGCTTTATTCTACACTTACATGGAAATGTTACACATGTGTCATGGTCTGGGTTCAAGTCATGTCTCTTTCCACTGAATTAAGATTCAAGGGTGCTGGGTGTGGTGGTGCACACCTTTAATCCCAGCACTTGGGAGACAGAGGCAGGTAGATTTCTGTGAGTTCAAGGCCAGCCTGGTCTACAGTGCAAGCTCCAGGCCAGCTGGGACTAAAGAAAGACCCTGTCTCAAAGATACCAAAAAATAGATTCAAAGGTGGCTAGCAGTCAGGAGAAATCCTAGCACTTGCCTGTCTCGGCATCTAGGAATCACTGAAATGGATTTTAAAGTGTCCGTGAGTGCTGCATGGCTCTACCTGCCAAACAAAATCTGTTGGTCTGGGACATTCCCAGTATTTTCACAAGTCTACGGTCAAGTGGATGACTACGGTCCTCTGTCAGAAGAATAGGTACTCCACTTTTCCTTTTTAAGTTCTCAGGAAGTCCCATCATGGAGGTCTGTCACCTCTGCGATTCAGAAGGAACAACACAGAAAGACTAGGTTTCCCTGGTACCAGAATCAGAGTGTGGGAGCAGGAGCTGAAGGCTAAACCAGAGGGAAAACAACAGAGGACTTGCTTTTCTCACTAATCTAAACAAGTTTTACAATAAAATAAAGCATGAGAAAACTCACGCAATCCAGAAACAAAATTAAAATCACAAGAAAATTCAGCCCCTGAATTTTGAAATTTGAAGGAACTGTGGGCTTACTTGCATGTGTTCTTCCATGTGCATTCTCACACGTGCACACATACAAAATGTACATGTGATCTTTAAGTTCTATTTTCTATTATCAGATAGAAGTGCCTCTTCACGGTATACGGCCTACCCGGTCTTGGGTACCATGTGGTCTGCAACCACAGCCATTTCAGGACAGGCTCTATTATCACAAACATCCAGATGATCACACACCCTCCCACCATAGAGCTCTGAAACCCTACAGGTCTGTCTTTTCAAGTACATCATCTCAGTGCAGTCACACAGTGAGCAGCCTTCTGAGGCTGGCTTTCCCAGTCTTAGCAGCTGCCTACCAGATCACGTGCTTCACTGGCTAGCTCCACTGTATGGACTTGCCAGTATATCCATTAAACTGTTAAAGACACCAGGGTTGTTTGCAGTTTGGAGTAATTATAATCAGAACTAGCAGTCAAGCTTGCAGGGGGCTTCAAGAATCATTCAGATCATCTATTTTATCTTGGTGAACTATGGAAAATCACAGCTTTCAGAGGAACAGGCCCACTTCACCTAGGTTGCTGAATTCCTGTACCCAGAGGAAAACTCAAAAGAGAATGCTCCATCAGGGCCAGCTCAATGGTTCTTCAGGTAAATCTGGAATAAGTCCTCCTGGCTTCTCCCCAAAACTGGCAGCTGCAATGGGGAGACAGACAGGAGCTCCCTTTATCATACCTGGAATTGAAACCAGGTCACAGCTACACATACTTCAAAGAAACAAAGATAGAAGTATATAGTACACACTCATTTCAAAAAACCATGGCATTCTGCTAGGCATGGACAAAGGCTGATGCCAATCTCATGGACTAACACCACTATCCTCCTTTTCTTCCATCATTCTGTGAATCCACAGATGTTACCAAGAAGCCAGCACATATCATAAACATCAAGTCTCCCAACAGTTTCAGCTCCTGACAACATAATTCCATCAGGGCTCAAGGCCCAATCCCCTTTGCTGACATTCCTTTAATGTCTGCATTGTAAGGAGCAGCACTCAACTACCACTTATTATTCAAAGGACTCTTATTAGAAGCATAAGTCATCATCCAGACCCCTCATCCAGAGATTATTTTTCTGGACTCTTACACAAAGATTAAATCTCAGGCTGAAATGTTACACAAACTATCTTGGATTCTATTATATGAATCCCACTGAGCAAGGACTAGGTAGACAGTGTGATACCCCCTCACCTAGGCAGATGGTGTGAATGACCAGGGAGGTGCAGGATGTGTGAGCAAGGAACCAGGGCAAAACAATTCCTTTTACGGGGTCCGGTCCAGGGAACATGACAGCCACAACGAGACTTTCACAGATAGTCCCAGAGCCAGCTACAGCAAGCAGAGCCATGAAGATGGTAACACTACTCACTCAAGAAACAACCTCCTGAGCCCTGGATTTCTGAGGATCCCAGGAAAGAGCAGACAATGTCAAGAACTCAAGAAAAAGTTACATTAACTCTGGCTTAAGTTTTCTCATAAGGTTATATATTTTTGTTTTGATCAGTTGAAGACTATAGACACTGAGACAATGCTTATTCAACAAATTAATAACACCTCACTTCAGAAAAAAAGTCAAAATTAATCATGACTTTTTTAAGATTCCTGAAATGGGCACAGGGCACTGGGTCCAGAAGAATTGAGACCCCACCACCCACAGACCACCACAGGCCCAGCATTACCAACAGGCAGGTCCCCATCCACTCGGACACCAGCACGTCCACCTTCTCAGGCAGCACCACATCTTCAACCTTCTGTTGGAACACAGTGATGGTGTCAGCAAAGCCATTCTGCAGGACCAGCTGGCCCGTGTGCTGGGCCATCTCACTAGCTTCCACAGCATATACCTACAATGATAAAGACACACCTATCAGCACATGTTCTGACCCCACACAGAGGTCTATGACCTCTTTTCTCCTAAGTTAGAACCAGTACTGGGAACAACGATGACAGAGGATATAGCATTGTGGATGGAGGTTGTGCTGGACAGCTTCAGTTGTCAACCTGACACACCTGAGAAGAGGGAACCTCAACTGGGGAATTTTCTGTACAGGACTGGCCAAGTCTGTGAGAAGTTTTCTTGATTGTTGAGTGATGTGGGAGAGTTCAGCCTACTACAGGTGGTGCCTCCCCTGGAAAGGTGGTCCTGGGTTATATAAGGCAGCAGATGAACACAGGGCAGGGGACCAAGTCAGTAAGCAGTGTCCCTCTGTGGTCTCTGCTTCAGCTCTTGCCTCCAGGTTCCTGCCTTGAGTTTCTGCTTTGCCTTCTCTCAAAGATGGACTTTGATCAAGACTTGTATAAATAAACCCTTTCCTACCCAAGTTGGTTTTTCTCAGGGTGTTTTATCACAGCAACAGAAAGCTAACTAGAACAGAGGCCTCTGTATAAGCTAACTAGAACAGAGGCCTAGGTATAAGCTAACTAGAACAGAGGCCTAGGTATAAGCTAACTAGAACAGAGGCCTTGGTATAAGCTAACTAGAACAGAGGCCTCGGTATAAAAAACTAGAACAGAGGCCTTGGTATAAGCCAAACCACATATTGCTCTCAGCCTTGGATAGCACCCTGCAGAATGGAGCATTGCTGAGCCTCCTATACAAACTGTAGGTGTAGCTGCAGAGTTCTGAACCTCAACCCTGCTGGGTAGCTCCTTCATACAACATATACAACCTATAACCACAAAGCAAGTGCCCAGATCAATCAAGACCAGTGGATCTGTTACAATGCAGGGCCTAGAGACAACCAAATCTAGATGTGCAGGAGTACCTGGATGCTGGTCCTGGCATGGCAGTGTCTGGTTACAGTAGTCTGAGCCCTGTGGATGGGCATTTTGACCACCTGTGTCAGACATGTATGAGGCCACAGCACAGCTCAGCATAGATATGCCAGGAAGGGAAACAGAAGAAGACCCATGTCTAGGAGAAGGTCATCTATATGGGCCCCAACACAGTCTTACAGACCCACCTATTTCTACAGTGAACTGAAGTAATATCTTAACAAATGCCCCAATCATAATCACTGTCACTTCCGCACTTTCTGCTCTACTTGTGCTATTCATGGGAAGTACCGTGTGTACAGCCTCAGCCATGGCTCCCATGAGCCTTACTCATAAAGATAATCATCCTTCTAGCAAGCCTCATCAAGCCAGACTCCACCATGGCCACAACTGGGCAGAGGTGAAGGCAAACGCACAGGGCGGCTTGTGTAGGACTCACCGCCTTGGGCCGTGCATGATGCGCACAGAAGAGGCTGATGATCCCAGTGCCGCAGCCCACATCCAGGATGACTTTATCCTTCAGGGACTCCTTGTTCTGCAGGATGACACTGTGGTATTTTGTTGTTCGAGGCTGGTCTGCCAACATTTCCAAGTGGAGTTTCTAAAGGAAACACACCAAGAATCACTACTAAGGGCCTGTATCTGCACCAAGTTCTGGTCTAAGGAAGAGATCAGGGTCATGGCTCATTCTGTGATGTGCAACCACCCTACCCCTGAAAGGTGAGTAACACAGAAGCTTGAAATCAAAAGATTAAATATGCCACAAGATAAAAATAACAGTAGCCAGTGAAAGAAACTAAAGTTTCCGGAATCTTTAGAATTCAGTAGAGAACTGCCTGGCCCTCACCAAGGCAGTAAGCAGAAAGCAGATGTGGACCACTTAGAACACAGGGTCAAACACAGCCCCCACTCCCCAAGCTAGAGAAACTGCAACTCACAGGTATCCATCAAGTAAAAACACTGGACACATCACAGGAGATGCTGGCAGGGTAACACCCCCCCCCCAAATCTTCACTCAAGCTTTGCCTTTAATTACTCTCAAGGACTGACACTATAGCTAGTAGAGACCAAGAATACCCTGCCCAGTCCCACCACATCCTGAGGTAGGAAAACACCTGATCTCAAAGAAACAGGAAAAGGCCCCTCGGGAGCTCGCAGAGCCCTGGCTGTGGCAAGGCTACACTGCACACCACCTAGCACACTCAAGCTGCGCAGTCAGCCCTGGAGCACCACTCGGGGAGGACAAGCTTCAAGACCTGAAGCCACAGCCACTCCTGTGTTACTCAGGTGGCACCAAGACCAATAGTAGGTCGGGACAGCCTTCAGGGACCCAGTGCTCTTTGCAGTGACACTACCAGAAAATGAAAACTAAGGAACAGAACACGGGAGGACAGAAAAGTCAACGTTCCTATTCTGCCTGCAACAATCCATTCTGACTATAAAGACAGACCAGGCTGAGCATAAGAGGATGGAGAACGGGAGGTGTGGACACAAACCAGGGGAGCTGCAGCGGCTGCACCGACATCAGAGAAGACACTGCAGAGCAAACGATGTTGCAGGGATAAGGTCAGTTCACAACTAACAGCAGTCAAAAATGAAAAGAAAAATATGTTGTGACATATAAGCACCATGTGAAGTTCAGATTTCAACGTCCGCTTATAAAGCTCTATTGCACCACAGACATGCTCAGATCACGTGTCATGCATGGCTACCTTCACGCCATGGTAACAGAGCTGAACATTACAAGAAGACTGTACACTGGTAGGTGGACAAGAAGGTCTGCATCTCTGCTCTAAGTACTGGGAGAAGGACCCACCCACTGAGCATGGAGTTTGGAAAGCAATACCAAAGTTCCATAGCTGCCAAAGTATTCCTCATCCTGCCAGGTGTCCTCGGGGTCGTACTCCTCCATCTGCCTCCCAAGGTGGTTGGCAGGTATGTACCCACAGCAGCCCGCACGCTCGCCCCACCACCAGTCTGCTGTGGTTTGTCTCAAGACAAGAATTTTTTCTCCTCTCACAAAACTGAGCTGAAAAATAATTGCCAGAACAGACAGAAGTTAGAATTCAAGAGAGAATCCAATTAACTGGTATCTTACCAATAACTAGGCAATGAAACCCCATTTTTGGTAGTCAAATCACAGTGACCTCAGTGATTTACCAACAACCAATAAAAACAATAGCAGGGTAAATTGTTTAATGGAACATCCATCCGAAAGAACACAGAGCCTAAATTTTTTTTAAGCTAATTTAGTTTGTGTGGGCACATGCATGTACCACAGTGTGTGTGTGTACAAGGCAGGTGGCAACTTGAAGGAGTCAGTTCTCTCCTTCCACCACGAGGATTCCACGAATACACCTCAGGTCATCAAGCTTGGCAGCAAGAACCTTTCTTTACCTGCTGAACTATCTTGCCAGCCCTCCTTACCTAATACTTTTGAAATGAAAGGCAGGCCTAACTATGTGGGGCTGATTCAGTTAAGAGGCTTCATATATGTGCTCCTGCCACACTTACATGACCAGGAGGGCTCTACAGCAAGTTCCCAAGCAGTGCGGGTACTTCCCATCCTGCTCATGCGTCTGCACATCCAGCTAGGTAGTTTGTTTTAACCGGGAAGTGAATGGTCATACACAGATCTTGTTGGCTCTAATCGTGTGGACACTTCTTTAATTTTGCCATGGAGCGTGTTGAAATTCACAGCATGGTATGTCAAGTGAACACAGCTACCTGAGTCTCATCAGTGGCAGCGTAGTCTGCGATGGCCACAAACTCCTCTGGCTGCGGCTGTGGCTGTGGCTGTGGCCCTTCCTGCAGGAGTTGCATCTCGCAGCCATAGTCCACAGGGTCTTCCTCCTGCCACCACCCAGGAGAGACACAGGATGACTGCACCATAAAGAGAATGTCAACAAAAGCAGCAAGAGATGCTTTCAGGATCTTTAGCTTTACCACTTCCGCTTCCTGAGCAACAATCAACCAGTAAGGTTGACACCATTGGTTGAGTTCCAGGGACCTCTTTTTTTTGTGTGTGTATGAATGTACTGTCTGCATGTAGGTTTGTGCACCCGTGTCATACAATGCCGCGGAGGTCAGAAGAGGGTCTCGGATTCCCCTGGAACTGGAGTTCTCCTGGAATTGGAGTTACAGACGGTTTTCAGCCGCCATGTGGGTGCTGGGGATCGAACCCGGGTCCTCTGCAAGAGCAGTCAGTGCTCTTAACCGCTAAGCCATCTCTCCAGCCCAAGGCCATCTCTCCAGCCCTCCAGGGACCTCTTTAGACCTGAGGATAGAGCTGGAGGGCCATGAGCCCAAGCAGGCACAGTAAGGGCCTATGGAAGGTGCCAAAGCTGGCCTACACCTCCATTATATCAGCAGAGCTCAAGCAGCCCAACTAGGACCTACACTACTGAGACTTGAGAAATTACTGCCCTTTGCCCCACATCTACCTTCTAGAAGAATAAATATGCCTCAAAGACACAGACTGGGGGTGGTAGAGTCTCAAATCACACACTGAAACCTAATGAAGTAACCCTGTCCTGATATGTACATTCTAACCTAAAAAGGCATTAACTTGCTTAGGGAATGTGTAAAAACAGAACTAAATTATAACATGCTGAAACAGAATTCCAGATAGGAGATAATAATCAACAGACTGGTATTTATCCTCTAAAGCTTTTTAAAAGGGTGCATTACCACACACATAGAACGTGCTGAGATCGCTCACTCAAGCCTCACGGTCTATGTTTCCCACTAAGGCAAGATAGGAAAACTAAGGGGACAAAGGAAGGAGACTCTGTCTCAAAAAGACAAAGAAAAAAGAAGAGTGGTACATCTAACATAAGAAAATGTAAATACAAGGTAAGAAGTATTTACTAACACACATAAAGATACTTCATAAAAATCAAAGATTGGGGCAAGAGAGATGGCTCAGCATTTAAAAGCACTGACTGCTCTTGCAGAAGACCAGGGTTCAATTCCCAGCACCCACGGGGTGGCTAAGAACCATTTTAGGCAGGACGTGGTGGCACACACCTTTAATCCCAGCACTTGGGAGGCAGAAGCAGGCAGATCTCTGTGAGTTCAAGGCCAGCCTGGTCTACAGAGGGAGCTCCAGGCCAGCTGGGACTAAAGGGAGACCCTGTCTCAAAAAAAAAAAAAATTAAAGATCTGGGAAAAAACACATTCCAAATATATATAGCCCATAACTGACATTCAAAATATATGACACAGAAGACAAAATCAAAAACAAATCCACTTCAAGCCGGGCGTGGTGGCGCACGCCTTTAGTCCTAGCACTTGGGAGGCAGAGGCAGGTGGATCTTTGTGAGTTCAAGGCCAGCCTGGTCTACAAAGCGAATTCTAGGACAGCTGGGGCTACTGTCTCAAAAAGACCGAAAACAAACAAACAAACAAAAACAAATCCACTTCAGTATGGAGTTCTTTGACACATCTCATAAAAGATAAAGCTCTGAGGTGCTGGGAAAGTCATTCAGCTGGTAAAGAGCTTGCTTTGTAGGAGCAAGGACCCAAATTTACTCCCAGGAACCCACACAAAAATGCCAGGTATAGTGGGACACACCTGTAACCCTAGAGCTGGGGAAGCAAGAATAAAAGGATCCCTGAGGCCCTAGTGCCAGCCAGTCAAGCATAACTGGTAAGCTCCAGGCCAGTGTGAAACCAAGTACCAGAGGAGGTGGACAGCATACCAGAAGACACCCAAGCTCGTCCTCTGGCCTATACACACAAATAAAGGTTTGAGCCGGGCGTGGTGGCACGCATGCCCTTAATCCTAGCACTCAGGAGGCAGATCTTTGTGAGTTCAAGGCCAGCCTGGTCTACAGAGTGAGTTCCAGGCCAGCTGGGGCTACAGGGAGAGCCTGTCTCTAAAAGACCAAAAAAAAAAATTTTTTATTTTTAAAAGCATTTTTATTAGAATATCCATTTAGTCAACTGCACATAATCAACATTCCTCAAAATGTGAAGTGGCCTTTTTTCCTGATTAGACTGTGTGTATACACCCCAGGCACAAAACTCTGTAAACACAGATCTTCCTAATGTATCGAGCATCTTGCTTGGTCCTATGACCAACTAAGCACAAGTAAACACTGGAGGCCTATGGTGTCCAGTATGCTAAGTCCCCTGAAGGGTTCACAGCAGCACTCGGCTTAGCACCTAGTGACTCATTTCTGTCTTACTGTTCTTTAAATTCAAGCATGGTCCTGTTGGCCACCACACTGCATGACACACTGGAACCCTGGGAGCTGATGCTTGCTCCCTGTACCGATTGTTACACACAAATTCTTACCACATACCATAACAGAGATGACCTGTGAGTCACTTCTGGGACAGTCGCCTGGTGTCTCCATAGTTCATTTAGACTCTGCCTCATAACTGCTGCTTTATTATTTAATTTTCCCCTCCATGTCTACCTCAAAAAAAGAAAAATACAAAGTGCTTGATAATTAATTCATTTTAACTCTAAGGTTTAATGTGTATATAACAAATAGCAGAAAAATGGAGTTTAGCTAGGCATGAACCCGTTCCTTTAATCTTTCTTCTTTTTTTTTTTTTTAAGACAGGGTTTCCCTGTAGCCCCTGCTGGCCTGGAACTCTCTATGAAGACTAGGCTGGCCTCTATCTCACAGAGATCCACCTGCCTCTACCTCGGGTTGAAATTAAAAGTGTGCCCCAGCAGGCCAGGCAGCTCATCACAATTCTTTAGAGACATTTAAAAATTATAAACTTCATGGGGCTGGAGAGATGGCTCAGCGGTTAAGAGCGCCAACTGCTCTTGTAGAGGACCCGGGTTCAATTCCCAGCACCCACATGGCTGCTAAGAACTGTCTTTAACTCTAGTTCCAGGAGAATCTGACACCCTCTTCTGACCTTCGTGGCATTGCACAACACGGGTGCACCAACCTACATGCAGACAGTACATTCATACACATAAAAAATAATAATAAATAATTATAAACTTCAGCCAGGCATGGTGGCGCACACCTTTAATCCTAGCCCTCAGGAGGCAAAGCAGGTGGATCTCTGTGAGTTCAAGGCCAGCCTGGTCTATAAAATGAGTTCCCGGCCAGCTGGGGCTACAGGGAGACCCTGTCTCAAAAACACGAAAAAAAAAAAAAAAAAAATAATATATATATATATATACATAATATATCTATATATATATATATATATATAAACTTCAAATAATGTGTGATTTCTTCACTAGTCAGCTAGGTATTAATCTTACTCCTCAGAAGCCTATTGTTGATTTACAATAGACTAAATAATAAAACGCTATCAATTCTCTGAGATTCTAACTGCTTAAACTCCCGGCCTAGTACTTGATCTGTTCCACTGGCAGAACTGAGCTCTGCAGTTCAGACCCCCTCCAGCTCCTCAGTTCTTTTCTCGGAGACAGTGTAACCCTATGGCTTTAAGATGACTGTGTTTTCAATTACACCACAATTCTTTGTTTAAACCCTGCTTTGCTTCTAGATCTGGGTCTCATTCATTTTTTAATAAACAGAATTACAAATACTTTACATAAATTACATCTTCGGTGGAAAGTAAGGGGACAGAATGAGATGACGTCCAGTGTGGCAAAGAGTGATTTGGAGAGGCAGTAGGCCCGGCCAAGTGGGTGTGGTCATGAGTATTGGGTCAAGGCACGGGGGCGTGGCTCAGAGGGAACCAGGACTAGTGGGCGTGGTCCTGGAGGGCGCGGCTTTGGGAACTGGGTTAGGGTGGGCGGGGAGCATAAGGGAAGGGAGGACTCAGTTGAGGGCAGTGCTGGGGCAGGGGCGGGCGCAGCCTCCAGTAGGCAGCGCAGAACTTACGCCGAAGGGTAAGAACCAAAGTCCAGAAAAGGGGCGGAGGCCTCAGCACGTTGGCGACGGCCCCGCGCGTTGGATCTTTAGCCTAGGGTATCCTGCCTTTCCTGTGGTCCCGCCGTCTGAGCTGCCCATCGAAAAACCTACCTCGGCCGTGTTTCTCCGCTGATGTGGGACTACACCACTGAGGAACAGACAAGGGCCAACCGGCCCGGAGCCGCCGCCCTCAGCCGCGCAGGCGCAGAGTCCCGCAGCCCGCTGAAGCACACGCCCCGCCTACCACTGGTTCCCGTGCATGCGCATTCCCTGCCTATCGCTGGTTCCTGCGCAGGCGCGGTTCCTAGCTGTCCGTCAGTGCCGAGTACCCTGGCGAAGGTAGGGCAGTCTGAGAGCCTGGCGCCCTGGACCGGCTTCCGGCAGAAAGGAACAGGGCTCAGCTCTGGTGTGGGGCTCAGTCTGGAGACTACCCGGAGAGGAAGAGGAAGGGTCGGCCTGCCCGGGAGGACTAAGGCTGCGCTGGGGAAGGAAGCGCGGGCGCACCCCGATGCCAGCTTCCCAGGCTGGGCGGATCGAGCTGTCCAGAGGGCACAGGTGCTGCTTGGTCCTCTCTCCGAAGGTCAGTTGGGCTCATCTGCAGATGTGCAAGCCCATCAACTCTCTCCGTCCCCAGCCCTGCACATCCTGTGCTCTGACAAGGCCTCGCTGACCCAAGGAGCCACTGATGCCATATGGGCTAGAGCAGAGCTTCTTAAGCTTTTAACACTGACAACCCCTTTCTGCCTAAGAAGCTTTTGTGTGATCTTAGGTGCGAAAAAATGGGCATACAGCCGCGCATAGCGGCACACGTCTTTAATCCCAGCACTTAGAAGGCACAGGCAGGCTGATCTCTGTGAATTCGAGGCCGGCCTGGTCTACATAAACGAGTTCCAGGCCAGCTGGAGCTACAGAGGTACCCAGTTTGAAAAAAGCAAAAATAAATAAATAGCCATGCAAATCAAACATTTAGTGATATAAATCAGAATAGAATTTATTTTAAAACAAGTTTTTTGTGTACACATAATTTTACCATTTATTAGGGTTGAAAGCAGATTTACATACTGAGCCAGCTGTATTTGTCTAACAGTTGCTTTCTGTAATTAAACCATTATGTTTCTAAAAAGGCACCAAACTTTACAATAAAAACAGGGCAGTTCATAACATACAATAGTCTCAGACCTCACACAGATTTCTGAAGCAGCATTCAATGGTTTTCATGCCATAGCATATGCAGTACAAATTGTACATGTGTTCAGAGCCAAAATTGCAGTGGAGTTATAGAATGCAGCAGGATTGAGCACCACCAGAGACACTTTGAATTCATCACACATTTAAGTTTGAATTAATTTTTGGTCATTGTGCATTCAAAAATTCTGTTGCCAAAATTTCCATCTCTCCCCCACCCCCAACATCCAATTATGGAACACTGTGACATACCACAATTTAAGAAGTTTTAAGCTTGAGTATTATGGAGTAAATGAGAAGCCTCAAAAGTTTCTGGCTAATTCGGGGGTGAAGGGGTTATGGCTGAGCCTAGACTGCAGTGTGAATGTGGCCATTTCCAAGGAGGAGCGTCTACACAAATACATTGGTGTCTTTGCCAAGACCATCTGCCTAATTTTCCAGTTCCACCAGATGAGAGTCAAAGCCCTGAGCCAGGATGCCACAGGCTGAAATGGGTCTGCCACAGTCTTTGGAAGCTGAGGAAGCAGTCCTGAGACACCACAGAGAAGCAGGCTAGACTTGGAGCAGAATGTACCTAATCTTGGGAAGCTAGTACCACCCAGCCAGGACTCCAGGCACTAGGATCTTCCCCTCAGAGCCCAAGTTCACTCACTAGGAAAAGGTAACTTGGGAACTTGAGTAGTTCTTCCAGGCATGAATCCAATATACCTTAAAAACACATGGGAAGAAGAAACAAGAACCATAATCAAGAGAAAACAGTTTGGCCAGGTGTGGTGGTGCACACCTTTAGTCCCAGCACTTGGGAGGCAGAGGCAGGTGGATCTCTATGAGTTCAAGGCCAGCCTGGTCTACAGAGAGAGCTCCAGGCCAGCTGGGACTAAAGGGAGGCCCTGTCTCAGAAATACCAAAAAAAAAAAAAAAAAAAAAATAGAAAACAGTTTGAAGTAGAAAGATAGATGATCCACATACTGGTGTTGTCAGACAAGGACTTCAGAGTGATGAGAGTTAATACATTAAAACATTTAAAAAATAAATAAAATAAAAACATTTTAAGGAAAAGATGAATAAAATAGACATATGATGGGAAATCACATAGAGGATAAAAACATTTTTGGTCTTTTTAAAAAATTTTTTTTATGTGTATGAATGTATTGTCTGCATGTAGGTCTGTGCACCTGTGTCGTGCAATGCCACGGAGGTCAGAAGAGGATGTCAGATTCCCCTGGAACTGGAGTTCTCCTGGAATTGGAGTTACAGATAGCTCCCCCTCTCTGACTCTGCCATCCGTGGCACACACGGCTCATCTCGAAGGCCCAGGCTGACTCCATTCCACACCTGCCGCTGCTCTTGGTAGTCGTCCCATGGTCCTGGCATCTCCAAAATGCTGGGGTCGCCACTGAAACTGAGGCAGCACCTTCACCAATGGTCTCTTCTGACCTCTCCTGGTGTAAAGCCTCAGCTTCTCTCCATGACCCCTGTAATCCTGGGGTCTCCACTGAAAACGAGGTGCACTTCCACCAATGGTCTTTCCTGACCTCTCACAGTGCCAAGCCTCAGCTGCTCTCTGTGATCCCCTCACATTTCAACACCAGAACCATATAGGAGACTCTTACACACTACCAACTCCTGCTTCTGGCTTGACATGGAGGCTCAGGCCCCTTCTGGAACACAGCTTCTGTGTGCTGACCCTGAAGAAATTCTTCCCGGAAGATTTCACCACAGTGATGCTGGTGTCTTGTTACAGCTGATTTTTCAGCCGCAGCTAACCAGCATCCATTGTCCCAGTACAACAAAGATTTCACATCAGGTTTTGGTCTCTTGTTACAGCTGATTCTTCAGCCCCAGCTGACCAGAACCCACAGATTACACAGTCCTGATGAACTCTGTTCCCCTTTGAAACTAGAAACTTCACAAGCCAGGCCTCCATCTTCTACAACTCCTTCAGCAAAACTGCTCCAAGTTCCACAGCCACGATCTTTAGGCATTCAATGATCTTCCCAGCCCAAAGTTCCAAACGCCTCCACAATCCTTCCCCAAAACACCAAGGTCAGGTCTGTCACAGCAATACCCCACTCTTCTGGTACCAATTTCTGTCCTAGTTTGTCTTCCATTGCTGTGACAAAACACTCTGACCAACACCAACTTGGGGAGGAAAGGGTTTATTCAGCTTACATCTCCTGGGTCACAGTTCATCACTCAGGGAGCCCAAGGCAGGAACTCAGGGCAGGAACCTGGAGGCAGGAGCTGAAGCACAGGCCATGGAGGAATGCTGTTCACTGGCTTGCTTCCCTGGCCCATGCCCAGCCTGCCTTCTTATTCGGTACACAACAACCTGCCCAGGGTGGCACCACTCATTGTGGGTCTGGCCCTCCCACACTGCTGGACAATCAAGACAAATACTCCACAGATGTAGCCACAGACCAATCCAATGGAGCCAATTCCCCAATTGAGGCTCCCTCAACCCAGGTGTGTCAAGTTGACACTAAAGCTTCCAGCACATGGGGTTTATAATGTGAAGACATGAACCACATGCCAAAAGTACTACAAAAATCTGCAGAGGTCCTGTGGTAACTTGAGCCAGGTCAGTAGTTCACACTGAAATCCCCAAAAGATGCAGTGATGCAAGCAAAATATAAAGGAATGGGGAAATAAAGTGTTAATAGAAGCTGGGCGTGGTGGTGCATGCCTTTAATCCTAGCACTTGGGAGGCAGAGGCAGGCAGATCTTTGTGAGTTCAAAGCCAGTCTGGTGTACAGAGTGAGTTCCAGGACAGCTGGGGCTACAGGGAGACCCTGTCTCAAAAAGACCAAAAAAATAAAGTGTTAATAGAAAAGAAGGTAGTAAAGGAGAATATCGGATAGAAAATGGAAAATAAGCCTTAAATCCCTGCACTTGGGAGACAGGCAGGTGGATTGGTCTCCATAGCAAGTTCCAGGCCATCTGTGCATGTAGGAAGACCCTGTCCCAAAAAGACTAAAAAATGAAAAATCAGCAGGAAGATAATGGAATCGAATGCAAAAGTATCTAATATTATTAAATACAAAATTAGTAAACATGCCAAATTTTTAAATATGGATTTTTTAATAGCTTTAACTAGACACTATAAGAAACAAACTTCAGCCAGGGGTGGTGGTACATACCTTTAATACCAGCACTCAGGAGGCAGAGGCAGGCAAATCTCTGTGAGTTCAAGGCCAGCCTGTTCAATATAGTGAGTTCCAGAACGGCTGGGACTACAGGGAGACCTGTATTTGATTCCTCATTCTCTACTTTTCTAAAAACATTTTTTTTTTTTGAGACAGGGTCTCCCTGTATCCTCAGCTGTCCTGGAACTTGCTCTGTAGACCAGGCTGGACTTGAACTCACAAAGATCCGTCTGCCTCTAAAAACATTTTTACAAATAATTTAGTAGGAAGAATTTTTTATTATTTTTATTAAAATTTTTATTTATTTTTGTAAGTGTATGAATGTACTGTCTGCATGTAGGTTTGTGCACCCGTGTCATGCAATGCCGAGGAGGTCAGAAGAGGGTGTCAGATTCCCCTGGAACTGGAGTTAAAGACAGTTCTCAGCCACCATGTGTGTGCTGGGAATCGAACCCTGGTCCTCTGAAAGAGCAGTCAGCGCTCTTAACCGCAGACAATTTATTTGGCTCATGGTTCTGGAAGCTCGACAGGTTCCTGCTGTGCTATAGTATCAGGAGAGAAAACTAGAGATAGCTGAACTTGTTTTCATAACAAACTCACACTGGCAAACCCTAACCCCTAGTGACAAGGGCATTATCTCTATTCAGGAGCAGAGCCTTCAAGGATAGCCATTCTTCCAAGTTCATCATGACACATCCCTTCTTTTCACTTTTATTCATTATTTTTTGGGGGGTCTTCTTGAGATAGGATCTCTTTATAGCCCCTGCTGGCCTGAAAGTCCTATGTAGACTAGGCTGGCCTTGAACTCACAGAGATTAGCCTGCCTCTGCCTCCCAAGTGCTGAGATTAAAGGTGTGTGCCACCACACCTAGCCTTATTTATATCTTTCTTAAAAGATTTGTTTAAATATATATATGTATATACGTATATATATATACGTATATACATATATGTATACACACACACACATCTATATATGGAATGGGGAGGACTAGGGATGTAGTTCAGTTGGTAGAGTGTTTACCTAGCATGCATGAAGCCCTATGTTTGATCCCAAGCACCTCATAAAACTGTAGTCTATTACGAGTTCCTTGGGGTCAGGAAAAAGAACAAAGAAAAGAGTATGGTCTAATCAGTGTCAATGTAGCATATGCAGACTTGTTACATTACTATAGTCTTAATGTCACAGCTCTGAAGCCTTGGAGTATTCAATCAGAATATATGTTACCATGTAAGGAAGAAAAGGGAGCTAGAATGATATAAAAGGAAAAACCTCACTATGCTCTAGTCTGAGTTTGTTGTCGTTTTGTTGTTTTCTGAGACAATGTCTCCTTGTAGCCCCGGCTAGCCTGGAACTTGCGATGTAGACCAGGCCAGCCTTGAACTCACAGAGAACCTGCATGCTGGGATTGAAAGCATATGCTACCAGGCCAGGCAAGGGTCTGAGTTTCTTGGATAAGAATCTGCTGAGGGGCTGGAGAGATGGCCTAGCGGTTAAGAGCGCCGACCGCTCTTGCAGAGGACCCGGGTTCGATCCCCAGCACCCACATGGCGGCCGAGAACCGTCTGAAACTCCAATTCCAGGAGAACTCCAGTTCCAGGGGAGTCCAACACCCTCTTCTGACCTCCGCGGCGCAGCATTGCACGTCACGGTGTGCACAGACTTGCATGCAGACAGATACATTCATACACATATGGAAATAAATAAAATTAAAAAAAAAATTTTTTTTTTAAAAAGAATCTGCTAAGTCAGTGACAGCACAAATGAAGCTCCTTTCTGGAAGAAAAGCCTCAGTGCCACATCTCTTTGTATAGCTCTCCTGTCATATAACTTGAGGCCAGGTTTCCAGGGTCCAGAGATGGTATTTTTGACTCCTTTGTTCCTGGGGTTTGTTCCCTGGAACTCTGGCAGTGATGACCTCACCTGATGCTACCAGACCAGTTGATCCATGGCCCTCCCGCCATGCCAGGGCAAGACCCTGGGAGCACAAAAGAATCCGGTGGGGGGGCTGGAGAGATGGCCTAGCGGTTAAGAGCACCGACGCTCTTGCACGAGGACCTCGGGTTCAGCAATCCAGACCACATGGACGACGCTGGGGAACCGGTCTGTAACATCCAACTCCAGAGAAACTCCATTCCAGGGAAGTCTGAGACCCTCTTCTGACCTCCGCGGCGTTGCACACACGGGTGACAGTAAACTGCACGCAGACAGTACAGTCATACAAAATGAAAATAAATAAAAAAAAAAAAAATATAAAAAAAAAAAAACAAAAAGAAAAGATGCCGGTGGGTTGCCAAGGAGCCAATAAGAAAGAGCATCAGAGCCTAGGTTCATGCCATTCATTATTTCAAACCGTGCCGCCTAGAAGTAAGAGAGTGGAAGCTAGGTCTCTGGGAAACTTGCTGAGTCTAAACAACGGCTGGAGATCATGAAGAATGGATGACATAATTGGTCGAGAATGTTAGGGAGTTGAAGTTAATAGCGCGATAGAGATGGAATCAAGATCTCTCTGGCGTAATAAAAAAAAAAAAGGTCGGGGACTGTGTCAGACGATGGCCTAAGGGGGAGTTGAAAAGAGCACCATTGCTGCTCGGTTCTTGCATGAGGACGGTGGTTGACTCCAAGTATGTCACCCACATGTTTTTCGCCGGGCGGGAGAACTGTCTGTTAGACTCTCAGTTTCAGGAGAACTCACCTTATTCTCTAGGGAATACACGACAACCTTCTTCTGGGACTCATCCAGCATGCAACGGACACGGGTGCGCACAAATACACCTCACACGCAGACAGTACATTCAATATAAATAAATACATAAATAAATAAATAAATATTGAAAATTAAAAACAAAAAAAAAGGGCCTTGAGAAAAAGCGGCTTGTTCTAATTGTTGAGTGTAGCGGTACTCTGGAGACGGAAGACCCATGGCGGAGGAGCGTGGGATCAGTAGCTGGAGCTGGAAGGCATGGCGCACTGGCCACTAGTCCATGCCCACTTGGGGAGCAGCAGCAACCCCCTGAGCCTTCTCCACCTGTTGGGAGGGGACAAGATGGAAAGGCCGAAGGCTGGAAGCACAGGGAGGCCTGAGGCATAGGCAGACACAGAAGGAAGCCCGGGGCACAAGAGGAGGGGTGGGGCCAGGAGGGCGTGGCCTCAGGGTACCGGCTAGGAACAAAGATCCATGCCTGTAGTCCTGGCTGTTAGGCAGGCTGAGACAGGAGATCACTTAAGTCTGAGTTCGCTGAGCTGTATATGACTGTGCTGAGTCAATGTGTCTGTATGCTATAGGATTTGGCATCATGGTATGATAGGGCGATAATGAGACTCGCCTTTCTCGATAAGTCCACTCTGTTCCTCTTTAAGAGGTCCTGATGGGCGTGCCCCAGAGACTTATGTGACGTAACGGAGGACCTCGGGCTACTCTGTCTTGAGCAATAGAAAAGATATAATTGTACGAGGGGATCAACGCGGGAGTAAATAAACAGCCGTGTAATGCGGATATATATAACTGTGCCAAACGAACGGCGGGGGGATGAAGAATTTTTCTTTTTTTTTGTTTTTTTTTTTTTTGGTCTTTTCGAGACAGGTCTCCCTGTAGCCCCAACTTGTCTGGAACTCACTTCTGCAGACAAGGCTGGCTGATTGCATCACAAGATCTCCCACTCCGCTGTCTACCTCCCAAGTTTGCTAGGAGTAGTGCGGGTGACTTACGCCGTCAGGCGCGGAAATGATTTCTGAACCAAGATACTCTTACAGAGTTTATGACCAGGATTGGACGGTTTACACAAAGATGCCAATGTGAAAGAAAAATTTAAAAATATTTACTGGTTTGATATGGACCAGCATGTCACTCAAGTGGCATAGTAGGCATTACCCCTCTCAGCTGGCTACTATACTGGTGGTGATGTAGCTAGAATATTAGTCGTAAGAGATCATTGGGCCTGGAGACGATGGCCTAGCGGTTAGAGGCATTTGCTCGGGTTCTCATCCTGTGACAAGAGGGGTACCCTGACCTGGGGGTTCGATCTCGAACATCACCCTACTGTGATGGCGGTGCGTTGAGTAAATCTTGTTTTAACAATCAGTTCCTAGGGAGAATCACCACGACACCCCTAAAGCTCTTTTTGACCTCTCGTCGTGCTTTTGTGCTTACAACGCCTCGTGGGGCTTGCACAATGGTCACATACCTGATAAAATATAATAAATAATATAAATAAATAAATATAATGGATATTTAAAGTTAAATTAAAAACAAAGATTGTCGTTAGAGAAGGAATGAAATCGACATGGGGTGGGCTGTAAGTAGTGGGTGCGAGCATGTGTGGGAGGCGGTTCCAATATGATCAAAATATTATCGTATTGTAAATTTCACGGATGACTAAAATCCCTAATAGAAAAAATTGAAATAAAATATATTTTTTAAATGTCTTAGTTTATCACTGTTTTGTTTTTGTATTTTTTTTTGGTCTTTTGACGATCAGTGAGTACTCCTTATCCCAGCTGTCTTGGAACTCACTCTTGTAGACCAGCTGGCCTAGAACTCACAAGACAGGCCGGCCTGTGCTGCTTGCCTCGCCTCTCAGTGCTGGATTAAAGGAGTGCGCACCACCCTGGCAAAAGGATAAGATTTGAAATCTAGCATACAAAGATTTTAACTAAAAACTTAAAACAAGATTACCCTGCTAAGTATTTACCTATAAATTTTTGCTTAAGATTAAAATATGCCTTCTCCCCGTTGTACAGCGACGAACCCTGGCACACTGGAGGAATAACTCCTGTGCTAATTTGCAATCAAGATGTTCTATGTTATGTCTCTCATTGGGGGTCTGCTCAAGGCGTAAGGCTTGATTCGGGTCTTTACACACTTTGGAGGAGGCCAAAGGAGTTTATTGGATAGATTACACCCAAATAAAGAAGGTCTACTTGACAACAAGACCAGGAAAAATGGACAATCTTTATCCAATGGCGATCTCTTTAGAAATCATAGAAAATGAGGGGCTTGACAGAGATGGCCTAGAGGTTAAGAGCGCTGACCGCTCTTGCAGGGTTCGATCCCCAGCACCACATGGCGGCTGAGAACCGTCGAACTCCAATTCCAGGAGAAACTCCAGTTCCAGGGTAATCCAACGCCCTCTTCTGACCTCCGCGGCATTGCATGACACGGGGTGCACAACCCTACACACAGACAAGACAATACATTCATACACATAATAAATAAAATAAAATAAAATAAAAGAATTTTTTTTTTATTTTTTTATTTCTAAAATTGTTTTTATGGGGAAAAATAACAGATAACTTGGTGATTAATGTAACTAAAACAGCATCTCCCCTCACTATTTTGATGCATATCTAGCCTTACCCTGTGAAAGCTTAGAGAACCACAGAGAGCTTTAATGGACAAATACATGTCCCAAATTCCACCCCCTTTACAGGTCATCTAGGGAGCCTTTAAAATTAATTCTAGCCAGGCATTGTGGTGCATCCCTTTATCCGAGCAACTCAGGACACAGAGGCAGTGGATCTCTGGAGTTTTCAAGGCAAGCCCTGGTAGACATAGTGAGCTCCAGGGCCAGCTTGGGACTAAAGGAGACCCTCTCAAAAGAGACCAAAAAATAATAATAACCTAAAAAGAAACCCGATGATACTATATTACCTAAAAGACTTAATGGGTTTAGTTTTTACTTTTGCTAAGTATGTGCTACTTACAGTTTGCTTATGTTTCTGTGAAAGTACAACAATATCTCCCATCTAATAAGAAGATCTTGGGCTGGAGAGATGGCCTAGCGTTTAAGTAAGAGCACCAACTGGCGCTTGCAGAGGACCTGGGTTCAATCCAAGCAACTCACGTGTCACCGGAGAACATCTTTAGCTCCAGTTCCAGGGGAATCAACACCCTCTTCTGACCTCCGCGCATTGAACGACACAGGTGCATAAACCCACATGCGACCAGTACAACAGTAATACACACACAAAAAATAAATTTTAAAAAAAAAGAGGGGCTGGAGAATGGCCTAGTGGTAAGAGTGCCGACTGCTCTTGCAGAGGACCCAGGTTCAGTCCCAGCAACCACAATGCGGCTGAAAAATGTCTTTAACTCCAGTGTCCAGGGGAGCAGCACCCCCCTTCTGACCTCCGAGCCATTGAACGACAACGGTGCACAGACCTACATGCAGACAGTACATTCATACACAATAAAGAATAAATTAAAAAAAAGAATATATCTCAACTCCAGAATCCAAAAGGGATAACAAGACAATCCAGCCCTAAAACTCCCCATTTCCCGATGAAATGCTGGTTGGCTCTGAAGGAGAAATCTTAGGTCCTGAATGCTTTTCACACGGCCACCACACTTCCTAGCAGCTTTCCTGGAAGGCTGTGTTCACAACCCACACACACTGGCCCCACCCCTAACATGAGTTCAGTCCCAATAACAGGACACTCACTGGACCAGAGTCCTGCCTAACTGACCTTCCTCATAATTGGGAAACCTACCCCACAACCTGCCTGAGATGAACACAACCTTTAGCCCCCAATCCTTACCCCCTCTGCAAAGGGAGAAAAATATAAAAACCCTGAGTATGTAAGAGAGATCATACTCTCCTCCAGATCCTGGGCTTCCAGGAGGTGCCCACCTCCTCCCACCCCCAAGCTGGGGGAGGTGTCCCTCTCAGGTTTATTCCTGTACAAATCTGCTTGCGATGTAGAAGGTTGATTTCCCTTTGTCTCTTTCCTGTTACTATTTCCTTACAGGCTCATCTCTGAAGTCTAATGTATGAAGCGTATGTAGATTAATGTTATAAAGGAAACAAAGTTTTCAAATAGGATGAAAAATATCTAGGAAGTTCCTCCATATTATTTTCCTATTAGTCTAGTAATTAATGTAAATGAAACTTTGGCATCCCCTTATAAAACTTAACACCTGCCAAGTTTTATATTACGGAAATTTTAAAAATCAGGAATAAATATTTGTAAATATATTATTAGGATCAAGGATTTGATACAGACATTAGAAATAACTGAGTATGAAAAATTGAGTGCTTAGGTAAAATGGGTTAAATTTATAGTGCATGTGCTCAATAAGAGTGATTGTTGTGCTCATGTGGCAGGACATCTCCAGGTACAAGTAGTGGTACCCTTTCACCCTTGAATGGGACACAGAGCTCACCAGAGTTAACTGATGCTGGCCCTCTTACGCGATAAGGATGCATGGAGAAATAAGACTTTCCAGAGTCTGTTGCTCCTGTTTCCAGCTATCCGGGCCAGCCCTTTGGAACCTCCTTCTTATCATCAGAGTAAATTACTCCTCATCTTTCACATGAGAGGGGTATAGATTCTCTTATCCAGTGAGGAATTGTGAAGCCTAAACCCACATCTTGAATGTCTTGAGCAACAAAGAAGCAAATAACAATTATTCCGCCCTCAGTATCTCCCCAGATGACATATAGTGGCACTGTAGACAGAGGAGCCATTGCTCAAGCCTACTACAGGCCTGGTAAGGGACCTGTGGATTGGTTCAATTGACTAAAACCTTTTACCCTGGGGCTTCAATCTCTTCCTCTTAGTGAAGCTAATCCCAGGGCTGAGAGGTCATTCATTACCTGGGTCCTTTAATATCCACATTGATTCTATAGGATTCCCCAGGGGAGTCCCCAAATAGTTTTGTAGGGATAAATAATTCACCAGAGAAGAACCACTCAGATAAAATGATGCCAATAGAAAGTATTTAGTCAGCTGACAACTACACACTGAACATTCAGTCTCAGGTATAGCAAAGAGCTACAGGTGGGAGGCATTTTATATAGGAAGACCATATCCAGGGGTGGAAAATTAAAGTTCCAAGCTTAGGGGTGAAAGGCCCCTCTAACAATTCCTATCCTCTAAAAACAAGCCAAGCATAAAGACATAACCCATAAATCCAAATTAGTAGAATGTTTCCAAGCAAACCAGAGTAAGTCAACAAGTCAACCTGTTCTCAACTTCTGCCTGGTTTAGTTGTCTATTCCATACTGAGTTAAGTGTTAACTACTGGACTCAGGTTGGGGCTACAATATTGTGGCATAGCTATGGGCAATCCTGAGGTGCTTCACTGCACTATGTAAGATAAGAAACCAAATAGCTACAGATTTTAAATACACTATATTCTGGTGGGCAACAGTCTACAGAAGTGTAAATTAATCAACAAAGATTTCTTGGTTATATCAGAAATGCTTTTAAAGTGGCATCCAGCCAGCTGGATGCCACCAGCTAAATGCTTGGGAGAACAGACTCACACTTGATATGATGCTGGAAGAAAAGGGAAGTATCTGTATTATACTTGGTGGAAAATATTGCAATTTTATTGCCAATAATCCAGTTCCTAGTGGAACAATTACAAGGGCCCTTCGGGGACTACTTTCTCTAATGAGTTAGCTGAAAATTCAGGAAAAATCAATCTTTTTCTAATTTTATGGAATGGTAGTTTGAAAAATAAAAAGGGAGTCCAGTTTGTTATAGTCTTAGGTGTCATGATTACAATTGGATGATGTATAATCCCATGCATACAAGAGGTTAATCATTATTTCAATGATTAATTAAAACAACAACTGGAAAATTCATAACATCTTATAATATTTATTAATGAGTACTAATTAAATTTAAAGAAAAGAATAAAGGGCTGGTTATCCTAATCCCAACACAAGCATGCCAGCCACCATGCTTGAAATAAACCCAACTTCCTTTTAATTGGAGGCCTGACATTTCTCCTCTCTGCACTGAGTCTCCCCTCAAAAATGAACCTAACATCTGGTGCTGTGAACACAGTTGAGAGTCAAGATTCTGGCTGCCTGGGGGTCAGCGCGGATGATGACTCCAATCAGATTGCTGCCAGTTATAGGTTCTGCACCACCATGGATCTGACTTCATTCCAAAGAAAATATGAACGTATCCATGTGAACTAACAGGTATACTCCAGGCTGGGAAGCATCTCATCCCTCTGTTGTGTCATTACCCCCGTTTCATCATCTCCCATTCAAGCTCCAAGCAGCTAGAACAAAAAACATCACCCCCCACTTCTATGACATAAAAGGGTGGCATGTAAGGTCATAAGCCCACCTAAACTGGGGATTTTCCAGGAAGCCACTTGAGGTAGAAGTTCTGAGAAATTTGCTACAATCAGGCTCCTACCTATACTGGTCACAAGCCTCAGTTTATCTTGAGATGCTTCTACTGATAGCAACCACAGATCAACCTACATCCTAATACCTCATATCCTTGCCCCCACCTTCTTATAAACTCACTTCCTTGTTTGCCTGGGTATAAAACTGCCAATTGGAGGACATTCTAATGCTGGCCATCCTAATCCTGACACAGGCAGGCCAGTCACAATGCTGAAAAAAACCCAACTTCCTTTTCAGTATTTTTGTTTTTGTTTAATTTTATTTTTTGTATGTGTATGAATGTAATGTCCTCATGTAGGTTGGTGCAACCATGTCATGCAATCCACAGAGTCAAGAGAGGGCATTGGGATTCCCCTGGACCTGGAGTTAAAAGAAGGTTCTCAGTTGCCATGTTGTGTTAGTTACCTTGTGATCTACCAGGGTTCCCTCTGGCGAACAGTCGGTGCGATTAACCGCTAGGCTATCTCTCCAGCCCCCAAACTTCCTTTTCAAAAAAACGAACAAAAAAAAGAGTAAAAGAAGTAAAACATATATATATATATATATATGAGTTTTATATATGGATATATATATTATATATACATATATAAACCTCCTTTTTTTTCTTCAAATGACGTTTACTGTTATGACGTAGAGGCTTCCAGACCCAGCCACAATCTTCATTTTCCTTGTCCTTGGTTTGTTCTTCTGAGCAGAGTCTGTCCACTCTCAGGGAATGTGAATCCTAAATGAATGCAGGCTGATGCTTGTCTGAGACCAAAGTGTAAACTCAAGGCTGCATCCTGCTCTTAATAGCTACCTTTTGTTGATCAGCTGAACATTTTTTTGCCAACCATGTCAAAATATAAATGTAAAAAAAAAAAAAAAAAAAAAAGGCGTGGTGGCACACACCTTTAAATTAATCCTAGCACTCGGAGGCAGAGGCAAGGTTGGATGCTTTGTGTGAGTTTCAAGCCAGCCTGTTTTCTACTGAGTGATTTCCAGAACAGCTTGGGGCACAGGGAGACACTGTCGCGAAAAGACCAAAAAAAAAAAAAAAACACAACAACAACACAGGGGCGTGGGAAAGATGGCTTCATGTTAGGTTTCTATGCAGAAAAGTACACTCTACACTAAAAAATAAATAATTAATTGGATTAAAAATAAATAAAAGCTTTGTCTCTCAAAAACACTTTAAAGTGGTGTACTTGTCTTTCTCTTCAGTAACGTTTACACAAACTACTGTCTACCTTGACAGTAGTTGTTTCTTTTTTTTTTATTTTTATTTTGTTCTGTTTTTTTTTTTTTTTTTTTTTTTTTTTTTTTTTTTGTGCACCCCTGTCGTGCAATGCCGAGGAGGTTCAGAAGAGGGTGTAGTGGATTCCCATGGAACGGAGTTCTGCCTGGATGAGTTTCAGACGGTTCCTCAGCCGCCATGTGGGTGGCTGAGGATCGAAACCGGGTCCCTTAAGAGGAGTCAGTGCTCTCGTTACCACTAGGAGGCCACATCTCTCCAGCCCCGACCGTATTTTTTCTTAACATATCGGTGTGCAACTTGTAGCAGTATAGTTGTTTTCTCATCCACATCTCTGGAAACAAGAAGATACTCCTTGATCCTAAATGGGGTCCAAGTATCAAATACANAAAAAAAAAAAAAAAGAATCCGGTGGGGCCCAGGAGCCAATAGAAAGGAGCATCAGAGCCTAGGTTCATCCATTCATTTTTCAAAACCTGCCCCTAGAAGTAGAAGGGAAGCTAGGTCTCCCGCTGGGCTTGGCTGAGTATAAGGACAACAGGCTGGAGATGCAGTGTGAATGTGAATAAACGGGGTGAAGAAAGGGAGAAATGAGCAACTCCTGGCTATAAAAAACAAAAAGGCAGGGGGCTGGAGAGATGGCCTAGGGGTTAAGAGCACCGACTGCTCTTGCAGAGGACCTGGGTTCGATCCCTAGCACCCACATCGCGGCTGAGAACTGTCTGTAACTCCAGTTCCAGGAGAACTCCAGTTCCAGGGGAATCCGACACCTTCTTCTGACCTCCACAGCATTGCACGACACGGGTGCACAAACCTACACGCAGACAGTACATTCATATAAATAAATAAATAAATAAATAAATAAATATTAAAATTAAAAACAAAAACAAAAAGGCCGAGAAGGGCTTTTCTATGTGAGGTAGCTACCGGCGGGAAGGGAGCGTGGGATCAGTAGCTGGAGCTGGAAGGCATGGCGCACTGGCCACTAGTCCATGCCCACTTGGGGAGCAGCAGCAACCCCCTGAGCCTTCTCCACCTGTTGGGAGGGGACAAGATGGAAAGGCCGAAGGCTGGAAGCACAGGGAGGCCTGAGGCATAGGCAGACACAGAAGGAAGCCCGGGGCACAAGAGGAGGGGTGGGGCCAGGAGGGCGTGGCCTCAGGGTACCGGCTAGGAACAAAGATCCATGCCTGTAGTCCTGGCTGTTAGGCAGGCTGAGACAGGAGGATCACTTGAGTCTAGGAGTTCTGAGCTGTAATATGCTGTGCTGATCAAGTGTCTGTACTAAGTTTGGCATCAGTATGTAGGGGATAATGAGACCCCTCTGATAAGTCACCTGTCCTCTTTAAGAGGCCATGGGGTCCCCAGAGATTAGACTTACGGAGGACCTCGGGCTATCTGTCATACAATAGAAAAGTTATAATTGTACAGGGGATCACACCAGTAATAAACAGCCGTGTAAGGGATATATATAACTTGCCAAAGCGGCGGGGGGATGAGATTTTTCTTTTTTTTTTTTTTTTTTTTTTTGGTCTTTCGAGACAGGTCTCCCTGTAGCCCCGAACTGTCTGGAACTCACTTCTGCAGAGCAAGCTGGCTTGATCACTCACAAGATCCCCACTGCTTCTACCTCCCAAGTTGCTAGGATAAAGGCGGTGTGACTACGCCCAGAGCGCGGAAGATTTCTGAACCAAGATAACTTTACAGAGTATGACCAGGAATTGGACGGTTTAAACAAAGATGCCTAATGTGAAAGAAAAATTAAAAATTTTACTGTTTGATAATGGACCACATGTACTCAAGTGCACTGTAGGCTTATCCCCTCTCAGCTGCTACTTACTGGTGGTATTGAGTAGAGATATTGTCGTAGAGTAATTGGGCCTGGGAGACGATGGCGCTAGCGTTAAGTGCATGTCTGACTCTATCTCTGTGACAAAGAGGGGGATGCCGGGGTTCGATCTCAACATCACCCTACGTATCGGCAGGATCACTTGATGAATACTTCATTTTAACCAACAGTTCCAGGGAGATTCACCAGACACCGCACATGTCTCTTTTTTGCTGACCTCCGTGGTTTTGTGCTACAACGGCTCGTGGGTGTGCACAAATGGGGCATCATAAATAAAATATATTAAATAATTATAAATAAATAAATTAATGAATTTAAATTAATAATTAAAAAACAATATTGTCGTTAAGAAGGTAGAGTGAAATCGCATGTGGGGGGCTATGAAGTATTGGGGTGTCAGCAGGTGGGAGGCGGTCCAATATGATCAAATTGATATCGTATTGAAATTTCACGAAGCGTAAAATTTCAATAGAAGAAAATTGAAAATAAAATGATATTATTGTAAATGTCTTAGTTTAATCACTTTTTGGTTTTTTATTTCTTTTTTTGGTCTTTTGCGCTAGTGAGTAACTCCATTAGTCCCAGCTGTCTTGGAACTCACTTCTGTAGACCAGTCTGGCCGTGAACTACAGAGACAAAGGCCTGTCGTTCTTGCCGCTGCCTCTCCAGGCTAGGATTAAAGGAGTGCGCACCACGCCTGGCAAAGAGATTTGAAAAATAGGCAAGTCCAAAATTTGTACTTAAATTATCATGAAACTTAAAACAAGATTACCCTGCTAAGTATTTACCTATAAATTTTTTGCTTAAGATTAATGAATAGCCTTCTCCCCGTTGTACAGGACGAACCTGGCACACTGGAGGGAATAAACATCCTGTGCTAATTTGCATCAAGATTTCTCATGTCTTCCCATTTGGGGTCTCTCAAGGGTAAGGCTTGATTCGGGTCTTACATACTTTGAGGAGGCCAACAGGAGGTTTTTGGATAGTTACACCCAAATAAAGAAAGCGGTTCTACTTTGACAACAACGACCTTAAGGAAAAATGGACAAGCATCTTTTATCCAATGGTCTAGGGGGATCTACTTGTAGAAATCATAGAAATATGAGGGGCTGGACAGAGATGGCTCCATTAAGGAAAAGGCTTTTTATTATTTTTCTTTTTAAGAACAAAAACAAAAAGCCCNTTTTTTGGTCTTTTGAGACAGGGTCTCCCTGTAGTCCCAGCTGTCTTGGAACTCACTCTGTAGACCAGGCTGGCCTTGAACTAACAAAGATCCGCCTGCCTCTGCCTCCCAAGTGCTAGGATTAAAGGAGTGCGCCACCACGCCTGGCAAAAGATTGTCTTAAAGTAAATCATGAAACTTAAAACAAGATTACCCTGCTAAGTATTTACCTATAAATTTTGCTTAAGATTAAAATAGCCTCTCCCCGTTGTACAGGCGAACCCTGGCACACTGGAGGAATAAACCTCTTGCTTTTGCATCAAGAGTCTGTCTCCATGTCTCTCACTTGGGGGTCTCTCAAGGGTAAGGCTTGATTCGGGTCTTACAACTTTGGAGGAGGCCAAAGGAGTTTGGATAGATTACACCCAAATAAAAAAGGCTACTGACAACAAGACCAGGAAAAATGGACAATCTTACCAATGGCGATTCTTTGAAATTAAGAATAAGAGGGCTGGAGAGATGGCCTAGAGGTTAAGAGCGCTGACCGCTCTTGCAGGGTTCGATCCCCAGCACCCACATGGCGGCTGAGAACCGTCTGAAACTCCAATTCCAGGAGAACTCCAGTTCCAGGGGAATCCAACGCCCTCTTCTGACCTCCGCGGCATTGCATGACACGGGTGCACAAACCTACACACAGACAATACATTCATACACATAAATAAATAAAATAAAATAAAATAAAAAGAAATTAAGACTAAGAACTGTTTTTAGTCTGTTTATTATGGGGAAAAATAACAGATAACTTGGTGATTAATGTAACTAAAACAGCATCTCCCCTCACTATTTTGATGCATATCTAGCCTTACCCTGTGAAAGCTTAGAGAACCACAGAGAGCTTTAATGGACAAATACATGTCCCAAATTCCACCCCCTTTACAGGTCATCTAGGGAGCCTTTAAAATTAATTCTAGCCAGGCATTGTGGTGCATGCCTTTAATCCTAGCACTCAGGACACAGAGGCAGGTGGATCTCTGGGAGTTCAAGGCCAGCCTGGTCTACATAGTGAGCTCCAGGCCAGCTGGGACTAAAGGGAGACCCTGCCTCAAAAAGACCAAAAAATAATAATAATCCTAAAAAGAACCCGATGATACTATATTACCTAAAAGACTTAATGGGTTTAGTTTTTACTTTTGCTAAGTATGTGCTACTTACAGTTTGCTTATGTTTCTGTGAAAGTACAACAATATCTCCATCTAAAAGAATATCTTGGGGCTGGAGAGATGGCCTAGCGGTTAAGAGCACCAACTGCTCTTGCAGAGGACCTGGGTTCAATCCCAAGCACTCACGTGTCACCTGAGAACCATCTTTAGCTCCAGTTCCAGGGGAATCAACACCCTCTTCTGACCTCCGCGGCATTGAACGACACGGGTGCATAGACCTACATGCAGACAGTACATTAATACACACAAAAATAAATTTTAAAAAAAAAGAGGGGCTGGAGAGATGGCCTAGTGGTTAAGAGTGCCGACTGCTCTTGCAGAGGACCCAGGTTCAGTCCCCAGCACCCACATGGCGGCTGAAAACTGTCTTTAACTCCAGTTCCAGGGGAATCAGACACCCTCTTCTGACCTCCGAGGCATTGCACGACACGGGTGCACAGACCTACATGCAGACAGTACATTCATACACATACAAGAATAAATTAAAAAAAAAGAATATCTCAACTCCAGAATCCAAAAGGGATAACAAGACAATCCAGCCCTAAAACTCCCCATTTCCCGATGAAATGCTGGTTGGCTCTGAAGGAGAAATCTTAGGTCCTGAATGCTTTTCACACGGCCACCACACTTCCTAGCAGCTTTCCTGGAAGGCTGTGTTCACAACCCACACACACTGGCCCCACCCCTAACATGAGTTCAGTCCCAATAACAGGACACTCACTGGACCAGAGTCCTGCCTAACTGACCTTCCTCATAATTGGGAAACCTACCCCACAACCTGCCTGAGATGAACACAACCTTTAGCCCCCAATCCTTACCCCCTCTGCAAAGGGAGAAAAATATAAAAACCCTGAGTATGTAAGAGAGATCATACTCTCCTCCAGATCCTGGGCTTCCAGGAGGTGCCCACCTCCTCCCACCCCCAAGCTGGGGGAGGTGTCCCTCTCAGGTTTATTCCTGTACAAATCTGCTTGCGATGTAGAAGGTTGATTTCCCTTTGTCTCTTTCCTGTTACTATTTCCTTACAGGCTCATCTCTGAAGTCTAATGTATGAAGCGTATGTAGATTAATGTTATAAAGGAAACAAAGTTTTCAAATAGGATGAAAAATATCTAGGAAGTTCCTCCATATTATTTTCCTATTAGTCTAGTAATTAATGTAAATGAAACTTTGGCATCCCCTTATAAAACTTAACACCTGCCAAGTTTTATATTACGGAAATTTTAAAAATCAGGAATAAATATTTGTAAATATATTATTAGGATCAAGGATTTGATACAGACATTAGAAATAACTGAGTATGAAAAATTGAGTGCTTAGGTAAAATGGGTTAAATTTATAGTGCATGTGCTCAATAAGAGTGATTGTTGTGCTCATGTGGCAGGACATCTCCAGGTACAAGTAGTGGTACCCTTTCACCCTTGAATGGGACACAGAGCTCACCAGAGTTAACTGATGCTGGCCCTCTTACGCGATAAGGATGCATGGAGAAATAAGACTTTCCAGAGTCTGTTGCTCCTGTTTCCAGCTATCCGGGCCAGCCCTTTGGAACCTCCTTCTTATCATCAGAGTAAATTACTCCTCATCTTTCACATGAGAGGGGTATAGATTCTCTTATCCAGTGAGGAATTGTGAAGCCTAAACCCACATCTTGAATGTCTTGAGCAACAAAGAAGCAAATAACAATTATTCCGCCCTCAGTATCTCCCCAGATGACATATAGTGGCACTGTAGACAGAGGAGCCATTGCTCAAGCCTACTACAGGCCTGGTAAGGGACCTGTGGATTGGTTCAATTGACTAAAACCTTTTACCCTGGGCTTCAAATCTCCTCCTCTTTGCAAAGTTAATCCCAGAGCTAAGAGGTCATTACCTGGATCCTTTAATATCCACATTGATTCTATAGGATTCCCCAGGGGAGTCCCCAAATAGTTTTGTAATGTGATAATTCCACCAGAGAAGACCACTCAGATACAAAATGATGCCAATAGAAAGTATTTAGTCAGCTGACAACTACACACTGAACATTCAGTCTCAGGTATAGCAAAGAACTCTAGTTGGGAGGCATTTTATATAGGAAGACCATATCCAGGGGTGTAAAGTTTAGGTTCCCAAGATTAGAGGTGGAAAGGCCCTCGAACAATTCCTATTCTCTAAAAACAAGCCAAGCATAAAGACATAACCCATAAATCCAAATTAGTAGAATGTTTCCAAGCAACCAGGTACATGCTGACCTGTTCTCAACTTCTGCCCTGGTTCAGTTGTCTGTTTCCATACTGAGTTAAGTTTTAACTACTGGGCTCAGGTGGGGCTCACAATGTGGCATAGCTATGGGCAATCCTGAGGTGCCTCATCACAATTTAAGACTAGAAACCAAATAGCTACAGATTTTAAATACACTATATTCTGGTGGGCAACAGTCTACAGAAGTGTAAATTAATCAACAAAGATTTCTTGGTTATATCAGAAATGCTTTTAAAGTGGCATCCAGCCAGCTGGATGCCACCAGCTAAATGCTTGGGAGAACAGACTCACACTTGATATGATGCTGGAAGAAAAGGGAAGTATCTGTATTATACTTGGTGGAAAATATTGCAATTTTATTGCCAATAATCCAGTTCCTAGTGGAACAATTACAAGGGCCCTTCGGGGACTACTTTCTCTAATGAGTTAGCTGAAAATTCAGGAAAAATCAATCTTTTTCTAATTTTATGGAATGGTAGTTTGAAAAATAAAAAGGGAGTCCAGTTTGTTATAGTCTTAGGTGTCATGATTACAATTGGATGATGTATAATCCCATGCATACAAGAGGTTAATCATTATTTCAATGATTAATTAAAACAACAACTGGAAAATTCATACATCTTATAATATGTTATTAATGAGTACTAATTAAATTTAAAGAAAAGAATAAAGGGCTGGTTATCCTAATCCCAACACAAGCATGCCAGCCACCATGCTTGAAATAAACCCAACTTCCTTTTAATTGGAGTCCTGACATTTTCTCCTCTCTGCACTGAGTCTCCCCTCAAAATGAACCTAACATCTGGTGCTGTGAACACAGTTGAGAGTCAAGATTCTGGCTGCCTGGGGGTCAGCGCGGATGATGACTCCAATCAGATTGGCTGCCAGGTATAGAGTCGGCACCACCATGGATCTGACTTCATCCAAAGACAAATATGAACTTATCCCTGTTAACAACAGTGACTCCCAGGTGTGAAGCATCTCACCCTCTTGTGTCATTAACCCCCTGTTCATCATCTCCCATTCAGCTCCAAGCAGCTAGAACAAAAAACATCACCCCCCACTTCTATGACATAAAAGGGTGGCATGTAAGGTCATAAGCCCACCTAAATAAGGGATTTTCCAGGAAGCCAGCTGAAGTAGAAGTTCTGAGAAATTTGCTACAATCAGGCTCCTACCTATACTGGTCACAAGCCTCAGTTTATCTTGAGATGCTTCTACTGATAGCAACCACAGATCAACCTACATCCTAATACCTCATATCCTTGCCCCCACCTTCTTATAAACTCACTTCCTTTTGTGCCTGGGTATAAAACTGCCATTCTGGAGACATTCTAATGCTGGTCATCCTAATCCTGACACAGGCAGGCCAGTCACAATGCCTGAAATAAACCCAACTTCCTTTTCAGTACTTTTGTTTTTGTTTTAATTTTATTTATTTTTGTATGTGTATGAATGTAATGTCTGCATGTAGGTTGGTGCAACCATGTCATGCAATGCCACAGAGGTCAGAAGAGGGCATTGGATTCCCCTGGAACTGGAGTTAAAAGAAGGTTCTCAGTTGCCATGTGGGTGCTGGGGATCGAACCAGGGTCCTCTGCAAGAACAGTCTGCGCTATTAACCGCTAGGCTATCTCTCCAGCCCACCAACTTCCTTTTCAAAAAAAAGAAAAAAAAAAAGAGTAAAAGAAGGAAAAATCATATATATATATATATATATGATTTTTATATATGTATATATATATATATATATA